>JAPSGF010000016.1:8675192-9175511 GCA_035772895.1 Perdix hodgsoniae
AGTGGGGGTAGATGATGATATTGTCGTAAATATGTTACATACTTTGTTAAACAATAACACATTATTAGGGCGTAATAACATTTTGTTGTCATAATTACATACTTCTCCAGGTATCAGCTAACTACTACTTGTAAACCATTCAGAACTCTATTTCATGGATTGCAGTTGTCCCAGGGATGTTCAGGTAAGGCCAGGACATGGCAGAACTTCCAAACTTCCTGGAGTTTTCTGTATCGCAGTAAAAGTTTATTACACCTGCTACCTTTTTGTTACTAAAAGTTCTGCTTTGTATGTACACAGTACTACTTTTCCTTACTAATAGAAAAAAAGAAAGTGATAGCTTTGTCATGTCAGATTTCAGGCTTGCTGGCTGAGTATTCACAAACTGTTACCAAATCTGCTAGCATCCAACTTCAATATTCAGAACTGTTCTTCTCTATGCAAGAGCTTGTGCTGCGTGATAGAAACACAACCCGGTAGGATCTCTTCTTAACTCGGTGCTGTATGAGTACCGCCTTCCATTCTTCCTACTTCTCTGAAAGTGACTTCTGCAGGGATGCATGAGCGTGCTCTGCCTGTGGTCTGAGATGTGCAGAGGTGGTAGAAATGTGTTTATGCTGGTACTAGGCACGCACTAAAATGTCCTACTGCTCAAAAGACTTTAAGTCAGGCCTGGTCTGTACTTAAATAGTTCAGCTGCTCTAGAGATTGACATAACTTGTGTAGAAAGAAGAAAACATTGCAGCAGTATGGGGCTTTGTAGAGGACTTGGTGGTTTCAGTCTCACATTTGAACTTGTAATTTTTAGCGGTAGTTCAGTAATAAGGGAGCCTACTGACTGTCTTTTAAAGCACATTTGACTGAGATTCATTGGATTTTGTGCTTTCTTTTTATATGCTGCTGTTCAGAGCTTTGGGCTTCTGTGTCGACCTAGGGTTTTAAGCAGGTTCTACTTTATCAGTTGGCACATGGTCTCGAGCATACCGGAACACAACTTCATAGAAAATTCTTAATACCTTGTTCACTTTCTGATGTCAAATCCAGCTGTCTCTGTGCTATAGTGTGAAATAACATGGTAGAAAGACAATAATTGGTAACAATTGGTGGATCGTAAGGACATTATATTCCCCATCCATATTTTACTGTTATGGTCAGCACAGGTTCTTTAGCTGTTGACTTTTCTTAAAAAATGCTCCTGAACTTGAGGTTTTTTAGGATTCTTTTTTTTTTTTTTCCTTTGTTGAGTTTATCCCAAAGGATTATGTAGTGTTTTCATCTGAGGGAGATGAGAAGGAATTGTAATTATAAATATGTATCTTCAAGGAAAAAAAAGTATTGAAAAACACCTTTTGAATTAAATTAATATGAAGAAACAGCCTGGATATCTTCAGAGTTCATTCTGAAGAGTGCTGGTCCCAATTGCTTTTCAAAGAATTGATTTTTATGTCACGAATGCAGAAATATATGTGTGTATATATATAATGTCGTGTGTGTAAGTGCAACTGTAAGACTTCTTCAGTTGTGGAGAAGTCCAAGATCTTTATGTGCTTGGTTACTTTAGGTCCCAGTCCAACAGTGTGTCTGTAATAGCGGTCCCCTGAGCTACTGCAGTTGCAGGCTTGAAGCCTTACATACAGCTAATCGTATAGGGACCTGATCCTGCACTGAAACATTTTGGCACACATCCTCACGCATGTGCACTGCTCTGGGTAAGGTGTTGTGGCTTGGCACCAGTGAAACAATTGGTAAAGATGGATCTGATTGTGGATTCCAGCTTATAAAGCAGCAAGGTTTGTCTTGGAAATCTGATAAGGCTTGTTACTTACAGAAGCTTGTAAATTCTATAGCCTGACAGATTTATAAAGATGTTTCTCTAACAAATAGAGATGATTACATTCAGAACTTTCCTCTTTTCTCCTTAAATCGTAAGGTTAAACAATTGACAAAAGGAGATAAGTAAGCGTATGGATTAAAAATAGTACTGGTAAGTGGTGAGTTGGTGAGGTGAGGTCTTTTTCTAGTTATTAGTTGAATAATGTAACTTAAAACTGCTTGGAAAGTTCTCTGAACAAAAGTTTGCAAAACGTTTTTTGCAGGAAAAAAAAAACATTTTAAGCAGGCATTTCAGGAAGAAGTAACACAGATCTTACCCTGACTGTTGTGGAGTACTGTTTCAGAAAGAAACCAGAATGAAGACATGCCATGATGCTTCCTTGACCTGTACCAGGTGCTTCTGGCTCCTTAGGGATCCCACAGACTTAAACAGAATTAATACTGGTTGGTAACACTGGTCAGTTATCACTGCTATGTTCAGAACCTATGAACAACAGTGAGAAGTAGAAATAATCAGGTACTTTTCAATCTGCTTCTGCTTAGGAGTGCTATTATCATGGCCAACTCAGGCTCACCAAGAAGACTTTTGATAAGGCCACCGTTTCCAACCGTCTTGTAGAGTAGCTCAACTCCCTGTTTATGCTTTGAGTTTGTAGGCAAGCAGGGATCTTCCTATTGCATTTCTAATATTTCAAAATATAGGACTGCTAGAAAGATAAAATGGAGATGACAGGATTGTTGTCAACACTCACTTGCATTGAATTGGTGTTTCTTACAGTCCTGATGTCTTTCTCTAGTGCTTTGAGATGGTGTTGAGAGACTCGCAGTTGCTGTTGGATCTGAATCTGTTCTGGTGTTAGATAATAACAATTCTTTTTCTCTGTAGCCAAGGTCAGAAGGTGCCTTTGATACACGTCTGCAATTAGAATGAGGCTCATTTGGTGTCTTGGTACTCCAGAGCACGGAAGGGGCTGTACCAAATGGCTCCTAACAATGTTAATACAACAAATATACAGAGTGAGGGTAGGTGACACTGGTACCTCACTTCCAGGGTGCACAGCTTGTCTTCTGCAGTCCTGATGCCCCATGGATTTCCCTTTCTCCTGAGTTTTCTATAGAGGAGCAATGCATAAGGACAACTGTGAGAAATGCCTTGATGTCGTCCAGACAAGGTCAGTGCATGGGCAGAATTCAATCTGAGAGGGAATCTCAGCCTGGGTGTTATTGGAGATTGTCACAGGCACTTCTGAACTTGGACTTGTAAATTAATTGTCTGGCTACTAGTAGGACTTCTAAAAGCAGGGGGAGATGGGGGAGGAATATCAAAGCTATAGGAGACAAACACAGGCTTGAGAGGTCGTAAATTTTTTTTGTGCAGACTTGGTGCACTGCATGACATTTTGTCATTGCTTCAATCTTTAACAGAATACATTATGCTTATGGATGAAAGGGGGTGTTTCTGCTGTACTTCTTTTGGCCGTGGATCTGTAATCATTGGTCTTCAGTTTATTTATGAGCTATTGAGGCCTTTACTAAAGACAGTTTACTTATGTTAGAAAGCACTGTTCCTCTTCTGAATCTGGCAGATTTTCCCCTTTACCAAAGGAAGTCCCAAGAAGTTCAGTTTATTTCAGCTGTGTCAACAGTGTATGGGCCACTCCAGCCCAGTTTTGTGACTAATGGAGTGGGAAGACCCACAGACCTACAGATCAGGCAAGGGGGAAAAAGGGGTATGGAGATGGGCCTAAAAACAAAACAGCAGCAACAATCTGAGGAGAAACAAACTCATTTACTAAATAAGATATTGGTATGCAGGATAACACACTATAATACAATATAATACAATATAAGTAGAATTGAAGCTAATAAATCAAATAAAAAGAGAGAGTGTTGAAAAACCGAAGGCCTTATTCTAACGCTGAAGGTGAGATGTCTAGTCAGGACAAACAGGAAGGCAAAATAGAGCGTGTCTCGTTATCTGCAAGCGGTTTTATCTTTCCCTCTGGATGGAAAACGGAAAGCAGAACAATGCAAAGTCCTCTGGGCTGTGTAGTATGTAGTTCTTCTGAGAACTAGGTACCCAGAACCTATTCATGATCCACAGAACCAGAGTATTAACTCTTTAACTCCCAGTGCACTGCATGATGTTATGATGTGGAACACTAACCAAAAATCATAAAGCCATTACAAGCTGGTAACAAATACATGATATGGTAAATCTCCGTTAGGTTCAGTGAAGGTATCTGAGTGGGGATATGGGACAGGGAAATGCTCTTCAAATGTCCTGTACATCTGTGACAAATTATTGAGCTTTGAGAATTTAAAAATAAATAAATAAACAGGTTAAATTGGGTTCTTGATCAGGTTCATGGATTTGCAGAATTTTGGTAGTTCATTAAGTCCTCTGCATGTGATAGAGGTGAAGGGCAGTGGGGAGGGGAGAAACACTAATTAGAAGCTCAAGTTGCAGCTGTAAGGTGATCACACAAAACTGGATCTTTTGGAAGAACTTGACATGTGTTTTTCTTGTATTAAAAGTTGAACAGATACAGAATTCCTTACAAGAATAGGGTTACTATGTTACAAAAATGCACTTGACTGCAAGGATTTTCAGCCTAAATTCCATATTATTTCTACATGGGATCTCTTTCATACACATGATATTTACTGCTAGTGACAATTACTTCATCATAGTGCTCATTTAAACTTAAATGCATCTGCAAAGAACTTACCTAAAACTTAGAATTCTTGAAAGATATTTAAATATTTAAAACATCCTTCATATGATTACTAAACCTGGCACTTCAGCTATGTAAACAATGCTAGGAATAATGAACCAGAAAATATTCAGAATAGCACAGTCTCTTTCACTTTAACACTCACCATGATGAAACACAAGGAAACCAATTCCTGAATGTTTATTTGTTGTTGGTTGTTTTTGTTTTGTTTTTTTTACCAACTCTGCTGAAACAAGCTTTCAGAGAAATCCGTGGAGCCCCACAAGGTGGCAGGAGCTAACTGTGCTACATGTGAGCTGTGATCTGAAGGAGCGTAAAGGTAATGAATTGATTTCACCAGTTGTCAGCATTTGGATCATGAGCAAATTAACCAGACTTCAAAAACCCACCTTGTGCTTCTGATTAGTTCAGGCAAACGGATGAGATTCTAGCCTCAAGAATGTTCTTTCAAAAAAAAAAAAAAAATAAAAGTTATGCATTCTTACTGTGTCAACACAAAGGGCCTTCGTGTTCATTCAGTGCTACTTCCTTGCTTGTAATATCACATCATTCCTGTGAATGGAAAGTGGGCTTGAAGCCCTTCAGCAACTCACAGCCATACGAGGTTCACAGTTTAACAAGTTGGCAGAAAGCATCTCTTAGTTGTAAACTCATCTTGACATCGTGGGAATGTTGATCGTGAGGACAGACACAGCATCTGGAACTGTACGAGTGAATTTCTGCTGCTTTAATGAGACAATAGAGGTGTTTTTCTTTGGAAACCAAAGTATCAAACCAGCATTAAAAATATCCAAGGTGGGGATTATTGGAAGTCATGAACAGCTCATCCTAACTAGTGGGGTTGCTGACCATTATGTATATAATGTGCATGTGTGCGCATTATATATGTGTGTATATGTGTGCATAAGGCTGAAATACAGGGGATTTGTTCCCTCCCTTCCTACTATCCCAATCCACTGGTGTTCCTGTTTCACTTTTTCTTTGGTTTCTGTTTACCTGCTGGTGGTCTGTTTGCTCTTGAAACATTTCTGTGATGAGGATGTGAGAAGCACCATGAAATAAAGGAGTTAATCAAGTGTTCTCATCAAAGATATGATTTGAGGGCCATGTGGTTATATACTCATACTTGCCCTTCCTTATCCTTGCACTTTGAGTTTTAGGTTTCTCACTGTTGCATGATCTCTTCGGCATGCCTTAGAAAATGGATTTCTCTGGGCTTCCTTGATTTTAGTTGGCAAAAATAACAGTGAACAATACAATTAAGAAGAAAAGCTATTGCCCCTGACTCAGTGGACCACAGAAGAACTGGTGCGGAGACTTACAAATCTCTTGATTTGTGTTAGGAGATTTTATTTTATATCAGCTTTTATTTTATTTCAGTGAGGGCATTTTTTGTGTATCAGCCAAGTATCTTTGGTTATTTGGGCAAGCTCATTTATGTGTATGTACAGTTCAGTAGGGCTAAGGCAAAAATGGGATTAGGCAGATACTAAGAGTGGAAGTAATTCAACTCTTATATGAAATCTCAGTTTCTCCCTTCCCAGTAAATTTCTTGTTTCTATACTGTAGGAAAAAAAATAATGTAAGCATTTGTGATGGATGTATGTGGAATAGGCACCTGAGATGAACTGAGTGAATATTTTTACACACTCATGTGTGAAATTATGTTGTTGTTTGTTTGTTTTTTAAACAGTGTCAGAAGCAACCTAAATTAAGAACCTTTAAAACCAGTCCTGAAACAACTTAATTTTTTTTCCACCAAGATATACCAAGATGTCCAGTAAAATATCTACACCTTGCTTGAATGACAGGGATACAGGAATGTAGAGATGGATGTTCACAGCAGCTGTTGTGAAGAGACAGCATATTTCATTATCTCACCAAAATACAAGCCTGAGTAATTTTAGTGGATGCGTTCAGATATTCAGATATTTATTATTTTAAAATGAAAACTGTGCAGATTCCAATGGTTGTGCTCCTCACCTGCCTTAACTTTGAAAGAAATTTTAGTTCTTACTAAACATCCTAATATAACAATTAGGAAAGTTTAAAAATAAATAAATAAATTTGATGAACTCCCTATTTAAATCTGTTAATGCAGTCAAAGAGTTACATGCCAGTAGCATTGGGCTGACTGTCAGCTGTGAATTATTAAGTAGTTGCAGCTTGCTGAAACAAACTTTGCTGTATTTGACCAAAAAGTTCAGAAACAACGAATGACCTGTCAGTGAGATGCCTCGTTCCTATAACGACTCAGTGGGAAGCAACAGATCACTTCTGCTGACTTGAAATACTGATGGGAGGGGGGGGAAACCATGTGCACTTATGTGTATGTGTGATGGAAGAAATCAGTTTTTAAATAAAAGATCACGTGCTGCCAAGGTGTCGCTGTACAATAAGATTTTAAAGCTTTGTTCCTGTCTACCACAACCCTGTGAACCTTGATGGGCTTGGAAAAATACACTCTGCCACTGCATGTTCAGAGTGTAGGGCAAGGTTAAGTTTGATAGGAACTTTTCCTTACTGACAAAAAGTTGGTGGTTGTGGCAGTACCAGGGTTGGAAAGAGCAACTGCAATTTGATCACAGCCAGTACAAAGAAAGATGTCAGAGTGTATAGCAACATCGTAGCGGCCAGAACGGTAGCTTCCTATGGAATAGTAGGAGCTGCGTGGTGTTTCTCAGCTGTGATTTAAAAAAAAGATTAAATAACAGTTAAAAATAAAATGTCACTGGAGACTTCTGCTTGGTGGTGTACTTAAAATTGTTGCAATAAACTGGACAGCCTCACAAAGGCTACAGAACAGTTTGGCAGCCGGTCCTATTGCTGTGTAGCTATTAACTGGAAGTTAATCACAGTACTACTAGGGGAGATAGGGATGAGGGGTGGAGAAGACTTCACAGGATGTGTGCTTTTCCAGAATAAATTTATGTTTCCAGGAAACCTGGAGTCTTCTCTCCATATCTGCCAAACTCTGTCTTTAATGTCTCAACTGTTCTGTTGATCTTAGTTAATTCAGGGACAATTGAAGCCATCCCATTCACTAGATCCCCTACTGAGGTGCTGACTGCTTTCTCTTTTCCATGAACTCCTTGGGAATGCAGCGCATTGCTGGCCTCTGTTAAATGCCCAACATAACTAAGGAGTCCAGCCAGGGAAAAACTGGCAAATATACTGCCTATTTACTAACAAGGATAAGAATTCTCACAATCCCTCCCAAGTGTGTTTTATAGTTGGATTTGAGGAATTTTGACTTGAAGGGAGCTGACTGTACAGTACTCGGGGTCTTTTCAAAAAGTCAAGGGAATCTTTGCTACCTTAAAAGCACCTTCTTCAACTTTAGGATTTTTAAGTCCAACCTAGCATAATATCAGACTCTAAGGATATGTCTACATTGCAGACTTGTTTTGTTTTGTAGTTGCCCGAGTGTGCTTTTAAATAAGGTAGAACAAGAATCAGAAGTGGTTTGGCAGTGATAGCATGGAGCTGTGTACTCAGTAATTTAACCTGTATTGAGTAAGGGTGAATTAATGCATGTGAAGTGCTGGGCTGCTGCAGCTGGTTCTCCTCATACTGGGCTGGTTGGTTTAAATTAGGTTCAGGTGCTCAGGAGCTCAGGGCTGCTGCAGTTGGGGCCATGTGCAAGGAGAACATATCATGGACATCCCTTTAAAGAAACGAAGTCTGGTTAGGCAGCATTAATAGCTTTTCCTACACTGGCAAGTTGCAAATCCTGTTTATGGATTTCTTTTATAGCACTAGGTGTTGAAAACAGTACTTTCCCTTGGGAAATTATTATTCAATTAACTTGGTATTTGTTTTGATATTAGGATTTGTTGTGGTTGTTGAAAGTGCAAACTTGTTGGAGATGACCTCTATCAGAGGGCCTGTTTTATGGGGTTTTATAGGAGTGAGGGAGGCATGGAGGGACCACTATATTACTGCTCGGTTCTTAGGGTAGAATCTTTATGCTGTTCTCCCACCTTTCCTTACAGATGTACTAACTAGAAACTGAAGTTCTTAAAGTATGTGAAATATTTTAGGAGTACAACTAAGTCAATGCTGCAGCCTAGTTGCCTGTATGTATCTCAGCCATCTAGGCCTTGCCAGTCTGTGTAGTGTCTGGGAGGTGTCACCATTTGATTATACAGATCATGTTGATCTTTCTCCTCGTTGAAGGAAGTCAGGTACATCCACATGACAAGAAGCTGTCAATGTGGTAACCGGTTTGTGCTCGTGAGCTTGGGCCAGGCCTTGCATTCCTGCACCAGCATCATCCTCCAAGACTGTGTATGACATTCTCTTTCCATTCTCTTACAGAAAAAAAAAGTGGAGTTTTTGTGTGAATGGCCATTATTATTAAACCACATTCAACTTCAGGAGTGTAGGACAGATGCAAGAATAGGAGAATTTACATCACTGGAAAGCCACTATTTTACCCTAACAGCTTAAGTGTGTATTGCTTTCCTGCATAGATCGAGGATGTAGACTGGGTCTGTAAGGCATTACATCTTTTGGTACCAGATGGCCTGGCTTAAATTAGTGGTTTTTCTTTCTGCCAATCAAAACATAGGAAAGCGTGAATAAGGAAAAGGCCAATATATGGATACAGCTACTGTTCTTAAGTTACATAAGCAGCAGGTAATGTCCAGGTTGGGATCTGTGTTCCTTCAGTTCATGTTGTGAAGAGGAGAAGAGACCTATCTCTTCTGTGATGTCCCACAGGTGTTTTAGATTTGAGTGCAGAAAAATAGTGATTTTCTTTGATGAAGATGTTTGCTGTATTTAGGTATGCATCAGTTAGCATTTTTCATAGTGTAATGACTTTTGATAGCTCAAATAGTAAAGATGCTTTTGTTTTAAAAAAAATTGGTTTTGTGGAGCTTTTTTGCATGTTTGAAATAAAACGTCAGTTTTGAATGTTCGTAAGTGCTCTTTAACATCTTTATCAATGACATCGATGACGGAATTGAGTGCACCCTCAGTGAGTTTGCTGATGACACCAAGCTGAGTGGTGCAGTCAACGCAGTTAAAGGAAGGGGTGCCATTCAGAGGGACCACAAGAGACTAGAAAGGTGGGCCCGGGTGAACCTGATGAGGTTCAACACGGCAAAGTGCAGAGTTTTGCACTTGGGTCGGAGGAATCCCAGGCATCCATACAGACTGGAAGGAGCGGTCCTTGAGAGCAGCCCTATGGAGAAGGACCTGGGGGTCTTGATTGATGAAAGACTTAACATGAGCCAGCAGTGTGCCTTTGCAGCTCAGAAGGTAAATGGTATCTTGGTCTCCATCAAAAGAGGGGTGGCCAGCAGGGACAGGGAGGTGATTGTTCCCCTCTACTCTGCTCTTGTGAGGCCCCATCTAGAACACTGCATCCAAGCGTGGAGCCCCAGGTACAAAAAAGACAGGCAGCTGTTGGAGAGGGTCCAGAGGAGGGCCATGAAGATGATCAGGGGACTGGAGCACCTCCCCTATGAAGACAGACTGAGGGAGCTGGGCTTGTTCAGCCTGTAGAAGAAGGCTGTGGGGTGACCTCATTGCAGCATTTCGATACCTAAAGGGAGCCTACAGAGGGGAGGGGAGTCAACTCTTTGAAAGGGTAGATAACTGCCGGACGAGGGAAGATGGTTTCAAACTGAGGGAGAGAAGATTTAGGTTGAGTGTCAGGGGGAAATTCTTTACAGAGAGAGTGGTGAGGTACTGGAACAGGCTGCCCAGAGAGGTTGTGGATGCCCCGTCCCTGGAGGTGTTCAAGGCCAGATTGGATGGGGCCATGGGCAGCCTGGTCTAGTGTTAAATGGGGAGGTTGGTGGCCCTGCACATGGCAGGGGGGTTGGAGATTCATGACCCTTGATGTTCCTTCCAACCCTGGCCATTCTGTGATTCTGTGATAATCTGTTCTGTGTTTTTATATAGTAATGCTAACTGTTGCATAATAGAATATTTTTTAAAATTTTGTATTCCCACACGAACACTGGAGAGATAACCACAGACCAGAGAATAATGCTTTTATTATTTTTTGATTGAATGAGAAAAATGACTCAGTATGCTGATGAAATGCAGAGAAATTCATGATTAAAGAAGAACAGGTGGTAGCCTCTGATTCACAAGTCAGGATTTGGTGTCAGGTCTCTGGATATGAGTGGACATTATCAGGAGAGATACTAAAGCAAATGCCCGCTCTAGTGCATGAAGCTGTAAGCAGCATTTATTACTGTGTTGCTTTTAAAGGGAGCTCGCTATTAGCCAGGGCTAATTAATGGCTTTGCAGGAACACCTGGAGTTCAGTTTGTTCATGATAATCGTGAGGAAGTTGCGGTTGTTGAAAACAAAAGAGCAGCTGAAGGTTGCTCTCACCTCATCGTGAGCGATGATCATCTTGTCAGTCCACTGTGGTGGCTGGCCCTTGGCCATGGTGGTGTTGGTTGTGGCCATGGGCAGGCTGGCCATCACCACAGGAGTTTTGTCACACAGAGGATGCTTGTGTTGCCCTTAGAGCTGTGGGGGGCCAGTGCCAGGACCAAGGGTACCCCAGGTAGGAGGCAAGGCAAGGCTATATGGTGAGAGGCAGTTGTATGTTAAAGTACTGGAAGGATGCCTCCAGGCTTGGATGGTATTGCTCTTGGTGAAACTGGGTGAGAATGGTCTCCCCACTAGTTGAGCTGCCCAGCTTGCCATCCCAGGCAATGAATTCATGGAAGAAAATGTTGCCCCGATGTGCTGAGGCAAGTTGATGGCCCACCTATAGGTACTTGACTTTGCCTCTATGTTCCCTAATCTCTTCCTGTGCCTACAGGCATCTGTACGATTTCTGTCAGGTTTGACAGCAATGGATCGTAGATTACAACCCAATATGAAACTAGGTTTCAGGATTTTGGCAAATGCAGTACTGGTGGGAGCAGAAAATCTGATTTCTCATAACTCTGGCTCTGGAAGTCTTGTGTTGCACTTGATCACTGTCTTAATAATTAACACTCAAATATGTGCCAAATTCAGGCAAGCCAATACTGTAGGCTGAAAAGAATCACAGTGCATCTGTCTGGCATACAGGACGCAGGCTGCAACAGTGGTATTCCAGCATTTCATTAAAATAACTTAGATTTGAGAGATTTGTTTTAAAATGTATGAGGATTTGAATTCAGTGACACAGTTAGTGAATGAAATATGAGGCTGAAGGAAGTTTTTCCTTTAAAGATTACAGTATTTATCCTGATCGTTAAAGTATTCTGAAAAAACAACTAAACATACTCTAAAGGAAGTCATTCACACAAGTAGTTGTGTGTAGTGGCTGTTTCAAATTGGGCTTGATGCTTTATCACAATTAGTTTTCCATTTAGGAGGAAAGATAGGAAGCCTCAAACTTAATTCAAGTTAGTGGATTTAAATAGCTTTCCTTGCAACTGTTCTTTGAGTCTCTGTATCTCTTTTAAAAATATGCTTTGAGAGAATTGCAACAGCACACCTTGGACAGAAAGCAGATTTTATTGTTTTTATTGTTTTTAAAAAACGAGTAAGTATATCTGTCTAATAAATAGTTTCTGATTGGAGATTTCAAAGATGTGGAAGATGCTACTAATGCCATTTTCTCTCCAAAAGTCTATTTTGCATTTTAATCTCATAAAGAGCAGCTTTTAATTTACTTAACTATTTAGAAAGCAAAACAAGACAAAACCCTCTTAATTATAAGGAACTTTTGTATTGGAGTTGTGGGGGTTTTGTGCTTGCAGGTAATACGTGCTCTTACATTGTGAGGAGTAAACTTCTGCATCTCTGAAGTTCCCCAGATCATTGTAATAAAGCTGAAGAGGGGACAGATGTGTTAGGATTTTGTTTTCCCATATTGTGCAGAGTATCCTGATGCCTTCTGCACAGCAGAGAGGAACAGGGATTTCTCCTCTTGAAATAATGATATGGGGGGAGGGTGGAGAAGAGAGAGCGTGCTGCTGGTGATAGGATTTTGGACTTTGGTATTTAATGCATTATGTATATGTGATATTTGTACCTGAAGTTGTTCTGACACTTGTGAGTGTGCGTAGCATGTAATGGAGAAGAGCTTCCTAGTGATGCAACTATGCTGTTGCATGCATGCTGTTAGTGTGCTATATAGTGTAGAAAGCTTTTGTGTGTACATGTGCATATGTGAAAATATTTGATAAAACTTCCAAGCAATGCTAGATTTCAGGAGTCATTAAGCTGGTAATTCTGCTGTTTCTGAATAAACAAGCTGTTGGTGATGGGTTTTTTGGGGGGGATGTTTTATGAATGCAGCTGAATTCATTGTCTGTTGAGTGCTATGTGAACCGTGCAGTGTTGCGGAACGATGTAAGTAAGTGTTGGACTGGGAAATCGTATCCATTTCAAATTGAGTAGTGAGTTTGTTTAGAATTAGTGATTAATATTGTATTTCTTCATGATACTGGGATAAAATGTGGGGCTTCAGTGGAGATCATAATTTATTGATGTTACTGCAAACCCTGTATGTATACATGAACACAACTCTCATGTGAATTTTATAGGAGGCAAGGGTAACTCATATTGCAAATGTGATTAATCAGAGAATTGTAAGTCTTGTGCTTCTTAACTGATGGTCACTTCCAGATTATGTTTTTAAGCATTTTATACATACACTCTTAATCTTTGTCTGTTCTTCTTTGCTGTTATAGTTCCTTCCCGGTTAGCAGGAGAAAACTTTCAACCATACAAGATCCATCATTTTTATACTTTCCTTTTTGCATCTTCTTTTATCAGGTCTTCCCCATCTTCATGTCAAAGTAATTTTAATGCTTATAAAGTAGCAGAATAACAGGCCATGGGAAGCCATCTTTTCAGCTCAGGAGAAGTACTGATGGAGCAAGTAAACTTGTGACCAAACTACCTCTATTTTATTGCTTTTCTATTTTATTTATTTGTTAACAAATAGAGAGATAACTTGATGTGTAATCCTTACCTGTCTTTAACTTAGGAGTGGGAAATGGAAATGAGAGCTGAGAAATTGTCAAATGCAAGTGAATTTTGACAACTCTCATTCAAGCAGTATAAAACTTTAAGTTAATAAGGGAATCGTACAGAACAACTACTTTTTGAGGATGTAGGAGTTTCTAAGAGCATATGAGTGGAATGCACAAGAATATATCCAACTTGCCACTTCCTATATCATGCCTTCTTTCTCATGTGGGTTTTTATTCTGACTAGTAGATGCAGTATGTCTATATAGTCCCCTTCAATGACCATTTATAAGCTTTCAAAATATCTTGTGCTCTCCCTGCGAGAAAAAATTGACACAATTTAAGGTAGTAAGTTTTCAAATTTTTATTGCTTTGAAAACACTGGAGAGAGAAAAAAAAAAAAAAAAAAAAAAAACCGAGCCAGTAAATATATGATGGACTTAAATTCTTTTATGAGATATCCAGCACTGGACTCATCTTCTTAATTACTCTTACAGACCCCATAGAAAATAATGACTGCAGTGCAAAAATTGCTGACCTAATGCTATGTCTGAAGGCAGAGGCCTCTGGATAGGATAGTAATACTAGCCAGCAAAGACAATGACAGAAGTCAAAGTGTTTGATAGTGTTAAACACAAGCAGTTTAACTTTGAGATGACTTTTACAGTCTTGGTCCTGAAATTCTGCAAGTGGTGAACTTTGATTTAAAATGTATTTGTTATTCTGATGACCTTAGTCAAGGCAATCCAGGATGGGCAAAGATGCAGAGAAATAATTATTTGGAAGTACAAGCAGATGTTGCTCTAGCTTCTCAAGGAAATTTCTTACGTAAAAAGACAGTTTAAAAACAAAATGGAGCTTTCTGTATTGAGAATAACGTAATACTTCAGCTGGTGATTCTCCAGCTTTTTTTGTTGTATGACCTGTTGTCTTAGGGATAAGACTCTTTCAGTAGAAAAGCCTGAGCTGTATTGATAGAGGAAGGTCTTCCAGATCACTTAAAAAATGGTTTGCAAAACAAGCAATAGCAAGTTGTTTACAGACACCAGTTGTTTACAGGATAAGAAGCTCTGGGGAGACCTCATTGTGGCTTTCCAGTATTTGAAAGGAGCATATAAACAGGAGGGGGAACAGCAGTTTACGAGGGTAGGTAGTGATAGGACAAGGGGGAAGAGTTTTAAACTGAGATGGGGGAGGTTTAGGTTAGCTATTGGGAGTAAGTTTTTCACACAGAGGATGGTGACACTGGAACAGGTTGCCCCAGGAGGCTGTGGATGCCCCATCCCTGGAGGCATTCAAGGCCAGGCTGGATGTGGCTCTGGGCAGCCTGGTCTGGTGGTTGGTGACCCTGCACATAGCAGGGGTTTGACGCTAGATGATCATTGTGGTCCTTTTCAACCCAGGCCATTCTATGATTCTATGATATGAGAGTGTTTTTAGTTTGTTACTAAGTCAAGATAAACTTAAAGCATATCTTTTACTTCAACAATGCCTACGTGATCTGGGAGCTCATAAATTGGTGATAATTTTTATTTACTAAAAAAACTTTTTTTTTTTTTTTAAAGTTCTTCTGCTGTTTTTTAGGTTTCTGGAATAGATTGCCTGTCATGTTGAGTGCCAGAGATTTGCCTCTGTATCTATTGAAATACTCTTGACTGGTGTACATGTATACACGAAGTGAAGGCAGAAGGAAGGAGGCCAGTGCACCACCAAGAGAGGCCGATATTTGTGGGAACTGACCGGTGTGCTTTCAAAACCAAATCACAGTTTGAATATTGAAGAATAAACATTTCTCTCTGCTGTAGAATCTGTTCTGCAAAGCAGAGGTAGGAAATGATTTCTGTGAAATAGTTAGCCTGGGATAGGATATGGCCTGGAGAGCTCTCTGTCTCTGGTGGACTCCCATAGCTGTGATGAGTGTGCTGCACTAGTGTTGGTTTGGGAATATCTTTTTGCTTCTCTCTGAAGTTGTGTTCTTGCCTGCCGATTTGCCTACATGCCGCCTCCAGGACAGCACCCTTCCAGTACTTGTGGATTCTGAGTTCTGATCCTCACTAAATCTGCTGAGATGAGTGTGTAAATTACGCTTCTGGTTCTGATATAATTCTGGCTTCAAGCTACATGTGTTTCCTTAGTGAGGAAGCAAATGTACGTCACTTTAGCACTAATAGTTTATATTAGAATAGCTAAACTCTCCTGGGATTGAAGCCAATATCTTGGTACACGCAGAGTAAGGTGGGTAGCTGCCCAACTACGTGTAGATTAGTGCAGAAATGGCATTGAGATTAAGGTAGCTGGGGCCTGGCCTGTGCTCTGTCCTTTTCAGGTTGTGCAAGTAAAAGCAAGGCATTAGGTGGCGGACTGATGGCTGAAAGTCAGATGCCAGCTGCTAGGTGATGATCAGTTACATCTGCTCCTTTGTGTTGGCGAGTTACCGGCTAGCTATGCTTGCTTGCCGAAGAGAACTGGCTTTGCAGTTCAGAGTATAGGAAATAGTTTGAAACGGACAGAAAGTAAACAAAATGCAGTGAATTAGAAGCAAAAGCAACGCAAAACAAGCAGTCCGTTGAACGCTTTGTTAGAAGTTGCCGGGTTTCTTTCCCGTCTGGAATGGGATCTCCCAGATGCGCCTTAAAGGTGTACGGCAGCTGCTGCTCTGAGCAGACGAGGAAGTAGAGGAAAGGCACGGTAACGAGCGAACTGCCTGGCCGTCCTGCTTCCCTTTCCCCCCTCCCGTCAGCGGCAGCACAGAGGCCTCGAAGGCAGGGCTTTCAGTGGTTGTCTGAGGCTTCCCTCCGCCGGCCCGTTTCCCTGGCTGGCGCCCACCGAGCCGTTCGGCTCCTCCGTTTCCACCGGCGTTTCCGCAGCGCCGTGGCCAGGCGCTCCCCGAGGCCGGCGGACGGCCGTGTGACGCGCCTTGGGCTGGCACGCCGCGAGGCCGCGCCGTCTGCCCGCGCTGCCAGAAGGGAGCACGGAGCGAGCGAGCCCGGGGCCGCGCTCCGCCCCGCCGGCGCTGCTGAGGTCAGCTTCCTGCCGGCTCGCCTGCCTCCCGACGCCGCTTCTCCTCCGTGAAAGAGTGCGAGATTTGCCCGAATCCGAAGCCGGTTCGTACGGGTGGCCGCCCGGCCGGGCGGGCGATAGCGCGGCGTTGCGTAGCGGACGCGGGCAGGCAGCATGGTAGGCGGGCTGCCGCGCTGCCCTGCGAGACCCGTGACCTGGCGGACGCGGGAGGTGAGTGCCGGTTCTACCGCGTTTGTGCGGCCGGGGCTCGCGGAGCCCAAACCCACCCGGGCTCGGTAACGGGAAAGCGGCGGCGATGTCGCTGTGCTCCCGGTTGAGATGCTGCTGCTGCTGCTCCCGCTGACAGCGTAACAGAGTACGCTCAGGAAGTGATGGGCTTCCCTGCAGCAAAGAACTGTGGTCAATAAAAGTTTACAGTGTGTAAATTTGTTTTTCTTTCGCTGAAAAACGTTGATAAGTACGGCACAAATACAGCTATAAAGGGTGGATGGTGAAGGTAAAGTTCACTCTCGATGACTTACGGGAGACAAATGCTCAGGATCTTTCACAACCTTCAGATAGGTTGAACAGTGCCTGAAAGGGACTTTGCAGTGATTTAGTTGCGTCTATAGATCTAGAATACTGTGGTATACAAAAAGGGATAAAACCAATCGTGTAACGTGTGGAAATAAAAATTACAGGTAGGAAAAACAGAAAGCTGCTGAGCATCACTTAGAATGGAGGCCAGGTTGTCTGAGAAAAATTACATTGCATTACAAAAATAACTCAGCAAAAGTAAAAGGGTGACTCATGAGAGAAGTGTTTTCAGACCATATCGATACTTTTTTCCCCCAATATCTTATTTTATTTTCTTCTTTAAGTCATGAAGAATGTAACTACCACAGGTCTATTAACCAACTTTCAGCTTTTTAAACAGGCGAGCTGATTCCCTGTGTCCCTTCTAATGGAGCTCTAAAATCCATAGCAGGTGGCACTTTGCTCTTTGTTTTGCATCGTAGCACCTTTCATTTGCCATCTTTTCATGACGGCACTCGAATGGTCGGACTTACGGGACCACGGTGTCCCTTCTGACAGGGGTGCCGTGGGCAGTTTTGCAGCGGATGCTTTGGAAGAAGCTGGGTGCTACCAAGTGCAACTGGGGTAGGTCAGCCAAGTGTTGGGTGATGCCTTCACAGGTCTCACTGCTCCTCGGGTGACAGGGGACAAAAGGAAGAAGTGAAGAGTCCTGTGGAGGACATGATGCGGCCTAGGCTCTGAGGCCTGGCCTGGATTGCTTGTGCTCTTGATCCAGATCAGTGCGTGCCTCTGGAATAGCTGTTTTCTGTGATGCAGAGTTTACTTCATCGGTTATGTTTGTACTGAAACAAGTGTGGTCTTACATCAGGACGAGGAGGATTGTATTTTGCTGGAATATTATTAAATCAGGTTTGTGCCTTGAAGGTAACAGCTTACCTGTAGATAAACACGTAAAGCCAAAGGAAAAACAGTCTACGTTTATTGTCCAGTCAGTGGCTGCCACTGGGTGTGTTGAGGAAGAACATTTTAGGAAGTAATGATAAAAGTTTCCAGTCATGTGTGGCCCTGTATCTTTTGTTTGCTTTCAGGCACCAGGGATGCTATGCTCCACGGTGCATTCTGAAAATCCATAGCTTCTAAACCTTCTTGCTATAGACTTGTGCTCAAGAAATTAACCCTGTGTGATGTCATGGCTTGGAGGGATAGCAATGTGGTTAATGATGCCTTACGCTCTGGTTGTGGTCAGCACATTAGAAAGATGATCTGCTTTTGTAGTTCAGAATATCAATATGGTTAAACTGCTGAAGTTTTCATATGGGCCATTTCCTCAGCTTTTACTTGCCAAAGTTACCTTGCTTTTACTTGCATTTTTCCAGACATGATGTCAAACATCAAGCCCAGCTGCTGTTGGACTGCAGTGCTGTTTCACTCAGTTTGTCCTTACTGTCAGAATTGTCATTCTAACACAGGGGAAGCTGCTGTAAAAATTCAGCCTGTTTCAGCAGAACCATGGGCTCCTACCAGTGGTTCTAAATCCTGTGTCTATTAATGATTTGGCAGCCTTGCCCATAAGTGGGATCATGTTATTTGCAACCTCTGTTGCATTTTGGCAAGCTAGTGTTCTGTTAGCTTGTGGTCACTAGTTACTTTATTTTGGGATGCGCTGAAGGGTCGTTCTATCTGTAAGTTTGACCCCTTTTTGTCAGAGAGATTGAAGGGATAATGAAAAGTTCTCTCTATTTGTAGATGTGAAGAGAAGAGCAAGGGTTATATCTTCAGGGTTTTTTCACTTTCAGTTCACTCTGTGTGTAATGACGACTCCATCTTCAATGCAGATAGAAGATGCAATGAATAGTCTGAACTGCAGCTCCCTGGTGAAGAAGTGAATTGAACTAATTTGACAGAGGTAATGGTGAAATATCACATCCGAATGGCTGCACTGTTAGGGAAAGAAACAGCTCTAGCTCAGCTCCTTGCACCCTACCCCATGTTGTCATGCTAGTGTTCCTGCACTTGTGTTTAAAGCACTGGGATGGGGAACTGACTGTAGTTAAAACTGGTGGCGTTTGGCAGCCACCAACTTCTGTCCACCAAAGATGGAACAAACCACAGTGGAAGCAAGACGGGGTCATGGCTGCTTCCGCCTACAGAGTAGGCTTAAGCTGACTTCAGTGTTTGTCACTCAGGAGACGTAAGTGCAGGCAGATAAAATGCAAGAGAGGGAGGTATCCCTAGAAATTGGATACTACTGTCAATATATACTTCGTTTGATTGTTTAACTGGGGATAGGTGTGCATCTTTTAAATGTGATTTTTGCAGCCAGGATAGTTTCCACTCTAGATAGCATCAGCTAGTCACCGATACTGGTGATAGCATGCCTCAGTTGTGATGCTGTTTTATCTTTCTCCCTTTCCTGAAGTAGGTGCTGCCTTGCATAGTGCTCCTCCATGTCACCCAGCTTAATACAATACGCTATGCTGTACTCAAAATAAATCAATAAATAAATCATGCAGGATTTTGGTGACTGTGTTGATTGGTGAAATTAACAAGGTTGCTTAGTCTGGATGCAAAATACCAGTTTCTGCCAGATTCAGGTGCTGTTAAGTCCAGAGCACCCAGGGTTGCTGCGAGATGCTTGTGCAGTGGGTTACTCTGAGGCCCTGACTAGTGGCAGGGTGTATCCAAAAGAGAAGGTGTTTTTTCAACTGTTGGCCTGTAAGAAGAGTATCTATCTATGGCTGGTTCTTTAATGTTGTGTTTGTTTGTTTTTTAAATAGCGGGGTGGTTGTTGTTGCCTGCATGTGATTTGTGGAGTTTTGGAAGTTTTTGTTAGTGACTTTCAAGCTTTTGTTATAGGCGTTAAAGGCAAAAAGCTGCAACAAATATTTCTATGGGAATTCCCCGGGACTGAGTGTTGGCTGGGATGGTCGAATGTTACATCTCAAGATCCTGTTTTGAGATTCACTGGTGTGGGCTCGTGGGTTTGCTCAGAGCCTTCTTACCCTCTGCGAGACTCCATGCAAGTAGAGGAATCTGCGCTCGTGGATTTGGATGGGGGATTAAAGGATCGATGTTTGTTTTGGTTGGAAGTTGCTCCCAGTAGAATTGGGAGTTGAAACTATCATTTCTATTCTTTCACTTGCATCAACATCTAGAGTACCTGGCACTTCAGGATGTGATGCACGTGCACTTTTATTGGGGTGCTGCAAATGCCTGTTTTTGGTGGTGGGGAGATGGGGGATGATGCCCCGTAGGGCAGTAACAAGGGGCACTGCTAACACTGTAGTGCTGGTATCAGCACAGGCAAAGGGTGCTGGCAGCAGCCTGCTCTATGGGCAGGATCGACATCCAGCCTGGTGTGCTGTGCTGCTGTGGGATGTAGTCCATCTTCCTGACGGCCAGCTAAGCTGAGGGGAAACCCTGGTACAATCTGAGAGAGGGTTTTAGGATGTGAAATGTGACTGTGAAGAAAATGACTGTTTATTTATGTCTTCCTTGCAATCGTCACCCCAAACAATTCTGCCAGAGCCATCGTGTGCTCTTCTAACTAGAGTGAGCTCGATCAACTGCAGAGCGGAGATACTCAAAATGGATCCCTCCCCTTTCATCTGTTACATAGTTATTCCAATATGAAGTGTTTTTTATCACATGGGGAGGTTAAAATGTTTTCAAATTGTAGTGGTGTCTTTATGACGATGTTCAAGCGAAACATTTGTTTCCCAAACTAGCAATTCAAAAGTGAAACTGTTCGTAAGAGAAGTGAAAATAATTTAATTGAGTTTTCCTGTTCCCAGCTGGCAACGAGAATGCATGTTTTTAAAGTGATGGTAATGTAGCTAAATGTTCCACGCTCTGCTAAACTACTTTCTTCTTGTAACTGTTGATGCCCCTTGCAGCTTGTTGGTATGTGGGGTAACTGAGCGATAGAAAGAAGGCGTGTAAATGCCTGGGAGTTGCTCAGGTGCAAATGCAGACAAGTTCCATCGCGGCCCGTGTGAATTGACAGCTGTCTCAGTCACCAGTTCGACTTCCTGTGTTGGTAGAACTCGCTCAAGAAGTAGGTTCTGGTTATTCTGGGTCAATATGCAGTTCCTTGGGTTTAAGCTGTTTTCTGCTACTTTAAGGTTGTAAGAAGGCAGCCAGGCTCCATTTGAAAATCAGTTTTTTTATTTTTTAATTATTATTTTTTTTAGCACTACGTCTGAGGTTTTCACAACTCTTTTGTTGTCCTTGGTTTATATTTCAAGTGGGTAAGGCTGTGGTAGAGACTTTTAGAGAGATGATGGGCTTTTACTGAATATCCTTTTGAGTCCTTAACAGTTTCCACTAAGCTCTGGTAATTCTCAGTCTCTACCTGGAAAAATTTGCTGCAGGAATGACATCTCCTGCCAGGTGAATGCCTGCTGAGATGAGACATGCAAATTGATGCACTGGTGAAACGGTGGTTAGGCAGAGGAGAAAGAGCTGAGTTTTCAGAGACAGTGAGTATATTTAAAATATTACTAATAATTTGCAGTTCTGCTTCTGATTAAACTTCCGGCAGCATGGATTGATACATTCATTTAATATCAGATAAATCCTCTGCTGTGATCATCTTTGAGAGGTATTCCAGCTTGTGCTGTAGGCCAATGAGCTGAGGAATGGCACCAGGTCAGTGCCCTTTGAGAATGACATCTGATAACTGATATAGTTCAAGTGATTTCTGCTGAGTAACTAATGCACAAAGAGAGATCATCTTGAGATGCTTAGGCTTCAGTCAGTAATGTGTTTGTCTTAAGATTGCCAGCCTTCTTGAATTGTACTTGGAAAGGATATTGGAAATTTATGTCATCCCTATAAGAGGAATATAGTATGTTTGCTACGTGCAACATCCCTGAGTAGGGTGGCAGTTACAGTGCTAACCAGAGCTGTAGGGTAGTCTGTGGTAAGACTTTCAAGAAGGATTGCAACCTTCCTTTGGAACAATCAATGTAAGAAACCTTTCATTAAAGAGAAGACTTGCCAGTCCAGGTGTTTGCAGTTCTGTCCAAATACAGCCATGTTTTAATTTTTGGATTAAGAAGTAGAAATGTCTGAAAGATCTTTGCACTTCAGTTTCCATGTGTGAAGGAGGGTAGGAACTTGGGGAGGGGCTTTTGTATTACTTCTGCAATTTGTCTTTTTATTCTAATGCTACATTTCCACGTGGCTACTTCGCAAGCCAACCTGCTGTGTTGGTGTTTGTTTGTTTGCTTTTTTTCATTCATTCATTCAAAAAAAAAGAAGTCTATATGCATGCACAAAAACATGGATACATATAAAATTGTGTGCATTTATTTTGCATAAGTAGGACAAAGTGGGCTTGAAATACATCCACTGCTCCTCACTGATCTTAGGCATGGTTTTACTGGTGTGAGGCAGGGAAGCATTTCTGCTGCAGAATTATTTTCTAGCTTCCAGGCATCACCATGACTCAGCCCCAGAGCGACGAGTGGCAAGAGGCAGCTCTTGGTGATTTCCCACCTTTCAGCCGAAAATGTACCTTTCTTCTCCAAGACCCCTGCATGTAGTGACCTGACCAACACTCGATTTGTTAGACCAGTGAACAGGTGAGACAGAGATGCTGTCTGTGGGGATCAGAAGGAGGCTAAGCTAAACACTGGCTTTAAACATTGCCTCGCTGCTGCTTGCTCTGAAGGAAGCTTCCTTCAACCCTGACTAGAACCACAAGGCCTATTTTTCTTGTTTACCTGTTGGTATAATTGTGGTACCGCTGTTATCTCCTGTCAGCTGCAGTTTGACAGAGAGCTCTTTCACAGTACCATACTGATAATTTTGAGCTTTTATCGGTCTTTTCACTTGAACTACCAAGTGATCGATAGGATTGATGAAGAAAGATAGGTTACACCTTTCTGACTGGAGTGGCTGGGGCAGATGGAGGCTGCATATCACAGGGAGACTGAGCGTGAACTTCAGGAGGCCCTCTGCCTTGTCCGGGAGACATATGAAGAAGCTCTAGTTCCTGATTTCTTTGGCAGGGCTGTGGCTGCAGAGGGTAAGCTGTAATGCAGCAAATGCAAAGGTTGTGTGGCAGTGTTAGAAAATGGTGTGGAGGGTATTTAACGCAGAATGTTCACTGCAGTAGATTAACCTCTGAGCAAGAGGGCAAGCATTTACATTAAAAGATTGTAAATAGCAAACTTCAGTCTTCCTCTGTTCTCTCTGAAGAAACAGTGGCGGTGCTTCCTTCCAGAGCCTGCGGTGGTATTGTCACAGCAAAGTGATTTCCAGAAACAAGAAGAAATTTAAGATTTTGATCATGTGCCCATGATTCTGTCGCAGGGCAGATAGCAAAGATAAGTGCGGAATAACAAAGATGAATAGGAGTCCTGGTTTGTTTCAAGCTAAAATATGTATCTGAAAAGCAATATGGATATGCTGGGTTTTTTTCCACTTTTTCTTTTTTTTTCCTTTAATGTCCATGTTGTGGTTAACACAGCTGTTCGTCTGAGGGAGGAGTATTGGAGTTTTTCTGATAAAACTGTAGTGCCTTAAATTGCTGGCACTCACCTGACTGGAGAGGTGAGAATTGAGAAAGCATTACAAACCTTCATGAAGGTTAATAATCAGGTTTTTATGGGTTTTTAATACTATTTATCTACGTTTTATTTTAAATCATGCTTCAAATACTTGGTTCGTGCATTTGTGGTTGTAGTCAGCTTTGTGCACTACTTGCAGGTAGCTCTTCTATGACGGATGCTTTCCTTAATCACTTCACTGCTTTGCCCAATCACTGCTTTGCCCAAACTAGTGCAATGGATTTGAGGCAGAGTAGGGATCAGAGCTGGGGAAGGTGAGTTAGCACGCTGTTCTCCTGCTTTACTCATTGGTCAAGACCACTACTTAAATTGGTGTCCCACGTCTGTAGCTGTGCTAGTTAGAAAATCCCTTTAAGCTGCACTATTCGTTTGTCTGGTGAAGGACTGTGAACTACATACTGATTGGAAATGATACAAGTTCCCAAGAGTATTTATGAAGCAAAGAACCTAAGTTTGGTCTTGAGGCTGGACAGGTAACTGACAGCGATGGAGCAGTAGGAACATTAGCACAGAACACAGGGAAAATGGGTGCTGGGGGCGTGTTGCTGCCATACACTTGAGTCTCATGGCGAAGCCCCACCAGCGGCTTGCAGTGGCTTTAGGGGCTCAGAAACGAAGGCCCGAGCTCAGGGCTTGGGGAGGCTGCAGGAATTGCTCCCGGCCACTAGATGCCTCCTTCGGCCCGCTGCTGGGGCTGCAGGAGGGGCTCGCTCCTCCTGGGCCGAGTGAGGTGTGCCGGGATAGAGGGGCTCTGCATCTCTCAGCTGCAGAAAGTGTTAACGTGACGTTGGGTTTTTCTTATTTGTGCGTTGGTTTTGTTTTTTTTTTTAAGTTGGAGTTGAATCAGGTACCGTCAGAAATCGCAGATTTGTGAGGTTTGGTGTTCAGCACTTTGGCAGAGCTCCAGACCTCATTGCAAACCATCATCTTATGGCGTAACCATCTTTGCATCTTCCAGATGGATGGATGAAACTAGCTGAGCTGGAAAGGAGGGGAAGGAAAAAAAAAAAGAAGAAAGGAGGGTCAAACTGTATAGAAATTCAGGCCCAGACAGAATCTCCATAAGCTCCCTTCAGATTTCCCTGTGTGCTCAGAGAGGCCGCTCACCCCTCAGTGCCTGGGATTAAATAATCTTCCTGTCATCATCTAAAGACAGCATCCCTCAGGCTTCAGTTCCATAAGTATGTTTTGCCAATGTCTGTAGTAAACACATAGTTGCTTTCCCCACTGCTCCCTTCCCAGCCTAGCCTAGACAGGATGAGGGGAAATGGCTTTAAACTGGAAGAGGGTAATTTTAGACTAGATATTAGGAAGAAATTCTTTACTGTGAGGGTGGTGAGACACCAGAACAGGTTGCCCAGAGAGGTTGTGAATGCCTCCTCCCTGGAAGTATTCAGGGCCAGGCTGGCTCGGGCTTTGAGCAACCTGATCTAGTGGGAGGTGTCCCAACCTATAGCAGCTGGTTGGAACTAGATGATCTTAAGGGTCCCTTCCAACCCAAACCATTCTATGATTCTATGATTTTTCAAACTAATTAGGTGATGAGGTGGTACTGCTGTTGCTCCTTGTGCTTCTCTCATAGGCATTTTTGTTTCTGAGATGTAACAATGAATTACTTGCCATTAAATATGACCAGATCCTGTTGCAAAGTACGCGCAGGATAAAGCAGTAATGTATATAACTGGTTATTTATTTTTCCCAAATTGTTTTTGCCAGCCAAGAATCCTGTTGAGGTGAGACTCTGAACCATATCTCGATCTGTGAAGACTTAATATTTTCTTTAAGGTCATGAGAACTGCAATGTTCACTGTAAGGATAGTCCTGGTTCTATACGTTCTTAATGTGTAATTGGTTTTACTACCCTTCAGAATAGGTAATGCATATCAGCCCTTTCTATCATATCTGTAAGTTTTCTTCAACTGAAGCTTTCCCTTTTTACTCTTAGATATTTAAGACCTGGTGATAAGCCCCAAGCCCTTTCTAAATTAGCTCCAGAGATGTAAGTCTGAATTGTCTTTATAAACTAGGAATAGATTTTTCTTTGTACGGACCAGTGTCCCTTCCAAGACTTGTTTACACAGTTGGGGGCTTGTTCTTTGGGCATAAATGCTACGTAACAGCTGCTTTTTGGTAGCTTTCTAGGTATGCATGTAAGATACATATGTGCATACATGCAGTTCTTTATATACAGTCTAACATCCTCTCTGTTTCTCGCACTTAAAAATATATATACATAGGCATATGTGCATAGACATTCCTCCCTCCCTACTTGCCATCTTTTCTCCCCCATAACCCGTACTTTGGGATTTGTAAGTTTAAGAGCCTTGCTATCACAGAATAGCAGTTTCATACTCATCAAAAGGCATACTGATCCATAATTTAAGCTAAAGAAATTATATCTGTAAATCAAGTATGATAAGATCGAGGAGAAATGCCAAAATAAGGAAATCAGGTTTTGGTGTTAGTTCAAATCACTACCATCATTTTTGCTGCTGCTCTTTGATTTTATTTGTTACACAGTTGTTACACTGAATGTTCTGTTTCATATGCTTTGAGATTTTCATATTTTCCACTATTATACTTGTATGCCATAGTCCTAAGAAAATTCCTTGCTTGGTTTAATTGAAGGGCCAAGATTCATGGGCATGGCTAGAGAGGAAAACGACCACCAAAATATCAATTCCTTCATCTCTTTAGTTATGTGGTATGAGTGAATCTTCTTTAGCAGGAGAGCTGGACTTGATGGTTTCCAGAAGTCTCTTCCAGTCTATGTGATTCTGCAAATTCAGTTCCTTAATCTCTTACGTGCAGCAAAAGAAATAAAATGGTTAATTATGCTGCAGTGTGTTAATATCGGGCTAGTAAAATTGAAGAAAGAAAGGTAAAAAAACAGGTAATTCTTTAGATCCTGTTAACTTCTCACTCCCAAGTGTTTTATTGTTGGATTAACACTACTTTTCCTGCTGCTGTCGGTCATCTTTATGTATAGAAATAGAAGGCAGCATGTAGTATGGAAGAAAGTGAGGCGAATAAGCTGAATTGGGAATTTAATGTTTTTGAGCTAATGTGGCAGTAAAACGACATGAGCAGCTTAATTTTGTTTAGAGCCGTGTAAAGGGAGAGACATTCATGCATATATGTGTGTGCCATTCGTATTTCCCATATCTCCTCCTTTGAATTCCCCCCAGCCCCGGATGACGTGCAAGGATGTGCACAGGTTATCTATCGGCTTCCAGGGCATCTGGCTTTTCAGGAGTGAGCGGGGCTGCCACGGCCCAGAGCGGCGGTGACAGCGGTGGGCTGTGCTGAATGTCCACTGCCAAGCAGCGGAGCTGAGTCAGTCTGCAGCATTGAGAGCAGGGAGGGAAAGCTGCCTTCCTCTTGCAGTCCTTGAGCTGGCAGCCTGCTGTGCGCTTACCTCTCCTCCCTCCTTCCTCTTTTGTCAGTGGGTACTGTGCTGACAGAATAGCCAGGCGTTTTGTGGTATTTCATTTGTTAAAGCCTGAGTGTGGTAGAACTTCAGCTGGCATACTTTAGAAGCAGGTACTGCAAGTAATGTGATGTAAGGCCTTGTTATGCAAAGACCGGGGGAAGCAAGCGCTGAGAATATCATTATCTGTCTCAGCTCAGTCAACTGTGTTGCGTTTACTAGAAACAAAACCAAGGAGAATAACTTCCCTTAACTTCCCAAACTTCTCATTTTGATCAAAGGGGACAATTTTAAGTCTCTGTTGTACAGTACTTTGACTTGTACAAGTTACTGGGTTTGGTTTTGAGTAAAATTTTGACTATTTCCTACATGCTTCCAATAGCGTGCCTCTCATTTATTATGAAATGAGATTTAATTATAAGCTTGAAATCCACTTGGAGGCATTCTTTGCATATGGCCTAGCAGAAGTTTGCCTTTTTCATTTATGTGCTATATTAGATAACTGTCAGCCGAGTGCATCTTGAAGCAAAAGCTTTCAAAACTTTTAATTGAAACACCAACAAACACTGATATATTCATGCCTTCACCTTCTGTTTTGTAAAGTTCTGTATCTGCATGGCAACAATCTTAACTGCAGGTATCATTGCAGTAGTGCTTTTATGAAGTTTCTGACAATTGGAGCCTTTCCCAGTGTCAGATTTGGAAGCCAGGTTTCATTCCCCAGTGTCAGTGTTGACACAGGTCTGAGTTGAGTAATTTTAGCATTTGTTCTGAAATGCGTATGCTCTTTGATGTGCATCCAGAAAATTGTTGTGGTGTGGGTGGGATTTCTATTGTACGCGGGCATGAGGGTTCTCTCTAGGATTAGATTTCCTCATTCTCCCAAAGCTGCTTTAAGATGAATGCTTTTTTTTGTACTGCTGAGAATTGGATTTGGTGTAAAAGCCTGTCATAGTGCATTGTGTAGGATCTGCTCAGACCACCAAGGCTGCATCAGAAGTCCACCCCAACTGCACTCCTTCCATCTTCTTCACCATTCCTGGCCTTCAGAATGGGAGCTGTAGAATCATAGAATGGCCTGGATTGGAAAGGACCTTAAAGATCATCCAGTTTCACCCCCCCCTGCTATGTGCAGGGCTGCCAACCACCAGCCCAGGCTGCCCAGAGCCACGTCCAGCCTGGCCTTGAATGCCTCCAGGGATGGGGCATCCACAGCCTCCTTGGGCAACCTGTTCCAGTGCGTCACCACCCTCTGAGTGAAAAACTTACTACTAAGAAAACCCCAAAACCTGCAGGGAAATTTGCTGAAAAAGTGCTGGAATATTTAAATAACTGCTGTTAGTACTGATACCTCCTTTTCAGATGGCAGTGGTGCTAATTTCACTGGTTTATTGAGAAATCCTTTGAAGTCATTCATAATCTCAGTCTGGCTCCATCCCAATATGGCATTTCCAGGTCATTTGCTACTAAACAATCTGTTTATGGGCTGTGCCAGTGCATCTTGCTGGACAAGATGACTCATGCTTGTGCAGTGAGGAGCAGAATGAAGTTTCTGACAAAGCTTGTTTCCCCAGCTGAGATTTCAGCAGCAGCTCCACATGCGGTAGTTTTGGAGACCTCTGAGGAACTCCTCACACTGCCAAGTCAAGCAGCCAGCAGTCTTTCTCGAGCTCAGTTGTTGTGGCAGCAGGTGAAAGTTGTAGGTGTACTTTCCAGGGGATGGCAGCAGGGCTCTTGCAGCCTGAGATGGTCTGCTGCAAGTCCTGTGTGGAAGTGGAGTCCTGATAGCAACTGGGTGATGTGTGTTCTGAATTCTGAAATCCTTTTTGTTTCTTTCCCTCTCAAATGAAAAGCAAAGCAAACTTCAAATATAGTACTTGATGCTTATTTGAATATAATTGACATCACATTTGTGATTGACAGGGTATCTGAATTCATCTCACAGTACATTTGTGTATCAAATGCTTTGTTTGAAGTTGGCAGAAATCTGTAATGCCTCAGTTTCAAACATAATGTAGGGCAAGTCCCATAGATGTGGGTGCACAAACCTGATTAGTGTTATTAATTTAATTTAAAAAAAAAAAAGTGAATTCAAGAGAAATAACTTCTAGGTGTACAAGAATTCTGCAGTTGTCCTTGGCATGCTGTTGACTAGGCTTATTGCTAGAATGGTTAATAAGTACTGAATACAGTATTCTTTCTGTTGTATTTTTTCACAACTGCTGAATCTTATTCTTAAAGCCTTACAGATCTGCCAGTAAAAGAGTTAACAATGTAGTCACTGTCATTGGAGAAACAACTACACTTGCAGTTCTACTATGCTGGAGACTCAGAGTGCCTTTTGTTTTGTTTTTCCTCACAGACGTGGCAGATCAGGCATAGTGAGGAAATGCAACTGAAAGCTTGAACAACTGTCTTGATTCCCCTTTCTCTTGTGTATGCGTAAGAACTGCGATTGCAGGTTTGAGACTTTTGTTTAGAAAGCACAAAAACTGGCAGTCTCCTTATTTGCTTTCTTCCTTGACAGTCTTAAAAGTGACATTTTTGGTTAAAAAAATTTAAGTAATAGCTAGGTATCTGTGACCTTCTCCCCCACCCTTCTCCTCCACCTCTGCAAAAACTGTTTCAGTTCACCACTCTGATAAGGTCTATAGCTGAACGATGACATAGCTTTGGGGAATTAAGGAGTATGCCACGCTGTTCAGCAAATACAGTCTGCAAACATGGGTTAATGGTTAACTACGCTTAAGTCTGGAAACCATCATATAGTAATTACAGCTAATTATGAGACGATACAGGTGCATTGACATGTGGTGTCCTGGGAACACACTGTACCTTCAAAATGTGCTGCTGGGAAAAGGATTCGAATACTACTGTGCCATCCTAGGACAGAAATACCGTTCTTCAGAGTAAAATAATCTTATAGCAAAGCCTGGCATAAGCACACAGGTCTATCTACTTAAGTGAAAGTTTGATACAAGCATCTCTGAAGAAAGGTTGGTCAGTTCCCGCTTTAAGGGGAAGCCCAGATGTGCAATAAATTATTGCTTCTTCTTGGCTGAGGAGCAATGATTGAGCAAAGGCACTTTCTTGTGATACATTATGGAAATCTTCAGGAGCTCGTCCCTAGCACACTGTTTTGGCTCTGTGTTGAGTATGTGCCTCAGTGCAAATGTATCGAGTGCGTTGTGCTTCCCTATGACTCCCCTTCTTGGTAGCTTCTGTGGAATCAGAATTTTTATAGCCAGTTTTTCCTGCCTTTCTTCCTTCAAATGAGAGGCTGTGGCAGAAGGAGGAACTGGTTTCCCAGTATTTTCATTGCAGGACTAAATGAATCTGTTCTTCATCCCCTTGTATTTATCCTTTTTATTACATGTATTGTACCTTCTGCTGAAAGTCAGATTCTGCAAATGAATCTCAGCTCTCATGTGTTTCTGTACATTAGTCATTATCTAATCTATCATTATTATCTATCTATCATTATTATAGAATAGTACATTATCTTGCCAGTGTTTCACAAGATCAACAGGAGCAGAGCAGCGAGGGCTCAAAGGCCGTGGTTCTTAAAGCTTCGTCTTGAGAACATTTACATTTAGGCACAACTTTTGCACCGAACATCCCGTTTGTTGATCTCAGAGATTACTGGTATTGAAACTGAATGCAAATGTAAATGCTTACGAGCTGGTGAGCACAGAACTGGGAGGTGAGCTAGAAACTTAGCAATAGAGTGTAGAGTTCATTTTCCTGCTCCCAGGCTATGGACTGTCCAGTTGGATGGTTTGTTTGGCCTTAACTACTGATCTGAGAGGATAGGTATCTGTTGGGGTCCCTGGTATGTCTACTGGGCCTAGGGAGCTGCTCAGGTGGCAGTCAAGACCTTGTTTGGGCCACAGAACACATCCTGAGTAGCAGGTGGATATCAAGGCTTGGTTTAGGCCATGGAATCCACCCAGAATACCTTAACTTTGTGTCATAGTGTTGGAATCTTTACAGAACAGGCAACGCTGCAGTCAAGACACTGCTTCATAGTTCAAAAAGTAGTCTTTCTTGCACAATACAATAGCTACTGTCATCCAGCCACTGCATCGGTCTCCCAGGTCAATTGCATTTATACTGAGGAGTTGTCTGGGGATGCTCACAGTGTTAGACGACATGGTAAGGAAGAGATGCAGGACTGATGAGTGACAGCAGTTCAGTTGATCTGTGCGTGGTGTGTACTGGAGAATAAAAACACTGTCTTGAGCCTGCTTAGGTTTCTTCAGTTCTGTCAGCCTTCAATTTGGTTGATAGTGTAGTTTAAGAAACAGCTCTGCAGTATCTGTAAATGCCCTTTAGGAGCAGGGATGAAAGTACTCATATTGATGTTTTCTGTGATAGTAGGCATTTGGAGTACCTGGCTTTTTGCAAGCAAAGCTACTTTTGATTTACAGTGAGATTATGCTTCAATCCCAGCACACCTACTTCTTGTTGTACTCAAATTTACATGGGGGCTGCCTTGAAAACTGAGCTATTGTTATATTTTCTGCGTTGACCTAAAGAGAAAGGAAATGGTTGAAAATGTAGCTGAAGGTGCGCTTGGATGAAAACATTCAGAGATCACAGAGCACAGGGAATCAATATATTTGTAGCAAGTTTATGTAATCTTTGCATGAAACTTGGTGCTATGAAACACAGGAAAAAGAACTAGGAGTTTTTTTAATCTTGGGGAAAAAAGGCTTTGTTATAAATCTGTTGTCTTTTAACATAGAGCTTTGTGGATTGTGGTCATACTTGGAATATCTTTATTTCCTTAATTAAAATGCTGTGCCTCCCATTTTGAGACTAAATTGAGCTGGAGAGAGATTGCGCAAACGGCAGTATTTCTGAGATTCTTTACTTTCCTTGAAATTAGTTTGGATCAGAAATCAAATTTTGGTGTTATTCTTAGTAAAGACCATGGGCTCTGTCAGAGTTGCTATGCTGGTACATGTTTGGAAAAAGATAATTTTCTTTTCCTGCCATTTACCTTGATTATAACTTTTCTATGCATAGATTTCCCTTGCTGCTATCTGTGCACAGCTACTGATCTTAGAAGAGAGCTCGATGTAGGGTATGCATGATGTCTTTTAAACATACACAACAATATGGGTAAATGTATAACACAAGGAAAACAAGTCCTGTCTAAATTACCTTAGAAGAATATAATTCCTCCAGTTTCTGTTTGGTACATGTTTCTTTGCTTTTCTAGATTCTCAGAGTGCCTAGCATTCAAGTTTTTCATGTTTGTTTTTTGTTTGTTTGTTTTCTTTTTTTGTTTTTCCTACTTTATGGCTAGTGTGAGAATGGCTGTCCAATAAAACTGGAGGGTAACTTTTAAGGCAAGGTTTCTAAGATTATATTTATTTTTATACACATGGAAATAGGAGTCTAGAAAGCTCTTGATTGATACTGGAACAGCATGTCGGAGCGAAATATTTTCTTAAAGCTAAATTGCAGGTGTGTTTTTATGTGTTTACTATCTGGGCCTATTATTTAGACCATCTTCTGTAATTTGATTGATCATAAGGGATAAAATTAGAAGCAGTCAGTCTAGCTAATTTTTGAAACTGACAGCTTCAATAAAGGGAATATATATTCCAGTATCAAAGAGTATTTTGCTGCATTACATTTTGTTGAATGAGTGTAATTCTACTCTTTTTTTTTTTTTTTGGATACTTTCTTTTTTTGCCATGTGTTGTCATTCAGTATTTGGTAGCATTCTGTAGAATTAAGAAAAAAAATAATATTCACGTATTTGTGCTCACTGTACGGCTCTTCAGTCTTTCATAAGAGACTATTTTTTTAATACTGAATTCTGTCAGTTGACTTTGGAGCAAAACAATGGTGAAGATTTTATCATTAATTTTCTTTCTTTCTGTTATGAGGACGTATTCACGCTTTTCCAATTGATTTTAGGTGTTAAAAGAGAACTGAATAGGGATAAGGATCCTGTTGAGCTGAACATGGCACAGATGAGCCTCTAAAGATGAATTGTCCTCCCAGGCATTAGTTGTTTGCATTTGTGTTTATTTTGGCTTATTAAATGTCTCAGTGGTTATTACAGGCATAGGAATTTTGCAGCAGTTCTGCACACCTGTCATTCTAGCAAAGGATCTCAGCAAAACTAGAAATCAGTCTTGAGAGTTTCTGGCTTGTAGACTTACTTGGGAAGAATGCCAGAAAGAGATGAAATGGACAGCTGAGGAATTGCAATAAATTCAACTTTATCATACTAAAAAGGCTCGTTGGGCTGTAGGTTACTTGTAGGATTTCTCTGACAAATAGGCTGAGTGCAGAAGCTCAAGGAATGATAGGAATTTTCTTTGTTTGTCCTCTGGTAAACTCAGCTGGGGATGTCGAAGTTAATTGGGTGATTCTTGGGGTTAAAAGTGAGCCTTGGGACTGATTCTGTCTCTGCTGTCCTTTTATGCTGGAGTGGGAAAAAGGGAAATGGGTCACATGCATGGAAACTGGACTTGTAGACAGAATCCGGTGGGTAGGTTTGGTGACACAGAGCTGGAGATACCGTCTGTTCGCTTACATTTCTGTCAGTTCTGCTATAGTAATGGAGCTGATAAAACTCCTGTTGTTAACCTCCTGTCAGTGCTCTCTTTATCTGTCGAGTTGGAAAATGATAGTTTTCTTTAGCTATTTTTAGGAGTGTGTATTTAGAGAAAGCACATTTACTCCTAATGCAATTTCACGCGTTTCTACTTTATCCATTTTTGTATGCTGAATAGCAATCCAGCAGCACAGAGTTTCAATGTGGGACAGCCCCATTCAAATACATGTACTTAAAGAAATCCACGTGAGAATTTGAAATGAGTATTGTTCAGAATAATAAAGTTGTACAAATATTTGACTGTGGTGATATTGAAATATCCCTACTTAGTAACATTGGCAGAATTAATGAGACAAATCAGTGTACTGGTTTTTATAACACACAGGTTGCTGGTGCACGTAAGGAGACCGAACAATTTAGGTAGAAAAAAAACACTCTGTAGAAGTGTAACAAATTTAGCAACTTTAATTTTCATCTTTCGTAAAGGAACTTTTTTTGTTCAGGTTCTGTGTGAATAGATATATATATATAATAAATAGCATAATAATTTAATGTACATATTTGTATAATGAATAATAAGCAAGAGGAGTTTTGAAAACTCCATCCCTGCCCCCCCTACACACACACACCTTCTGCTGCTGAAATTATAGAATTGAAATCGGAGCCCTTCCTAGTCAACACTAGGAAGGTTTTCTGTGAATATTTTTGTGCTTCTGCCAGACTCAGGCCAGGAAGCTTGCTTTGTACCCAGTGTTTAAGCAGGAACCCAAGAGTTTACTTGTCATCCTTCAATGCGCACGGATCCTCCTTTCCCAGCAGATGAGGAGGGCAGTTCCAGCTGCCTTGGTAATTTTGTTACATGTGGGTCAGGATGCAATGAAGAACATGGCTTTTAAAGCGCTGTTCAAGCTTCATCCTAAACTCTGAGTGCCGGAGCATGCAAGTGAACCCTCTCATCCCAACTAATTTAAAATAAAGCAGCAGAGGAAAAATATCCAGGAATAGTGGTCATTTACTGCTGTGTACTTCTTGAACAAAGTTAGAGGTGGATGTTTTTTTCAGCTTTGTGGATTTCAATTCTCATCATTTGACTTATAAAGCAAAGGAAAGCAGAAACAACCAGATTCAGAATTTGCAACGTGCTAAAGGGGCAGTCATGCAATCTTAACTTTCCATGGCTATGTGCCCGAGTGTTGCACAGATGCCATGATGTGGAGGTATGAGAGACCGCTTCCTCAAGTACTGTACATCTATCTATGAAACTGTCTGTTCAGACAGGGAAGGGAGGGATGTTCCTGCTTTTGCTCTCAGGGCATTTCTGCAGTTTTTCAAGCGTCCAATAGAGGTTTAATGTTCTTAGCCTTAACCTATAACATGGAGATGATAGATGTTTATAGTTCTCATCAGTCGAGAGTATTTCCTTTTCTCCTCTTATTCAATCTGAAATGAAACATACAGGTGCACTTCCTCTGATTTCCTTTTTTTTTTTTGGCGTTTGATTTGCATTTTTTCTTTCAGATTCTTTCAGATCACTTGTGTTTTCATTTGGCTTTTACTTTTTAGCTCACCTGTAGACTGTGTCTTATCCCAACTACTTTGCATGTCTTCCATCACTGGTCTTCTGGTATCGCTTCTTCAGGTACTTTGTTTACCTTCCTCTAACACACTGTGCAGCTTTCACAGTGCCCAAAAAAATCCAAGGCAGATTGGTTTAATCAGATGAGATGAAATTTATTGGACCCCCCGTGACGATTTATCTCAGTGATGTGAGTAAAGCCTTTCATACTTTTTTTGTCTGTCCTACCTTATTATGGAAGCAGGAAACATCCAGATACAAATCTTTTAACTTAAAGAAAAAAAAAAAAAGTTATTACTTTAATATCACATAGTTTGCATATTTTAGGCGCTAGAGGGCAGACTTGTACCTTTGTGTATAAATTAATAACTGCAAACTAAAATAATTAGCGGTAAGCTATAGAAATAAATGCCCTGTGAAAATAAACATTTTGATGCATGTGCTTTTTTAATAATGCAAATAGGAAAATAACTTTTTTTTACTTTAGTTAAAGATGTTTCATTGTTGTCGTGTGTTCAAAATTGCTTCAGCACTCTGAAATTTGCTGACTGATTTTACTTGAAATAACAGTGACAGGGTTGGTAGGCAAGCTGATTCCCTTCTGTCTCCCTTTCTGTAAGTACATTACCTCATAGAAACATTGCCTATTCATATGTTCTGTGCTCACAGGTAACTGGGTAAACTAAATTTTCCTTTCAGATAACTAACAAGAATGCTGTGGGAAAAAATTAGTCACCTGATATTTGGATCCACAATGACCATTTTTGTATTGCATCTCTGCAGTTCTTTTCCTAGTATGAAGTTTGGATATAGTTCTTCCCATGCATGTGGGAAGCATTTTGCAGTGAGGTAAGAGATGGCAGGCACCAGCAAACATAGTGAATCTTGCTTGCTTAGCTACTCTTTCCCTTTATTAATTTCTCAATAGAAGGTATGTTTAAAAAATGTATATATAGTAATGGAATAGATATTGTGGATATTAAAAATGACTGATTCATTGCTTGTTATCTCAGATTTTTCAAATGGCAGGAGAACATCTGGGATGTGCCTGTTACATAGAAGAAGGCTCGTGTTGCAGTGGTGTTAGAAAAGCAGCAGTGTGATTAGTTGTATCAACATGAAGAGACATGAGACATGAAGGATGCTGATACCTAGCATAAGAATGCTAGTGGGGAGGGGTTATCAGCTGTCCGTGATAAAATTCCTTTCCAATTAGAAGAATGTATGAAGAACATTCTTCAGAGGGATGCTGCTATTAACACCTCCTCCTTTCATGGATTTCATAGTATCTAATGACCATTTTAAAGATTCAGCTCTCAAATTAGTTTATTTAAATATTTCCCGACTGTAAGTAAAACCTAATTGATTCAGTTTTTATAAAAGCTTGCACATGCATGTTCCTGAGGCTTCAGAATTAGTCCCTAAATTAAACAGTTCATAATGACTTCGATTTGGCCTCATAATGTTGTTGACTTGGTCCCATTTTACTCAGCATCTCGTCTGGTCCTAAGACATTCTTTCTGTAAAGTAGTATTTTCTGCTTGCCTTTTTAGTAGTATAGGCAGGCATTAAGAGCTTTTATAAATGACAGCAACATCAAAAGGACCTTTTTTCATCTTTTTTTTTTTTCTTTGAACACGTTTTTTTATCATACCTTTTAATTTTCAGCTGCTCCGTTAGTAAGGGTGGTAAACATCCTTCTGAGACAAGAGCAGTGACCTCAATTATGAAGGAACATACCTCTCCATTTGGCAAAAAGCTTGTGTGAGTGGCAACATTCTGCAGAGCCCAAGTGAAGGATGTGTGTGTTGCTCCCACCTAAGATTTAAATGCAGCAGGATCTCTTCCTTCTTTTGCAAGGCACTTTCAACAACCTCTCTTTTCCACTTTTATTATTTAGTTGAATTGCAGCTTTGGCAAATAGACAAACTTGTGTGATTTGTTCATAGCAAAATGGCTAAAATGTGAGATGGGTAACAAGAAGAATACACTCATTTGGAAGGTTTTTTCCTACCTCTTCCTACTTCTAAATGTGTTACTAATTGCCTGAAACAATAAAAGGTAAAACACCTCAGATGTAAATGATGATGTTCAGTGGTGATACTGTGCCTTCTAGACAACTGCACTGTGCATGGCTGCTAAGAGCTGCTGCCCCCTTCACATGTTTGCTGAAGAGGTTGTCTGTTGCAAGACTTAGCACAAAGACACCTTCACTAGCTCTAATGGACACTTGTATTCCAACTTGTCTTTTCTAGATCTCTTAGTCTCCCTGTCTCTCTTTTTTTTTTTTCTCTTTGTGGTTTCCTGGACCTCTTAACTCCTGCTTTTTGGATGATCATACTCGCTTGCCTTGCTCTGAGTGCCTTCTTTGTAGCTGTGAGACACTGATCATAGACATCCCTCCTCCTTACTAAAGATTTGGCTTTAATGTTTAACTCAATTTCTTTTTCTACTTTTTGGAGTGTTTCTAAAGAACAATGAAACCTGGGTTAGTCGTAACTGAAAATGTAAGAACAGTTACTTTACTCACTCATTTAATGCACTCTTAAGAAATGGTGCCCTGGGAAGCAAGTAATATGATTACTCGGATTTTCTGGTATTATCAGGTGATTAATCTTCATTTGCACTAAACATTTTGGACTCTAGGTAAATTTTTTTTCAGTGCTCGGTGTGTTAGATTATATATTGCACTGACGATCTACAGCTGCTCATGATGGGTGCCTTCTGGGGAATGCTTGGAGAATAAGACAATTGGCTAAATGAAACAAAAATCTTTCTGATTCTGATTGGCAGAGTTACCTGCTTATAGGTCCCAGAAGCTTTTTACTGAGCTGTAAGGTATGGTATATAGAATAGAAAATGTGTATCAGATGCTACATATAGTACAAAGGTGTTAGTGTTGTTTTAGACTGGGAATAGGACATTAAAAATAATATGTGATGTGTTGGAATTATATTAGAGCTGAAGGTGTCAGTCTGTAAAAGGTTACCTGTAATGGCCCTTGCACAGCAGAGTGTTTGTGTTCGTTCACTGGAAACTGGTGCAAGCCTTGCTTATATTTGCCTTCTGTAGCCCAAAGGCTCAGGAAGGAAATTCTGAACAAAGATTCCCAAATGGCAGGAACAGTTAAAGGCAGCATAAAGAATTTCAGTATTATCCTTGCATCTTCTGCTGCTGACAGGGGAATGAATGTACTTCTGTTCCACCTTCCACTTCCCCTGCTCGGATGTATTCTCCATCTCCTACACTCCTCACAAGGGTCTCCCCAGGTCCATGGGGTGCTGGGAGCTGTTAGTGCAAGGGTTGGTCATTGCTAACCTGATCTGATTAGGGACAGTTGCTGATAGGCTCCGGGTGTCCTATCTGCGTGCTTGGTCGCTGCCAAGGCTTCCTGCAGCATCTCTGTGCTGGATGGGCTGTGGTTCAGTTCCTTTGCACAGACATCTCCGTGATCTCAATACCTGCGCTGCCTCTGTGCAGGGACTTGTTTCCTGGTTCATGTATTCCCATGCGGGTAATCTGGCAGCTGTTGCTGTTCTGTCTCAGAAGTTGCTGCAAAGCAGTAGCAGTATGTGTGGTGGTTATGCGGCTCTACTCTGCTCCATCTACAGGCAGGCACGTATATTGTCAGCTGCCTTTTTTCCTCTGCAGGACGATCCGATGATGCTGGGAGCAGCTCCTGTACACAGGCTTGAAAAAGACTGGCAAGGCAAAGAGGTTGGTTCCTTTAGTTGAGAGTGGCCTGAAAGAGCCCGGGAGCACACACAAAGAAATACCACTGTATTTTCAATTATCCTTTCAAAGCCATGGGAGCAAACTTGTATGAGCTATATAGGTATTCATGTGAAGGAACATCTGCTCGTATGGATAACATTAGGGATCACTATGTTTTATGCTAAGTTTCATTTTAATTTGAAATCCTGTTATGTGACTCATTTATTTTGAATAAAATCTGAATTAACCTATAAAAGGTATGATTTTCCTTTTGAAGTGGATTGTGGTATTATCCGACCAGCCAATTGATTGTTCATTCTGTTCATTCAAAATGGAAGGCTGTGGAGAAGGTAGCTTCTTTGAAACTCAATACTGCAAAGAGGCTGGGTTTATTTCTCTCTCTCTTCATGTAGCATTGAACAAATAGTAACAACCTGTCCTATTTCTGATGAGTGTGTGGGTAGGTTCTTTTTCTTTTCAGCCTCTGAGAATTAAAATCTGTTAGGAGCTGGGACCCCTTGGGAGGTGATAGAGAAGAGCACTTTCCACAGCCCTGGCTTGCATTGCCCTCAGTTTCATTTCTTCAGTACATTTAAAAGTGGATAAGCCCCAAGCAGGTTGGGGTGGAATTGCATTTTCTAATTTATGTGATTCCAACTGATAGGCAGAGTCAAAGCAGACAACATTAGCTAGGGGTAACTATCAGACCTATAGCTTCATGTGAGCCTTTTCTAATGCAGAGGTTGGTTATTGCTTGGTTTGGCTTTCTGCACCAGAGACACACAAGTAGTTGTTATTTTTTAAGGGCTGTATTGGGTGAGTCCTTGGTAAAGATCGTGCATGAGGCAATAGTGAGAAACGTAGAAAGTTTTAGTGTTGTATAAGTCACTCTGAAAAAGCTTTGTGTAGGGGATGATGTCCATTTTATGAGTGGGTCCTACTGAGGTAGAAAATGAAGTTGAGCTACTACTGTAAAGCTATTCTGAGCTGTAAGGATATATCTACTGGTGTACATAGTTTCTGTTTGCTTGATGCTGTTTCTCAAACTTGATGCCTTCAGAAGGAGAAGGAATTTGTTATGTTAGCAGGAGCACTCATCACTTCATGCAAATCAGACAGGTAAATGTTGGCCTGATGACCGTTGACTGCAGCCATTCTGTTTTCGTCATCAGTTGCGTCTCCATGGTGTTTCTGTTGCTTGTTAAGGCAGTGGCCTTCAGGGTCCCTGGGGGGCTGTTACATCCATCTCACCAGGTTGGGACAGACAAAGCTGACCTGCAGATCTTCCAGGGAACTTGTGTTGGTGAGACTGTCACATCTTCACCAGAAACAGCCTCTTCTAGATAGGAGGGGTATTAATTTCTTCTTTCTAGCTGGCAATGGTTCTAGCAGCAGTGGCTTTCCTTCAGCAGCCCTGAAAGCAGAAGGTGGGTAAACTTTACTCATAGCAAATTAGTGGTTATTATTTGAGGAGCTCAGGGCGTGCGGGTGGACAGTTTGTCATGCTCGGTGGCTTCAAAGTAAGGAGATTGAAGACTGTGGATGTTAGGTGTGACATCTGATACTGTCTTGCTGTTCAGAAAGGTGTGTGCTTCCCCATTTTCCCCTAACTTGAGCAATAATTATATCTTAAACATGACCTTAGGTTAAGCCAGAACTGTGCTGTCTTATTCATGCAGAAATTGAGGAGTTGGGTATGTACACTGAGATCAGAACTGTCCTTGTTTTCTTTTGGATCTGTACAGCAGCTTTATTGGATTAGGATGGGCTAGATAACCAGAATCTGTCCAGCACCTGACTCTGTGTATCAACACTGTGTTCAGTCTTGAACAGGTGAGTTGGGTGATGTTACTGAATTGACCCAAATGCTGTGTGTAGTCAGGGAGGCCTTTGGAATATGGACACCTGGTGGGTTTTGAGGTTTGATGGGATGGACCTTGCAAGGTATCACTTCTTTAGGCTGTGTTTCAGCAAAGAAAAATGTTAAGTATTCAGATTTACTGTCTGATGCTTCTGCTGGGAGTACTGTTGTTGCTGTGGTAAAGTAAAATAGATAAACTTCACAAATCTTATTGATTTTTCTCCATGTAAAGCTCCTTTCATTTGGCTTTCATAAGCCAAGAAAGTGTTTGACCTGGCTTTTTGTGTGATCAGCTACACAGCTCAGGTATTCAAACTGTGGCAACTTAGTACTGTTTCTACGCTCATAGATCTGTTAAACCTAAATAAAGTGAACTCTCTGAATGTTTTATTTTTGTGATGCTTCAGCTTTGTGGTGTCTTTTATCAGAAATCTATCAGGTTTTTTTGTGACACGCCTGTTGGCACATATGTCTTGAATGTAAGGCCCATCATTCCATCATTCAGTTTTATTCCCTTGACATCCCATGGACTTGCTGATGTTGAGGAACCTGCCTCAGCTAAGTGAAAATAATGGTTATTAAACTGAAATAAAAACTGAAAGCATCTAAGTCGGTTTTAATTTGCTAATGTGAGTTCCTGTGTAAATAAAGGCTTATTCTTGTACGTGTAATGTAAATTCCATAGTCCAAACAAGGAAGAAATGTTAGAAGCCTGTCCACTGATATGAATGTCTGTACTTGCTTATCAGAAGTTATGTGACTCAGGTAATCTTGAGAAAGCAAAATGTCAAATACTAAACAGTTGCTGGGTGATGTAACTGGCTTTTACGTTGTTGTGGAGTTTTCTTGTCACTGAGTATAAGTGATCTGCTGAGATGCATTTTGCCAGATATTAATGTCATGAATTATCTAAAGTGATTCATAATTGAGAAGAGTCTTTCTAAAGGAAAAAAAAAAGAAAAAACCACAAAAACAAACAGTCAAAAAACAATGCTCTTTTCAGGCTCTTGTAAATGTGTTTACGTAAAATAAATTTCACAGAATTACAAAACCTGGAAGTTGTACATGTCAAGTTGGATCTCAGCTATTTCAATTTAGACATAATTTCACTATGCATAATACAACAGTAAAATCCTAATTTTTGGCAAATTACATCTTGTTTACTTTCTCCAATGAGACCATTTTAAAACAATCTCTGAGTTGTCATGTGTCTTTATTGCACAAAGCAGAAAAAGCTACGTTTCAGCTCTATCAGCAGAAGTTGGTTTTTCTTCACTATATACCTGTTCAGAGAGCTCACAGTGCATACAAAATGCTCAGCCACATGGTAGATTTTGTGAAGCATGAAATTAAAAATCTAAATATTTATCCTGGGTTTTCTCATTAGTGTGTCATTTGGCTTTCCTCTGGACTCCGTGGTGAAGAGGTGTCTATGTCCTATGTCACCTATGTCATAATGCAGTTCAGGGGAGGTATCCATGCATCCTACAAGCTGTCAGTTTGTTTCCCCCCTTTTGGATCATCTTTCTTCATAAAGAAAACTAGATTTCTGTAACCTCGCATAGGAACTGTAGGCCGCTACTGGTTTGGTAAGTCCTACTTTTCCTTGCAACAGCGAGGGCACAATCTGAAATAGTCTGAGGGTGATCAATAGAACTCTTTTGAATACAAGAATGACTAATAGTTAACTAATGGTCTGTTTTCCCAACTTGTATACATGCTGAACAAAATTATTTTTGTGTCTAAGCATAGTGTAAGCTTATATATATATATATATATATATATATATATATACACACATACATACATATATATATATATATACACATACATACATATAAATATATATATATTTACAGAGCTTCTTTAGCAAAATGGCAGATGGAAGGGGAATGCTTTTTGTTTTTTAGTTTGTTTTGATTCCTTATCTCTTCTCCAGAGAGATACTGTTGCAGAGTTGGCTTTTTTGTGTGTGTGTTTCCATCAGTATGGTGGTTATTGCAGATACAGCATGTCTGTAATTTTGTGTAATGATACTGTTTCTTGTTAATAAATACTAAAGGCAACAAATATTCGACAGTTGTTTTGCAGACATTGCACAGCTCACTAAATATGTCTTTTGGAACTGAACTTAGAGTAAATTCAAGTTTACAGTTCTCTGTAAAAAACAAAGACACATCGTCTCAGGACCTCAGGAGACATCCAGTGGAGTTTTGCCTGGAGTCTACCTAAGCAGTAGCAGATAGACCGGTAAACTGGTGTGCTGTTACCTGCACGAGGGAAGATTGACCATATTTGATGAAGCCCAAATTACAGCAAATGGTAAATATTGCACAAATGCAGCTTTGCTGTATTGTGTACAGTTATTTTGATGTTATCAATATTTAATTAATAAGCAATTGTTCAGCAAATTGTCATTAAGAGGGGAAAAGTTGATGTCATTACTGTGTCACATGATAGAAAAAGCAGGAAATTCTCCTGCACTTGAAAAGATCTTGAAACAGAGAGAAAGAAGCTTCATCAGTGATTTCTCTCTTTACAGCAATAGTTCTGTACTAATAGTTTATTTTCAGTAAGCTATATTTTGACTTAATGCAGGTGCAAATGGAGCTTTTACTTGGCTTGTAGCAGAGTAGATAGATGTAAACCTTCAACAGATTTATCATGTCTAAGTATATATCTCTGTTTCCATCTAGGAATCTCTTTATAAGCATAAGGACCTATTTTAAAAAGCTCATTAAAAACTTTTTAAGCATTCACAAAAATTCAGTTTTACCTGTGAATCATCACAGATCCACAGCAGTGATCAAAAGAACTTGAAGCAACAGTGTTCCTGCTTTTGTTTCTCTGTGGTCATAAAGATATGAAGATAAAAACCATAATGCCTACCTGTAATCTTAACTATCCAATCTTGTTTTTGAGGTGTGCGTTGCTTGTGAAGTGGCTTTTTTGTGTTGGCTGGAGGTTTACTGTTTTGTTGTTTTTTTCAACTGACGAACTCATGAAGCAGTTTTCACCATCCAGCTGGAACTAGATTGCTCATGCTTGTTTTCTTTCTTTCTTTCTTTTTCTTTTTTTGCACGAAGCCACTTCTTTAACTGTTGGTTAAGAAATGTGAGTTTTAAATAGGCAGTAGTGTAAGCAAAATGTGAATTCAAAGTTTAAATACTCTGTCTTACTGAGATGATTTCTCCTTTCAGTTTTTATTGGCCTGTGGTACTTTTTTTTGCTGGTTCTCTGGAAACCCTTACCCAAAGGAGATGCGGTAAAACAATGCAGGTTGAGATCCTCTACTTGTCACAGTGCTGGTTTCAAGTGCAGCAGTTTTGGGTTAGAGTTTTATCCCATAATCATAAGGTGTATAATAAGGCTTTTTTTAAAAAGAAATACCCTACAACAACAAAAAGTGAAAAGTGTAGTGTTTTCCATGTGCTGTTCATAGTGAATAATAAAATCCTAAAGCCATAGGACCTGATAAGAAAGGGAACCTGTGTGTTTCATGTGTTCTTTTTTCCAGACCTCAGCATTAGTTACCAGTGCCTCTGTTAAATTGTTTCCCCACAGGGTTTTATTCATTTTACTTTTTCCTTCAGATCAGTTTTCTATCTGGTTGTGCCGTTACTAGAGGTTTGCCTTTGCTACTGTTGCTTATCTTGAGGCATCTGTCTTCTAGGAAGTATTTCAGCATGTTTGCCTTCATGTTTAGGGATTCTGTTTGTTCTGTCGATGTCTGGTTTGTGGTTGGCTTTTTATTATTATTATTATTATTTTTATTATTATTATTATTTATTTTTCTTTAGTGGTAAGCCTGTGCAGTGGAAGTGTGAATTAATGGTAATTGATATCGGAACTAGCATGCCTTTTCCTCTGAGCTAACTTTGCTTTTGTACTGAGAATATTTTCAATGATGAGAACTCATTTGTTCTTCTTAAGCTTCAGCTAAATGTTTGACTTGTCATAATTTAACCCTGGCATAAGGCAAGCTGATGTATTTAGTGCCAATGTCAGAGTTACCGAAGGCTAGCTTTCACAAATCAGGTTTTAGTCTTTAGGACCAAGATGAGTCATTAAATCAGATGCAGTGAAAATAGAAAAGATGCTGAGGCATAGAGGCTCATTTTCCTCTTCTTGTGGTCAGTAGAATTTTTTTCTATTGGGTACAAATTGTTAAGGTGCTTACAGTGTAATAGGGGGTGGTGTTGGTACTGTGGTGGTACATTGGAACTGTGGTGTTGTCCAAAGAGCAGAAGTTCAGGATTCTTACAGTTAATGGAGGAAAAAAATATATTATTGGAGTCTGCTGAATTAAAGGAATTCCCCCTTCTCCATAAACGTACTAACATGAAGAGAGTGGAGTTGAGCAAATAGGCTTGCACATCTATGCTTATATCTGCTTCTTTCCCACACCACAGTGTCCCAGTTTAAACCAGTGGAGGAGCTCAGGTGTTTTCTGCTGGGACACAAGGAACCAACCATAAGCCATGGAATTAATGTTTTCTTCTCCTGTAGCCTGCAATTATTGATAGCCAATGGTGGTTTCTGAGAAACTCATCACTTTCCCCAGACTTGAGAAAATACTGAATACTAATAAGGATATTATTGAGTGATGAAAGGCTAAATGAATTATGGCTTGTTGGTTACTGTATTAAGATATCTTTTTCTTCTAGCTGAAAAGTTTCTAGATCTCTTGTTATAAAATAGTTAAAATTATCTAGCTTTGGTAATTGTATTGCATTATGAATAAATATCAACAGGTGGGGATCACTCAGAGTTTCTACAGAGAAGGCGTCAGAGTTACTGCTTAATAAATGGAGCATGTTTGGCATTTACATGTCTATGAAATCTACCCCTTCTGAGAGGGATTCTTTAAGAGCCTATACTCTAGGTTCAGAGTACAGCCAGGTTTGAGAGGGTTTTGTATTTTGTAGTGAGGTATCCCTGTACTTAAAAAGAGAAATCCACTTTCCTGCTTCCTGATGAAGTTTCAGTGCAAACTTGGACTGTTGATAGAAAGAACTGTCCCTGTTGATTTTAGGTGTTTGATTTTTACAGGCTGACTGATTTTAGTCTCTCCTAAAGAGATCTGTTCTGCCTCCACTTAAGGTTTCAGAAACTTGCAGCATCACAGAAATCGCTGCTGAATTAATACATCTCGGCAATTCTAGACTATCTAAAAGACCTTCCACCTCTTTTCTCTCAGACTCCAAACCCTGACAAAACAGAGCACATTAAGCCAAGCTACTGTGGAAATTTAAATTGAATGTCCTCTTCAGGGTTGTTGAATGAAGATCCTTGGGCATCTTTACTGGTTCCAGCAAAGTGTTTGATGAACAAATCATTCTGGGTCATCTCCAATTGCTTACTACCTCATCAGGGATCTGGATTATCAGGGAAGACTTGTTCTTGTTAAGGTACTTGAGCATAGAGCACAGACTTGAAAACCGGTGTATCTGAGCAGATCTTTGAGATGTTAGTCATCTGGATTTTAGAATTTGTTCATCAGATGCCAGGTGCACTTTCTTATTGTTCAATTACATGCATTACTTGACCAGCAAGCTCAATCATTGGCTTTTGCTGTCTTACTTGATCTCGGAGGTTTTTAGGGGTTTCATTAGACTCACAATGACTACATACTCCTCCTCTGACTGAAAAATAAGCTTTTCTATTCAAAATAGGAAGAAAAGTTTGGACTGAATTGGTCTCAGATTTCCAAATGCAATGGCAATGTCATGCTGTGTTTTAAAGCATTTTATTTATTTATTTTTTGAGCAGAGAGCCTTGCAAACTTGTATCTGTAGGACTGGGTAGCTTTCTGAAAAATTAGAGGAAGAAGGATTGAGCCAAACAAACTATGCTATGTGTTATCCAGCTGCTGATATTTCCAGATCTTCTGCATTTAGAATTAGTGGCAAATGTGATAAGGTGGTTGTAATCTCAGGTTATTACAGATCAAATAAAGCAGTGTCATTTTTCCTGTGGATTATGCGTGAGGTAAAAACCAGACCCTGAGATGTGTAGTTGTGATTTAAGGTGCACAGAAACATCTGGGTTACAGCAAGCTGGCTGCCCTCACCTCAGTCCTGGGAAGCTTATGGCACTTGTCTTCATTGGAGCCATTTTCAGGCACATGAAGACAAGAAAATGCTAGAAATAGCATGGATTTACCATGGGCAAACTGTACCTGATGAACATGATAGCGCTCTGTGATGAAGTGACGAGGGCAAGGAAGTAGCAGGGCAGCCTGCTTATTTGTTATTCATTTACTCCTACAGTAGCACAGTGTTTGGCACTTCTGCTGAGAAAAGAAGGCACAGAAAGGCTCTAATTGACTCCAGCTACCTAAAAGGCAATCGTGAACAAGACGGACTGAGTATATCTTAGAGATATACAGTGAAAGGACAGCCAGAAGCAGTAGTCACAGAATGCAGAGGGGGGAAGTTCTTGTTGGGCATAAGAAAAAATATTTTTTATCATGAGGATGATGGAGCAGGTGCCAGGGAGGTGATGGAAGCTCTTGAACAGTTCGGAAGTTAAGCCTGCCTTGGGCAGGACTAAATACCTCCAGATGCTACGTATGTAGCTTTCATTTTTTCCTTTTCTTGAAATAATGTTTTATTGCTGCTCTTAGATTAAATATATACTATTTTCTAAGGGGAAAGGTGAAAAGATATTTGCCTTAAGTCCTTCTTGTGCGACTTGTTTCAAATCCCTAGCTTTAAATTTTTAGAAGTGGAGTTGGCTGAATCACGTGGTTGTCTTACAATGCATTAAAAATAAACCAATTCTCTTTCTCCTAAAAAAGAGACTTTTATGTTCAGCACAACTCAAGGTAGTGATCAATTTTTGGAGCATTCAGCATGCATTTGCCTTAAAAATGGAAGTATTGTTCCCTGCTTATTTCTGATGGTTTAGTCTGAAGAATATTTAAAGAGAGATTTTCAGGGAAAATGCTGGACCTCACATGTATAGCTTAGGGCACAAAGCTACCTTTTTGATAAAGAACAAATTTTCTTGCTAGCTTGCTTTCTTCCATTAAGTCGTTTTTGCCCAGCGTCCACTGAGTTTCAGTGAAAGTGGCTGTGAGAATGCACTGAAATACCACCAATTAAACAAAGGGGCATGAATGCATTCCTCATCTCTGTGGATATTGCTAGCTGTTCTTCAGAATTTTGTATTTCCTGCTCTCTGAAGTATAGGGTTTTCATGTTTGTTTGTTTTGTTACTGTTATGTGAGACACCAAAACAACCTTTTTTATTTTTATTTTTATTTTTTGTTTAACTACTTGGCTCAGATTTTAGACTTTTTCCATCAAACCAAGTAACTTAATGACTGCATGCAGAATTGTAGCTTATTTTTCACATGTATCTGTTTCACACACAAAGAGTAGCAGACTTGTGCTTGGTGTTCCGTGGCAATTGGGGGGGGGTGGGAGGTTCTCTGCTAACTTGGCTTGGATGATTTTGTTGTGTGGGCTGAGTGGGCATCCAGTGAAAGAAGAAGACACAGAATAGTTTTACCCTCAAGTGGGCTAGTAAGCCAAAACTTCCGTGCCTTTCAAATTAAATGCATGTTCTTATTTAATTAGTTAATTGAAGGTTGAAGTGCAGCAATTTAGGTAGTGAGGTACGGAACTATGGGACTTAAAATTATTTCTCATTTGTTCATTAGGTGCTAAAAGGGGTTTTTAAAGTGCTGAGCAGCTTTTGCAGGCTAGACCTGTAGTAAAATATAAGTCCTTCTGAGGATTACACACACCAATGCTTGTGATCTGACCTTGGCAGTTCCACGGGGCTCAGAGGTGGATCTAAAGCATGCCTTACTGAGGAGATGTTTAATGTAATTATCCATATAACAAGCAAACAAAAAGATTGTGAAATGTGGAGGCTTCCTCTTCAAGGGAAGTAAGGACTGGGATCAGAGTTGTGAGCTCCCTTCAGCTTTGACCATCATCTGTTGCTGCCCTTGGTAAAGTTGGTAAAGTAAAATATGTTCCCACCTTTTAAAAATTGATTTGAAATCTGGATTCAAGAATGAATAAGAGCTTACTTTTTTTGGTTCATTTTTTTTCCCCAGTGAATTTAGTTCTACCACAGCAGTGTAGCTGTAACAAGTCTTTTCAGTAGAATAATAGAATATGATGACAATGTGTTTTTAACTTTGACTTTGTCTTGGACTCTGTGATCCAACTCTTTATAGAGATGGACATAAGCATACATCCATGTTGTTGTAAGTCTACTGAAGAAGAAGATGAATATTCTACTTTTAAGATTTCAGAAGCCAACTGCAAAGCAACCCAGACAGATACCTTTGTTAGCTGGTTAGCTGCCTGCCAGTGACTTCATGTTTATGTCTGGGGTTTCCAGACAGATACAAACAAATGCATCTGTTAATACACATTGAATTTAGGAGCTGATGTGCACTGCATTGTTACACAGGTTGTCTCTGTGCCAGATACAGTAGCTTTGATGCATGTATGAAATATACAAATAATATTTTGCATACCCTTTTAGCCACATTTAATCAGTGAAATTAGCTAATTAACTATACCCACAGAAGAAGAGGATACTTGGACTGCTTCATTGTAAAGCTATCATACTAAGTCACCAGACTTAGCCAAGTACTTAAGCTTTAGGCCTATGTAAGGTCACAAGTTGAGTTTAGCATACAACAGAAATCTCTTGATATAGCATTGTCTCTGTTGTGAGGACTGCTTGGAATATGATTGTGTGGTAGCTTTATTCTCCAGGATTTTCTTAAGTGCTTGGTTGAGACCTTAACTATTTACTGACATTAGCACATCAGAATTTTCTTTCTAATAATGACAAGTCATTAAGTTGCCTTGAAAAAGCTCAAAATAGTGGACACTCATTTGTGCCTTGCTTTTTTTCCTAAGTCTAACATGAAAACAGCATGTGATATAAATAACACACTTTTTAAAATACTAAGTAAATATTTCTTAATATCGAATGGAGATAAAATTGAAAGTAACCACTAGGTGGCACTTGAAAATTGGATATAGAGATATGCTATCTACTTTCAAAATCGTTATAAATTTTGGTAGATTTTACATCAATCTGCACAGCTCTGAGAAAAGCTGGTGTTTCCAAAAACAGACTTAAATTAAACTGCTGTACTAAGGAATCTAGTCTGCTTTAAAAGCTCATTCCTGATGCAGAAATGCAGCCTAGGAAGGAGTACTTGTAAAACTGAAAAATATGTGCAGGTTTGTTTTCCACTGATTTTTATTTGTGTCCAACTTAACAACTTGGTTCTGTCCTGACATTGTGTTTACCTTCTCAAATTCTGTCTAAATTGAAATATTTGCTCAAAATACATTGTATGTGCTGTTGGTTTAACATTTTTTTAAATATTATTTTAGATCAATAGCGAGGATATTAACCTGGAATTCAGTGGGGGGGGGTAAAGGTTCAGGAAGGGATCCAACTCCAAGAGCACATAGTTTTTCCCTTTACTCATTTGATGTCTTGGCAAGAGAAGAGATTGTGACAATGTGATTCTGCAGAAAATAAGATGGTTTATTTATCAAGTCAATCTTGCGGTGTTTCTGTCAGTGGTCATTACAGACTCCTGTAGCCTCTTTGTTTCTGAGATGCATGAGCTGCATTATTATGATGTATTAGCTAATAATATTGGAAGATGAACCAATCTGAGTAAATACTTTCTGCAGTCATTTGTCTTGATTCTTCTTCCATAGGAGTGACGGGCAGCTGGTAGTTTTTCTGAGAGGTTGTTTGACAGACATCTTAATCTCTTGTCCTTGAGTTGAAGAAAGCAGAAGTAGATAAACTGTAATGCTCAGTTGTGCAAGGATGTTTTATGGCCTATTAAATATGTATTAAGGGACTAATTCTTCCATTTGCTTACACAGCTGTATTTGGTTCCCCTGACACTGGTAGCAGTTATGATTGAATTTTGTTATGAAAGCGTTACGCACATGGTAAACCTTAGAATGGATTACAGTGGCGACAGACACAAGCCACGTTGTCTGCTTTTTGTGTAAAGTGCTGGGACACAATCAACAAGAAGTGAAAAGGAGAGTCTTAACAATTTTCCCTTTCAGCTCTTTTCACCCTGCGATGTCTGCAGCAGTAACATCTCATTTGTGCTGTTTTATGTTGTGCAAAAGGATTTGGTTGTACTACTGCCATGACTGGACCTTAAAGAAACTTGTACGCCTACTACCCAAAGATGAAAATAAAGCTTTCAGATTGGCAAGTCAAAAAAAAAAAAAAAAAAAAAAGGCTCTTTATAATCCCATTTGCCAGTCTTCAAAGGCTCTGAGCAAAATGCTAAGCCATCCCTCTTGTTAATACAAATTTCAATTTGACTTTGCTTTCTTAGCCCCTTAGCAAGGAAGCTCCTGCTGAACTGCAGATACCCACACGTGAATTTGATGATGAGAGCACACATACCGAAATTCATTAAGTATTTCCTGTGGTCATTTTATCTGTGATCTCACCGGCTGCAAAGCTCTTTACACTGAGATTAATTGTTTAGTGATTTGCAAAAGCCTGATGATTCAGTTAACAAATCACAAAGGCTTTCATTTCAGCATAATACTAAAATAATGGCAAAGCACGGGGGTGACAGCTGTCTCTCTCCTCTTTGAACAGTTGGAAATAGTCTCGATCATGCAGGAGCACCAGAAGGATTTTGGGGAGTGTGTATTTGAATGGTAGCTCAATTCTGGCTGCATGCTTTCATTCAGAACAATGCTTCTGTCTTCTGAATTTTCTCCCCTGCTTTCTAAGAAGTATTTTTTGGATTACGCTGTTGCTATGGTCTATGCTGCTCTACAGACAGGCACTCCTCTCTTTTCTGAGAGGTGGCTGCATTTTGCAGTCTCTCCATGTCCCTGGAGCAAAAGCATGTTCCTGATAAATGGTGCTGCGTCAGCAGAGGGCTTTTGTAGCTCATGTTGTTGTTATTCCCTCCTCTGTGGGAGGAAGCATCACAAAGCACGTTGGACTCTGCCATGTCTTAGGCTTTTATTTTGCTCACCTGCCAGGATTTGTTGGCTCTCTGTCCTGTTGTGAAAGGGAAAAAGAAAACGGGAGCAGAAATACTGCTTTAGTGAAAATAGGTGCTAAATCCCTCTGCTCTGAGGGATTGCTTCTCACATACTTTGAATTAGTAGCCCAGGCTTGAGGGTGTTAGGGTAGCTGCCCTAAGATAAGTGTGTAGGAGGCATGATGCTGCTCCCTGACACCTTCCTGCCCAGGGAGCCCTGCCTGTTGCTGCAGCTCCTGCCGGGGGATGCTCCCCCCACCAGCGGGTGGAGGAGGCCGCCTTAACGTGTCTCTGGAGTAGGCCTAACTGTAGATTGCAGCTATGGATGTTTTGTTACCTCTGCCTCTGCAGCTGCTGAAGGCTGAAATGAATCCTGTAATGATAAATGACCGGTGTTGGTTGAGACGCAAAGTCTTCAGACAACAAGTGGCTGTGGGACGAAGTCACAGAGTCTGGAAAGAAACACTGACACAAAAAGGAGGGTACGGTTAGGCTGGTTATTTAAGTTTAAATGTTGCACTTCTAGGGGTTTCTGTTTGGAGGCACTGATGCTGTTTGAGTAAAGATGTTAGTGATTTACACTTCCAAACCCTCTGGTGCAGCATGGCTTCCCGTGTTGAGCACAGGAGCACTTTGAAGCACGAGGGGGGGGAGGGGGGGGGAAGCAGCGCTCCTCTCTGCCACCTCACTGAGCCGTGTCCTAAAGACATGGCATGGAAATCATTCGAGTGGCTCAGCCTTTTTCTTTTTTCAGCTTGTGTACCTGTCAGCAGTGGGGAGTTGTATGTTTAAAAGCATGAAGCATAAGGGTGAGCTTTCCATCTCCCCCCTCCCCCACCCGTGCAGTTGGGGGGGCTCGGAATTCTGTGGAGCGGTGGCAAATTTGAAAGTAAACAGCTGTACTTCAACTGCATCCTTGCCCCTGCTGGTGGTGGTCTCCTCCATCCTCGGCTTCATCTCGCCCTGCACTCAGCTTTGTCCCTCTACCAGAGTGCTGAGAGTGCCTCAAACCTCCCACCGGCTGCCTGAGCCTGCGGCTGCCCCTCCTAGGAGGGCACCGCCCCGAGGGGCAGCGTTATGCCCTCTTCCCTTTAACAGGTATTCACTGTGGCTTCTGTGGGTGGCTGTGGGGTGTTTGGTCGTGTGTGGAAGTGGTGCTATTTCCTCTGGAAGGGAACAGTGCAGCCTAACCAGAGCAAACATGGGGGTGGGTGGTTGCTATGTGATCCCTGGGGCTTTCGTTAAGAGCCATATCCAAAATGCAGCAGGACCCATGTCCTCTGCATCAGTGAGCTTATTTGAAAAGTCGTTCTCCACCACGTGATCATTTTACTATTTGCTTTTTTAATTGTGTAATTGGTGTTCAAACTCCTGTCTGTTTTCAAAGGTTACATTTAAGGTAAAACGAAGCAGAAAATAAGTATTTTTGACCATTTCCTAAGCCATTTGTCACTTCATAAGGTTGCTTTTCTAGGTTCAGATGTTGACTTTGTAGGTTTGCAGTTGGTATCTCCCAGCAGTGACAGTTGCAAGGTACTTAGGTGCTGTACCATAGTAGAGTAAGGTATTACTGCCGGTAGTGCTTACCTAACGAATGGCTGTTACCTGGTGTTCAGACTGGGGAAAGACGTTCAATTACTAAGTTTTAAGCAGTTTTGTCTGAAATAGCTGTTTGCCATAATAGGGTGCAGTCAGCTGTTTGTTCTTCGTAAGGAAAGCTCAAAAGGTTTATGTCCGTGCTTGAGTTTTGTTTTTTAATTTCCTAGTCAGTTTACTCATACAGACATAGTAGCAGAAGCACCTGGTTCCTAAATGTTTGCCTTTTGGAGGCAGTATTTGTAAAAGAGGTTTACCCTCTTTTTTTTTTAATGAGGATATTCCTGACGAACTTCTTACAAAGCAAAATATTACCTTATTGTATCTTTTTCCTAATTGTCTTCTATAAATGAAGAGGGAGGAAAAAAAGAGAAGTAGAAAGAGGAGGGGGGGAAAAAACACCAAACCTGAATATCATTATTTAAAATCAGTTGTCATATAATGACTTTTCAGTAGACTGTGTATCTCCTGCCATCTTTTGAAGTCCTTTTTTTCCTTATGTTACACTTAAACTTCATGGAAAGATTAATGTTCATGCGAATGCCTTTTAAAAACCGGTTACTTTAAGTGGTAGCACAAGCACATCCAATACTCCTGGCACAGTGCAGGTAAACTTTCCAGTGTATTAAGTAAAAGCATTATGAGGTTTTGTTTTTCCATCCTGCATTTTTGCTGTCTGCTTGTGGCTTCTGTTTGAAAAGCAGATCTGGGTACAGTCGGCACTTGAGATGCCATCATTTCCACTCTGACTGACAAATCTGAAGAATTAACAATGACAATATTAACCAAAAGCAGAACTAAATGATGTCCACGTAAAAAGGCAAGTGAACACCAATAACACATGTATTCCTGTTATTATTTTGTTTTAAATTTAATCATCTTGATAGCATAGGAATAGCTGATGTTCTTCTGGTTTTGAGGTAATTTTTGTTTTTGAGGAAAAAAGAAAAAAAGGAGGTGACTCAGAGCTTAGTTTAAGAAAATAAGGAATAGTTTAAAATCGTAGCAAAATGAAAGTGTATCATTAAAAATTAAGGAAGACTTGTTGCTGACTTGTTGCTGTGTTGCATGTGGTGACAGCCTATCCCAAATGTCTGCCAGCAAACAGAACTCCACTGAGTCTCAGCATGTCCCCCATTAAGCCATCGCATCTCTGAAAGTAATAAAGCTCATTAATGGCTTTCTGCTGTGAAACAATAAACAATATATTCACAGACTGGTCAATAATTAGTGCCAACTAGCTTTTGTCCTTCATTACAGAAGTATTCTGACTCAATTATTCTAAAACTAAAAGAAATTTATTTAAAAAACAAAATTCTTTTGTATTCACATAGGTGTATTTTTTTTACAATGTGGCAATCTCCTTTTGTATGAGAATTCTAATGCCTCTTCAGCCCACTAAACTTGAGAAAGTGACTTCATTGCCTGGTCTCCTGCTTCGTTGTTTAAACAGTTCGTTTCAGTGACTCCATAGCCCCCAAAACTATGAGGCATTAATATCACAGTTGTCCTCTTGTCAGTTTTGGCTTTATGAAATGAGAATTTTGTTGGTGAGAAGCAGAAGACTTACAAACAGATGCACAGTTAATAACAGAAAAACATGAGCAATCATTCTTCTCACTTCTCTCTCTCATCCATCTCTTTTCTTAGGGATCTATTTTCATTATTTTTTTTTTCCTCCGAAGCCCTATTATGTGTGTATATTTTAATACATCCAAGAAATCTGTGACTCTCTGATCAATGTGTCTAAGACCAGAAAGGAAATAAATCAGCCAGCACAAAAAATAAAAATAATAATAATTAAAAAATCTAAAAGATCTTTTTATTGGTGCACTACCTCTGGAACATTTGATCTGTATGATCATGTTATGAAGTATATTTGACTTATTTTAAGCAAAGCTGTTCATGCTTCTATCTTGTCTTGTACTGTTCCTTTTCCCTTGTGTCTCACTTAAGAATGATTAAGCCAAAGCATTTATTGTAAAATTTTGTTAGCTGGCTTTAATAGTGTTTACTCTTGCAAACTTTGAAAAGTTACTAAATCTGACTTAAAACTTATATGTTATTTTTACTGGTATTATAGTAAAAATTACTTTTTTTTTGAGATGTGATTCATATGTTCCAGCCATTACAAACTTCATAGTTGAAGTGCTGTGTGTTTTCTATCCCATTTCTTCAACAGACCCTGTAGAGACTGCTTATGACTTGTTTTGTGACTTTCAATGGAACCATTCAATTGCATTAACGTGCTTCAGTTCTTATAGGATCCAAGTCCAGGTGAAAAGCTTGCTGGTAAGGATACTTGCCAGCATTCAGGGAAGTGATGTTTTTGCTGATTTCCCCCTACCAGTTGCTTTTCTCCCAGACAAAACAAAGTAACATGCCGTTGATCAGATGTCAAGGGGGAAAAAAGGAAAAATAAGTAGAATCTGAGGGATCTGTTGAATGAATTGCTTTGGTGTTTTGCCATTCAGAAAGTAATTAATTGCAATAAAACTTGTGTTGTCATTTAATCATGCATGCATTCACTTGAACATTGAACATCTTGCTTATGTAATTACATTGTCAAAATGTTCCATGCAAAAAAACACATCTGAGACTTGAAAACTGAAGATCTTCAACAGTAGTGCTGCTACTCTGTTGATCTGCATCAGAAAATACCCTGAGTGGCAAAAGCAGATGGTGGTTCAGTGTTTTAGGAGGAGAGGCAGGTGGGAATCACCGTGCAGCAGTGTACATGGCAAAATTTACTTTTGGATAGGAAAAACTTCAAACTTGCATTTCATTATACTGAACTGCTGCTCAATTTTTTTTTTATTTTTTATTTTTACCCATTATTATTCTTTTGAAGCTGAAGTTGTTTCTGTGTATTTCATTTCCAGAGTGTGTGCTGGATCCTCTTTGCAAGTCCCAGATAAAGATTTTGGTGAAATGTTGCTTGATGCTTGATTGTTTGCTATGTAATACTTGTTGAGAGGACAATTGTTTCTTGTGGAAAATTAAGAGTGATAGCCGTGCAATCAAAGTTTAAATGCGCTCCATTCAAAAGCAGCATGATAGGAACAGCAAAGTGTGGAGCCAAACAAAAAACTGCTAAGTCCCCCTCCCTGGAAGCATTCACAGGGCAGCAAATACCACTGATAAATAAGGAGGGATGGTGGGACTTATAAAATCTAGTGTACATGCAAGAAAATTCTGTTTTTATATATTTGTAAGTTAAAATGCTTGAATCTGTCTAATTTGAGGTTCAGTTTTTTCCTCAGTGAGTGGGGTCTGAAGTTCCTTCTGCTTTCGGCGCTGTTCAAGTCAGCAAGGGAAGCAGCTGCTCATATGTATTTCTGGAGCAAACAAGAGCGTACCACCAAAATGACAGTGAATTAAGCACCAAGAATCACCCTGGGAAAACATCGGCCAAAAGTAGAATTAGTAGTTGAGAAATACATATGAGTGTGGCAAGAGCTGTGACAGCTCTTGGTGCTGGACACTGCTGTGTGAAGTGGTCTCAGCAAGGTGTTTGATCTGCGTAAGAGAGGTGTAAGAGCTGTGTAAGCGCATTGCAGACCTTACCTGGATGTAGCAGATGTTCTGAGCCACCTCTGACATCGGTAGTTAGCCTGTGGTGAGGACGTGTTCTTACTGAGAGGTGCTTCAAGAGGTACTTTGAAGGACACACGTGCAAGACAAGTATGAGAAATTTGTTTACCTTCTGCATTTGTTTACCTCAGCCCTTGGTTGTGTGGATGGTTTGCTGTGCATAGGCTCTTGTAGATAAGTACTTTCAAGACTGTCAGAGTAACTACTACTGGTTGTTTGCTTCAAATTTGTCTGTGCAAATTCGTTTCTGTCAGGCAGGGAGTCAGATTTCCTTATGATACTTTTTATTAGTAGCACTCTGGAAATCCTAGCTCATAGTGTCATGGGGTTCTGCGCCAATATTGCTATATATATGCGTATGATTAACAGATGAGTAGGTAGTTATACATTTTATGGTTAAAAAGAGGGATTTTCTGACTTATTCTGTAGTAAAATACGAAAAAATACAGTGGGTACAGCACTAGGAAAGTAGTGAGTTTCACTCAGTGGAGTGTGAGCACTGTGAGCACTTCTGTGCTACCGTTTAGGCAAGAGTACATCTGAGAGCTGAGTTGGCTAGTGTACTGGTTTCATTTTCTTAAACTGCTTGTCACTAGTTGATCAGGTGGGAAAAGTTAAGAAAACATGCATCCTTGTTGGTAGTGATGGTTGAAATAAACCTCTACCTACTGCCCTGCCAGAATCTTCTGAGTCTTTCATTGGTGCCTCTGGCATTTGTTAGTTTCTATAAGTATGATAGTCATTTCTGCTTAAGGGTTTGTTGTGAACATATGACTGTTTTTGCATGGCAGGTCACAGTAATGAAAGGCAGTAGTAGGAATAAGGATCATTCGACAGAAGGAGAAGGAACTGGGAAACGTCCAAAAAGAAAGTGTCTTCAGTGGCATCCCCTGCTTGCCAAGAAACTCCTTGACTTTTCTGAAGAGGAGGAGGAAGAAGAGGAGGAGGAAGATATTGATAAGGTAGACTTCATTGGATACTTGGACTGTAGAAGGTGAACGATGGGTCAGATTCACCTCAGCAGTGTTTTTTTTTTTTCTTGCTGTTCTCTTTCCCAAGCTAACCCAGTCAATTAAAAAGATAAATAAGGTGATACCATGCACATAATACTGTAATGAGAAGTAGCAAATAACAAGAAAATGTGGATTGTCAATCATGATTTGAAAATCTTTGACAAACTCCTGTTTTGTAGAGTTAGTTCAGTAGTTTTAATCCGGTTACCTTAAGAGCATGTTGCACATCTTGGTCTTGATTGCTTAAGGTTGTTCCTATGATGTATTTTTAATTGTTTATTTTAGACATAGTGTTAGCCAGTGCTCAGTATCTGCCTCCAGTGCCTTTGAGGACATACCAAGCTATAATACTCTTATTTTTCTTAAAGTCTGAAAGATTGAAAAGAAAAAGAAGGAAAGGCTGACAAAAATTTATGCTATCTTTGTGTAAGAAATTCAGTGTCTCTTCTGGAATATTGTGAGTACAAGAGGCATAATCTCCCTGTTCTGACACTTGATACTTTGGTGTTGTTTAATGATATTAGATGTAACCTTCTTTCACAAGGACCCCACTGTGTCACCTCACAGATATACACTTAGAGTCAACCTCTATAATGGGAAGCAGGTATGGGAGCTGTTGGTTTTGGAGACATTTCCATCGTGTGGATAATGTTCATATTGGCATCTCCTTGATGCCCTGCTAAGACAAGAGTGATAGATCGGTGCTGATGAGGCATACTGGAAAGGACAAGTGGTCCTTGACAAGGATAAGGAGCAACTAGAAGGGGGAAGTGCTGTCTGTTGACCTCATGGGTCACCATCCACTATGTAGTATAAAATAGCAATGTTGTGGTTAGGTAGGTTGTGGCTTTCTGTCCAGTAATAACTTAATTAAGTTATAACTAGCTTTATGTGGTGTGGCTGTTGCATGAATAGTGTGCTGGTCTCTGAGCTGAGTGAGTGCATTTTGGTAGTGGATTCTGTTGAGAATTGCCCTCTGGCAGTGACCGGGCTGCAATGCAGTGGTTGTAGTGCAGTACAGCCCACAAGCTGGGAAATGAACATTAGGAGCTGGGGAAGCAACTGGTACCTGTGTGCTCTTGATCCTGTGCACTTTGTCATTGTGAACACGTCACTGAAGTACAAGGCAGCTCAGCTCACTTAGTGACAAAAAAACAAAGATGGTATCTAGTATGTAGGAAACGGGTGTAGGGAGGATTATCCTCCTTTTATCCCCTTTAGGGTGGTTGTTAGAGAATAGTCCTCAACTTAGAAATTTGCTCCACTTGCAAATCAGTGCTTACGTCTTGAATGAACCTTAGGCCTTTGGGCAAAGTCTGATATGGAATTCCTGACCTTCTAGCTGGAATGGATGGCATTTAGAGACATGCGTACGAGTCTATATGCATCTTCCTCATTCAGAGCATAAACTCAGTCTCTGAGAAGCATGAGTAACCATGTTCGCATCCTTTTCCTTTGGTTCTATTAGGTGCCGCTCCTTGGCGCTGATGGTTTAGAGCAGGATGCCGATGAAACCGAAGATGACGAGTCCTCAGAGCAACGAGCTCGCCGACCAATGAATGCATTTCTCTTGTTCTGCAAACGCCATCGCTCTCTGGTGCGGAAAGAACACCCTCGCCTCGATAACCGTGGCGCAACCAAGATCTTGGCAGATTGGTGGGCTGTTCTAGATCCAAAAGAGAAGCAGAAATACACTGACATGGCCAAGGAGGTAGGTTCTACATGAATGAATGATGGAAAGGGAGCTTATTACATGGTTATCTGTCTTATGTTTCTTGGTTTATCAAAAACTTTTGTTGGGGTCTTTCTCTTCTCTGAACTCCTTAGCTTACCCAGTGGGATTCTGGTGTCCAGAACCAAGTTGTTCTTGCTTTGATTCTCCTGGTCTTGCAGACCAGAAAAGACGTAAATAAGTCTGTGTATGCAAACTAGTATGGCTCTAGTAATTATTTGAACAAAGCATGTGCCTTTTGTGGTAGATAAAACCTGATAATCCCAGCAGTGCTAACATTAACATGATAGATTGTGGCTTTTGAAAACACTAAATTACACACTTCTTGTCAATTGACTGTAATGATACTTACATCATGCTGCACATTTGCTGTCAGTAATACAGCTTGACCAAGCCAAAAGTACAGTGAACAAATTCAGTCACGTTTTACTTTTAAAATTAGTTTAACTACTAAGTACTTCCTAGTTTAAATACTCTCCCTATATATTGATAGTAAAGTGTGCAAGTTACTTTGGCTAATGATGTTGCTCTAAACGAGATTGCAGTAGTGCTTGTTATGTGTGATGTAGATTTTGTGTAACAATTGAATTCAATCTTAGAAGAAACAACAGAGGGCCAGTGAGTAGGAAGAACTTCTCTCATTTGCTGAGTATTGTTAGGATACTTCAAGAAGTACAGATAGCTGTGAAACAGTTGGGGAAAGCATATCCTGTGTCTTCCATGTCACCTGAACTTGACTACTACTGTTAACACATGTACGTAAGATCTGGACATTCAGTAGTTTGTGTGAACATGGAAAGGCCCGCAGGAACAGCCAAGTGTTTTGCAGAAGGGTCCTTTTTAAAGCATAAGGAAGGGTATGACATGGTGTTTAAAAACTTGAGTCTCAGCTTTGTCCAGCCATTCCTGATGTGTTCTGCATTCCCACTTACACATTAGTGATGCTTCTTGAAATGTGTGGAAAAAGGGTAATTAGGAAACTTGGTACAGATACAGAGAGAGGAAAAATGAAAATGAAGAAAGTAGTTTTTTTTGGAAGAGACAAACCTGATGTGACTGTTTATTTAGCCTTTTGTCTTACTGAAGGAAACTCATTCATTAAGAAGGAAAATAATTGCAGAACTTCTGTACGAAGTGACGTATCTGAAGCTATTAATCATACTGTCGAAAAAATCATTGTTTCTATAGTAATTTATTTATTTCTTCTGGCACAGACCAAATGGCATGTTCAACGTCAAAGAGAAACAATAAATCTTTAGTAGTTCAGATCACTACCACTAGTTCCAAGAATGTGTAGAACAGAGACAGTGTATAATTTCTATTCCTTAAATAGTTGTGTTACAACAATAATTAGAAGCTATAATATGCCACTGAATATATCTTTGCAAACAAGCCTCTTCTGTGTGTGGATCGCTTGTTTAATGCTCCTTCTTATAGTTAGGTTTACTGCTGAGACTGTTTGAGAGATGCTAATATCAATTCTAGAGAGAGCCATGTATTGATATTTTGTTTTTTCCTAACAAGAGCATATTTAAAAGTCAACAAATTGAGTGCCTTTGGAATGACTTCAGAGTACTGCTGTAATTTTCTTTTTAAGGACATAAATATACTGACAAGACACATTTAGGTACAATAAGCTCGTTCACTGTATTTTAATCCTCAGTGAGCTTATATATGTATATATGTGTGTGTATATATATATATGAATTGCAATGGTTACAACTTCTGATGGATTATAAACTTGAAAATGGTTTTATTACTTGAAGCCAGAGTTTATAAAACCAGTTAAATCAAGTCTAGCATCTAGTAAGCAACTTTGTTTATCACTCGTGTAGTACCAGCAACTGATACTATCTCAGCAGTATGCAAATCAAAGTATAGCTGCCTTGGCACAGGAGAAGACAAATGCCTGGTTTTCCCTGCTGCAGCCTGATGAGCTCACCAGTGAGCTCACTAGGTAACCCAACAGCCTTCAGGAGTGAAGAACAGTGTAGTATTTGGGGGGATTTTTTGTTTGTTTATGTAGATCTCTAGTATGATTTTTACTTATTTATCTTTTCATAGAAAGTTGGTGGAATTTAAACGTATATTTAACATTTAGAACATGGTGACTGCTGCCCAGAGGCGTAGCTTGAATCCGTTCTGTGAGCTTCTGAAGAAGCAAACTTTTTGTTTGGTGATGATAGCAACGCAGGGAAATTACATTTAAGTGCAACACCCTTTCTGACTTTGGCTCTGAAGTGGCATCTGTCCCACCACATAATGCATCCTTCCCCAAGCTTTCACAAAGAGAAATAATGCATCATACCAAGCTCACAAACATACCTTTTTTTTTTTTTTTTAAATTATTATTATTCTACCTGATATTTCAGGACATGACCCTATAGGGCAGTCCTGAAGGCACCGGTGTGCCACCCTGCCTGGGAACAAATGTAATGTCTTTACTTTACAGAATAAGGACATTTCTTTTTCTACTTTTTTTTTCTTTCTTAAAGTGACTTTGAAGACTTCCTTAGGCCACTGTGTTAAATTGGTTTACTGCACAGTTGGTTGAATGGAGGAAAAGAGTAAGCTCTCCTATTGCCTTAGGCTGTTTCTTGTTCCTGTGTAGCTCATTTAAGTTATCTTCTCATGACCTGCCAAGCAGAATCTATCACTTCTTCTTAGGTCTTGGTCTAATAGTCACGACAATCAATACTGAAAGTCTGCCAGAGGTTTGGACCAAGCCCCTGTAAGCCTTTTATAAAACTGCTTCTTGGTTCTTGTTTAACTTTTACATTTATTTATTTTCCTTTTATCTCAAGTGTTGAAATTCTGAAAGTAGCCACTGAGTTGTCCTCCCTGAAATGACTCCTGAATGGGGTTTCAAGAGTGCTGTTAACATTAACTTTCTGGCTTTGCAGAGGCAAAAATCCATTAATACACTGTGCCACTTGTATTGCCCTTGTTGGAAACTGATTAAAAGCTTATTGCTGCTTCGTCTTACAAATGGTGTGAATTATGGTCCTCATTTGATGGGCAGCCTGACGAATTAATCTGTAGAATAATTCAATTATTTAGAGCAGCAATGCTGATACAAAGAGCTTACGTACTTCATCGCTAGAGGTTCTGTGCTTTTAACTCAGCAGGCTGGAAACATGATTCATGAGTGGGCTGGAGCTTTAACAATGGAAGGCAAAGCTTTCTTTGTGCATTTCCTTTCCACCTCTTTCCTTATTCCCTCCCCTTCCCTTCCCTGGTTGAGGCTATTTTTGTGGTCTGCATTCACTGGTGAAATGAACTCCCAAACCAAACTGAGGAGAAGGGAAAAGGGGTGAGGTGAGAGGTGCCGCGGACCTTCATCTGCAGCTTTAGTACATCTTCCCCGTTCAGAAAATACAGGGTGTATGTGGGTCAGCAGCCCCTGCAGATTTTTATTATTTATAGCCATTTCTATAAATACAGGACTTGACACAGTGGGTTCACACAGTGCCACGCTGCTTGTAAATTGGATCATCGTTATCCTTGCTACAGTCTGGAGGTAGAGAGTGCCAGCTGACAGCGTAAGATGGAAGTGAAAGTAAGAGAGATGCGCATGTGGCAGGGAGGCTGCCACAAGGCACCGTGCTGTGTGTTGAGCTGGGAAAGTATGGCAGTGACTCTGCTAGAGGACAGGGCTTTGAGTGCTCTTTCTGTTTTGATACCAGAGGGAGTTTTTTCCCCTCTGTGTGAGTTCCTGTGCGTGTATGTGTGTGAAACATAGGTGCTTTTCTGTGGTAGAATTGGGATCGCAGACAGCTGGGTAGGTGGGAGCATGTGTCATCACAGAAGCAGCTCTTTGCAGCTGCCCTGGCATATAGCCAAGGAACTCACTTGGTTGCTTGTCGCCATCAAGACCAGGCCTACCTAATAATGGCTTGGGAGGAATTCAGCCCCTTCTCCCTGCAGTGAGCCCTGGTTCATGCTTGGCAGCATGCCTCCCACAGCAGCAAGTGCTCCAAGTCACTATCACTTGCTAGGCAAACATTTGCAGCTGGAATGTTTGGCATGTTCCTCTGATTAGTCTGTTTTCCACCTTGCAAGTCAGCAAATTTGAAATACTGAAGTGTGCTCATCTTACTGCTGTTAATATTTAATTTTTTTTAAAAAAATCATTCCTGAGCATCAGAACATCAGAATACTTGGGAAATGTCACTTCTGTGTTTGAGAATAGAATAGATCCCCATCCTCCCCTTTATTACCTCCCCCAGCCAAACCCTGTAGGATTCAGGTCTTACTTCCCCGTGTGTAGTCTTGCTTAGGTTGTTTTGCTGCCTCTTACCAAGAAGACAGCAAACAACTAAGATGTGTGGTCAAGGCCAAAGGAAATTTTAAATGGTCCTACTTCATTTTATTGCAGTCACACAGGATTGTTTTGGAGAGAAGGCTGGGGTGACTTATCAGAAGTTACTGAAAAGAGAGAATACTGGTAACAGGTCATTTTCAAATGAACGTGCTTGGCTTGGAACACAATTTACTTCAAATATTTTAAAACATCAACCTGTTATAGAACAAGTGCGAAGGGACATTACGCTGCATTTATTGCCAAGTGAATGTTTTCATTTCATTCAAACTAGAAAATAAACAGACCGTACCTGAAAAAGAATTCAGAAAGCTATCTTCTCTCTCAGGGAAGATCTCTCTCTCTCTCTCAGACAGTGAGCATACAAGCCCCAGGGAGCTGTTTGCAGGATCAGAACTTAGGCCTGATGTGCAAAATAAACCCTCAGGAAAGGAAAGGGAAAAGTGACTTTTTTTAAAATATGGCTTTGGTTATCTTCTTGTTGGATTATGTTGGTGGTTGGACATTTAAGCACATGGTTAAAAAGTCAAGGCATTTAAGGTTTATTTATTGAATCCTCTTACGGGCAGCACACTCTGCTGCCCTGTAGGTAATGTCGTGATCAGTAATTTTTTCTTTTCTTTACTTTTCTAGTACAAGGATGCATTTATGAAGGCAAATCCAGGGTACAAGTGGTGCCCCACAACAAACAAACCTGTGAAAACCCAGACATCCACTGTTACAAGCAGGAAGAAGCTGTGGGCCTTCCCTTCAGACTCTGCAAAAGATATACCAAGCCCAAGGAAAGTGACAAAAAGTGAAGAAATGCCACAGCTTAACTTTGCGATGGCAGGTGAGACTTCTGTCTTGGGAGGTTTCTCATAGGTCAACATTATTTTGTTTATTTTGTTTGAGGACTTGACATTGAGATTGAACTGCAAGACCTGCAGATATGTTTCATGTCCCCAAATTAGGTTGCTAAGACTGTATGTAAACTTCTACGTAACAACTTTGTACCATTTTCTATAGCTTATGTTTGGTTTTAGAGTCAAGTCCAGATAGATATGATATCTTTTAAGGTGTGGTCATTTGGAGTCCAGATGTGATTAATTCTTTAGCTCAGGATTGTCTGCTGTTAGAACTAGAGATTTTCATTTTCTAGTTCTCGTGGATGGCTGTTCCTGCGGAACTAAGTTGTCTGTATTTAAAACAAGAAAAGTATGATTTCATTTTACTTAAAAATAAGAAGTAGTATAAACAAAAGTCAGTACAGTTGGAGAGCTTGTACTGATGAAGAACAGATGATCTCTTGCTGATATCCACAAGTAGCAGAAACTGTTGCAGTTGTGACCTTTAAATGTAGGTATATTAATGTTCTTAAATACTGGCAGCTTAAGAACTGAGTTAAAAATTACTCCCTCACACACATACCTTTCCTCTTTAAAGTTTCTCATTTTATAAATGTCAATCTACTACTGACTTTTCTGTATCCTACCTGGTTTATGATGAATGTGTGACAGGATTTTTCTGCTTAGTGACATCACGTGCTAGAGAGGGGAAAACGATTTTGTGGAACAAGTAGGGAAAAAAGGGGTAAAAAGGCTTTTCTTTTCTTAAAAAAAAAGAAAATACTTTGCTTGCCAGTTTAGTGGTATGAAATTTCCTGTAGTGAAATTCCTCCTGGCTACAACAAAACTGTGAAATGTAATTCAGAATACTGTTTCATGGCACATAGTTACATGTGAGAGATCAGTTCTGAAACCTGCAAGCCTCCTCATCCCATTCTGCTTTGGCTAGCAGAGGGGCATAATTTATTCTCATTACGGGTTCATTGACTTAACTGGAAGAACAAGGAGTAGGTCTGGGTCTGCCTAGCTGCTGTCCCTCACCTGATAGGAGAGATCTTTAATCAACATCTGACAGAGAACTTAAGAATTAATTAGAAAGTAATCCATTTAATCTATGGAGACATTCAGTTCTGAAGAAGGCCCTATTTTGTTTTAATGTGATTTATTTATTTAATTAATTACTCCACTTCAAACTGAGTAAACGAGTATAGTGATTCACAGGGGTCTTGCTCCAGTCCCCATGCCAATGAAGGCTGGCTATTTCATGAGAATAGCAGTAGCCATGAATTAATGTCTGCTTTCTGACAGAGATATAGCAGCATCTAAATCACAACAGGTCTGCCACACCAAATGGATTATAAGTGTCATAGTAACTATGTTTTGTGTTCTTTCCTCAAGTTCATGTGATAGCTTAGTTCAAATCTGACTGCTGAGTCTAGGACATCCTCTTTTAAAATCCAGGTTGTGTACTGGCTGATGAACTAAAATGTAGCTGAATTACCATAGCAATACCTTTGTCTCTGAAATGCTGCTGATTTCACTGTTTTGCGTCTTCAAGGCAGATAGCTTAATTAGGACAAGGATTATGTGACAATCCACAGTCATTCCAGGAAACCTGCTTTACTTGTTTGTAACTGTAGATCCTTTTTTGATTTATTTTTGCTTGTTACGTTTTCCAAAATTAAATGAAATATGTCCCCCTGCTGGCCATCTCTCCTCTTACCTGCGATGTAACAGCATCACTGGGCTTCTGATCTGCAGCATCACTACTGGTGCCCTTGCTTGTCCAGCCTGTGAGTTGATGTTCTTGTCATGGCATGGCTCTCTTGTATTCTCTTTGAGGGCGTAAGGCAAAGACAGCGGTTGTTCTCAAGTGAAGGTGTCCATTACAGCACCTACTGTCACAACTACAGAGCTGAAGTGGGCAACATCTTTCCTGGAGGAAAGTGGAGGATTTCCAATGCTTTTACATTTCTGTCTCAGAAGAAGACACTCCCTGGAATAGCCAATGTCATGATAGAGATGCAAATTTTATTCTTTAGAAAGAAGCTTAATTCTGAACTCAGGTGAAAGTTAATTGAAACTCTTACTTGATGATCTTTGCACTCTTTCTCAGTTCTTTCTTTTTCTCAGACTGAAAAATTGTGATGTTGAACAGGCCAGCCTTCTAAGTTTCTAACCAGACTAATACAAAGAAAACATATAATTTCCATACAGTGAGATGGTGTAAGCTTAATCACTGCTGAAAGCTGTTGAGGAAGCCACAAATCACTTCCTATTCTGCAAGTCAGATGTGTATGCTATTTTCTCGTAACTGTTGATTTAACTGTAAAGTACTTTAAAGTAGCACTTAGAATTCTTCCTCTTTCATGCTAGTAGGTTCTCAGTGCTGTAAGAGAAACATTGTGCTGAGAAGGCACTATAAGCACATGGCACTGTTTGTGTGTATACATTTTTGTCTTCCTTTATGTGAAGTTATTTTGTAATTTAAAACCTTAGTGGAAGGATTTTTGTCTTTATCAAGATCAGACAGTTAAATGCTAGCACTTTGCTCCAGCTGCAGCATAAATATTCAAGTGCTTGAGTGCAAAATTAAATGTTCACTTTACACTAAGCTGTCTTTTTTTTTTCCCCTCATAATTTTTAGTTTTAAATAAACACTATAAGTATTTGCTTACTTGAAGGAAGTGGGGGAAAAAAAGGTCTATCCTTGTCCTGTTGTTAGACTACTTATTTGAATAGCAGAAATCCAAGACCACATACTCAGCAAAGAAGATATTTAAGAAGTAGGGGAAGAATTTTAGAGCTAGACACTAGTTCTCCAGTTGGAAAAACTGAGGAGGAAGACCTTAGGCAACTAGGGTGAGACTCAAGAGAGTGGCTATGGATGATCAGTGTGATGTGGGCTAAGGCAGTGCTGTACTGCAGTGTGTCAGGCAAAGCATTTTGAGGAACAGTAGAGAAAAACTAATGCTGTTAAACTAACCACAGCTGAGAGCATATCTGACATGGTTGCCCTGCTGATCATACATGTACAAGAAGGTCTGAGTCTAGCTGGAGAAAATGAAGGGGAGAGCAGCAGGAATCACAAGGTCTGTGGAAGATGAACGTCTGATGACATCAAAAGATCTTGATTTCTTCAGGCTAGTAAAGCTAGTAGAAGATGAACAGGGGTCACTCCTGTAAATACAACAGGGGAAAACACGATTTAAACAAAACAGTGATCTTAGCTTGAAGGTGTGAGCAACAGAAAAAAAGAAGTGTACCTTTGCTTTACTTACTTTTCAGTCTGAAAACTGAAAGATAGCTCTAAATGCTTAAGATTTGGCTTCTACATTGTCTTTTCAATGGAAATAAACAAAGTAGAAAGCAACTAGCCAGCCCCTAACTGTGAAATTTGGAGCTCAGTAAGATCGTATGGAGATCTGGAGATTTCTTCCAGGCTTTCTTTCCAAACTACCTGCCTGATGAGTCACTGTCTTTCAAGATCTGTGTTTAGTTTTGAATTGTTCTGATTCCCTCTTGTTTGAAGCACAGAACTTTACTTGATCAAGTAAATTCACGGTAAATGGTTCTATATTGAAGGATCAATTGTGGTTAAGTATTTGCCGACTCTTCCTATTTTTTGTCTCCATTTGTTCAGCTACTTATTTACTAGTACTTTACTTATTTACTATTAGTTTAGTTTAATTACTAGTTCTATCCTTCTTATAGTGCCTTATCTTTTTGCAGAGTCTTAAAATCATTTGTGCTTTTTAAAGTTTATTGTAAAGTAAAATGCTAAAAAAACAAACACATATTACTTCTACTTGTTCATTACAGAAAAAGAAAAAATTATTTCCAGTTGTTAAAGCTAGATACTATCTAGACTGTATTCTTAAGATAATAACCACTCTTCTGTTCTTGAGATAGTAGATGAACTTGGTTTATTCATGTGGCTTTTCTCTGCATTGGTTTAATGCTGTTTTAAGAGAGCATCATTAACGAATCTTATCCTGTGATTGTCAGTGTGAGATGCTGTCTTAGGGAAAAGCTTGGCAACACCTATAATACTGAATTAACAGTACCAGCAAGTGTACTTCTGAACTGGAACTTGATTATCTGCTGTGATAAACCAGTAGGAGGTTTGAGACGCGGTTTTGGCCCATGTCACTTGACTCTCCAAAAAACACAGAGGCATGGTTAACAAGTTGGAATGGGCCACAGGAATTGTCTTCCCCACGGGTGTTTTGGACGCAACCATTCTGTTAGAGGCTAACAATTTTCAAACACACAGAAGAGGGGAGTTGTGCCCGTTGGGCTTCGTTCTAGAGAATGGTCCTGGGCATATGCAATTTATTGTTGCAGGGTGAGGTTTTTGTATAGGCTAGTTAAAGGAAATTGGAAGACGTGATTACATGCTTCAGGGAGACCTGAGTATCATTTGGTACTGATGTTTGCAGAAATACAGCAAGAATAATGATGTTTCTTTCTCTCACACTGTAGCTGCTGTATGAGCCATTTGGACCATGGACTTTGTCCTTCCCTCTGTATGGCTTTTTGTTAAATTGTGACCCTGTATTGCTTCCAAGGCACTCTCCCAAAATCAGACAATTAGTCTTCATAATGATGAAGAGCAAACATTGTTTGGAGTGGAAAAGCTACTCCATGAGTAATGTTGTACCAGTGTTGATAGTTTTCACTTTTTGTTCCTGTTTTTTTCAGAACTTGTGAGATGCAGGGAAGCTGGAAGCTAGGAACTGTCAGAACCGAATACTTGAAGAAATAACATTTATCTTCATTCTGTTTTCCTCAGTTAAATGTTTTATTGGTTGAGCAACAAGTAGGCAGGCAGCCTGCCTGGCCAGTGCCTGTGCTGTACTGGCACAGAGGATTGAGAGTGCTTCATGCTTCAGAGTTGTCAGGCTGACACTTTTTACCAATAAATGCAGTTCTAAATTAAAGTAAAAAGAAAATTGGAATTTTGCTTCAGAGCTTTATCATGTCATTCTGTTCTATCCCTTTACTTGTTCCCTATCTAAGGTAGGGAGCCATTCCCTTGGTAGGAGCATCCATTGAGTTCTAAACAATTGTGATATTAGAGTTTCTTTGTGTATATTTGTGTATGAGATCATTACACTTGCAGTTTTAAAGATATTCATCTTTGTAGTGCATAAAACCTTTGGCGGTAAAATTTGTAAATCCACGCAATGGGGTGTTAAGCACACAAATCCAATTAAATCCTTCAAACAGCTTTGAAAGCCTTTCCCAGAGGGTACAGAAATGGTTATTTGTGATTCTCTTGAACTGCCTTTTATGGCAGCTTGCTTAGAGTGTCTGTGACAAGTAGTCTTCTGGGGCTTTAGTGCTGCAAATGGTTCTTTAAACAAGCAAATGAATAAACGTGTAAGACTTGGTTTTATTCTTTAACAGATCCTACACAAATGGGAGGCCTGAGTATGCTGCTTTTAGCTGGGGAACATGCTCTGACTGCACAAGAGGTAAGGATCTCTCTTCTTTACCTTACCAGAAGTCCTCAGTTTAAAAAGAGCTCTTAAGGGAAATATTTGTCAGGTGGGAGGCAGAACTTAAGATACTTAATGGGTAGCCTCAGGTGGAACTGAAATGTGAGTCCAGTGATGTGGGTCTCATTCTCCAACCAGTCCTGAATTTGATACCAGTTTGGTACTCACTCCATGGACTGATGAATACGTGATCCAACCAGCCAAGTCTGCCCAATGAGAGGATATTATCACAGATTGATAAGATGAGATATAGTGACTGTAAACAAACAAGTGATTTGCAGACTCTTTTGGTCGAGGAACTCATGTGCTTATGTTCTTGCATAACACAAGAACACACTTTGGCACAAATAGCAGAATAAATATTTAGTAATTTCCATATAGTCATTATATATGCATTCTGAAACCATGCAAGTGCTAACAAGTAATCAAAGTATTGCAGTCTATTCCTATTGACTCTTTGTGTCTAAAGGGAAGTTAGCAGTTTATTTGCCGTTGCAAACATTTCATTTTTATAGAAGGCTGCAGTAAATAAGTGTTTCCTGCATATCTCCAGGAGGGCAGAGAGCCCTGGTCTTTCTTTAGATTGATTGTTATTCGTGACCTTTATGGGACAGTTTTGAAAACTGTGCATAAAATACCTGGTATATTGTGTAAAGTAGGTAGTCATTTTCACTTATTACTTTTTGATTCAGTCTGTCTGTGTTGATGAGATATGGAGCAAATTCTTTGTAGGCTTGTGTTACCCCAAATGCAGTGAAATTCCCCAAAATGCTTAGATTTGGTTAACTGAACAGCACTTCTGGCTTGTCATCTGTGGGGCAGGGGACAGAGGATTCATGAGATGTTCACCTCTGCACACCGTGACAGCCTACAACTGTATTTCCATGTTTATGCTTGAATAGTTTCACTCTTAAACAGTGTTTAGGAGGTTGGCAGAATAAGCTGGGAAGTGTTATGACTAGCTAAAAAAGAAAAGCTCAAGAATTCATTGTAGAAGTGATAAGATTCTTCCCTCTTGAATGGGGAGGCTTCAGTTGGATTTTATTGATGTGAGGGAGAGAGAATTCTTTGTCCTGAGGTAACTGTTGAAGTATCCCCTAGTAAAAAGGTTCAGCTGTGGAAAATACAGATACTGCTTTTATGTAAGGCAATAAGCGTATGCAGTATCTAAAACTCTGACACTTGCATTGAAAAAGGATTTAAAAAAAAAAGTCATTTTTTAAAAGAACATTCTAAATGAAATCATGTTGTCTTCATTTCTATTAAAATGTGTGTGTGTCCGTTAAAAAAATAATAATAATAAAATAAGTGTATATAGGGTTCTTCAACTGGGGAATTGCCATAGTTGAGACTATTTAGTTTGACTGCCTGTGTATGTATTGTAACGCAGGCTTGTGTGGCCTTGTAAGCATATGTTTTAAGATACTATTAGCATCTTAAAAGCTGTTGATGTAAAGGAGAGGAGCACTGCCACACAGTTTGTTCAGGGTTTCAGAAAAGATGAGGGAAAGAATACTGAGGTAATAACTCTTCCAATTCCAAGTAAATTGAGTCAACACCCCCTGATGTATATATATTATTTTTTTCTGAAGCATGTGTTAAATGGATGTAAAGGGGCTTTTCAAATCAGTTGTTTAAAGTTGGAGTTGTCAGCGCTCCAGATACCAGGTAACAAAGTGAGCACACACTAACAAAAAAAGGTAAAAGAGGCACAGTAGTGATGCTTACAGAGGTGCTTTGATGATTTGGTTATCATCTTTTTATGCAGGTTATGCTCCTATGTCCATCATTTTTTTTCAGTAAACGAAAAGGTTTTTCATCTAATGACAGAATTCATTGTAATGTGATGGATTTCCAAACAGAGGCTTAGAGCTATTATTAAATGATAGGCAAGGGAAGTTAAAAACCTTAGCAACAGCAAATACAGGACGGGCACAAGCAATTTTCGCCTGGCATTTGGGTCCTTTTACCAGTTAAGCAAAACTGTGATGCATATACAAGCACTTTTTGCTTAACACTGGAATAAAAATGCTTAACAGGCTTGTTCTTATTACTCTCATTACAGGAGAGAAAGCCTCATCCTGTTGCTTTATTGCAGCTGTTTTATTTGCAGAAAACCTGAAACTCTGTGAGGAGTGCTTCTTGCTTTGAAGCTCCCCTCCCTTCCCTGCCCATGATGTCCATTGCTTGCCTTACAGCAGCACCTAGTGGCCTTTATGGTTACTTCCCAGAAATTGCTGAATGTGTAGCACTGTCCAAGACCTGATCCTTGTACCAGTTTCCCCTTGCTGCCGCATATCAGGACCACATTAAAGCCTTGCATCAGTCAGTGAGGAAGATGATCTGTTTTCTCTCATTTTAGAGCAGGCTTTGGTAACCACAAGGGACTGTGGGCATCTGGTGGCAGCATCCTTATGGCTTCCTCCTCACTGCTGAAGGACAGTTGTGCACTGTGTGGTGCTGGTCTGCCCAGGTCTTTCACAGAGTGCCATGGCCCAGGCTGTAAATTAGAAACAGATGTCTTCATTGCAGTGGAGGATGAGGAGAGGAGGAAAGAGAAGAAGAAATGATGAAAGACTGAGGACATTTTATTCCTGCAGGAAAGAAAAGCTGTACAATGGCACTACTTGTACAGCTGTTCCCTCCAGTAATTATTGTAATACTTGAGTTAAATTTGATCTGGCAGTAGGTATGTGTGTCTCCAGAAGTCCTGGAGGTGATCAGTTTCCCGCAGGAGTGTGGGGGCAACATCTTGGTAAAAATGACATCCTCAACTTAATGCTACTGTTAAATGAAGGCAGCAGCACTGTCTTAAGATATCAGAAAAGAATAGCAAAAACATGATTGTTCTAACCACAAAATCGTCTTACAATTGCTGGCTGATAGGGCGCCAAAAAATCTATCCTTTAAGCACAAAACAGTAGGAAATGGGGCCTCGCTCATTCCGCAGCACGCTGTTCCCATCTTGTGACATGAAGAAATTGTGCCTGTCCCCAGCACGTGGCCTCAGACTGTGCTCCTGGGGTAGAATCGCAGAATGTCCTGAGTAGGAAGGGGCTAACAGGAATCACTGAGTCCAACCCCTGGCTCCACACAGGACCACCCAACATTCAAACCTTGTGTCTGAGAGTGTTGTCCAAATACTTACTGAATTCCAGCAGGCTTGGGGCCACATTCAGTAAACAGAATGGGAGCATTGTTGCTATGTGGTTTTGCAGCAGGGGAAAAAAAACAAGTTCAGCTGCGTACCTCAGCAAATTGTCATGTGGCATCATTCTCCTGCCTTTGGATCCAGTGTTCTGGGAGCAGCACTGCTGGCAGATTCCTGAAGCAGAATGTTCTGCTGCTGCTGTCATGCTCAAGCATCTGGAGCAGACAGCAGCATGAGCAGCAGTACAAGCTGTAGGCCTGGTTACTTTGTGGTGCCTGGTTCCTGCGGCAACAGATGCACTTGCTAGCTGAATTGAGTATTCACTAATATATGCTATTGACACACCTGCTCTGATAATAAAGAAGATAAAAACCACATTCTTCTTGAAATATTTCAAATAAGTTGGAATTTCATGAAAAATCAAAAATCATTGGGGGAAAAAAATTCCATCCTGTTACTCGATTTTCCAAAAATCCCACAAAGCCTCCCTCCTTTCTGCTGTTTCCTGTAACTTGTGCTACATACTCTATTTTATATTAGCAGTATATTGACTTCTGGGAATCGCACATTGTAAGTCTTTTATACTCAAATGCACCACTTGATATTCGAGACAATTATTTTACTGAAGGATGCTAGAATAATGATTTTCAGTACTATGGATAAGGTCTGTGTGAATTCTAATATGGCTGTTGTGCTGTGATTTCCTTTATTTATTTATTTATTTATTTATTTATTGAAGCTGTCTCTTTTCTGAATTTTGATATTGGGAATTACAATGCTTTCTTGCACTACTTACTCCTCAAAAGCACCTCTAAACAGATATCCATTTATGTAAGTTATTTAAGCAGTTCTAGGCTTGTGGTGCCCTTAACTACTTATTTCATGCTGTGATGTGATTAACAATTATTTCTGTCACTTAGCAACACTCGGTGGTTTGAAAAACTTTTTTTTAGCTTCTAAGTAATTAGTGGGAGTGTAAATTGAAGAGATAGTGGCATGGATTGCATCCTGAATACAAGATAGCTGTGTATGCAGCCCAAAACAATCAGTGTTTTGTTGCATCTAACCCTTGCAGAATTTGGAGTAACAGGAAGTAAAAGAACAAAACCAAAAATCCAGTCCCTTGTATTTTTATGCTATTTCTAATGTGATTGTCAAACACTTTAATATAGGTACTGAGCTGTTTTCACCTTCTAATTTGATTTAGCTGGTCCAGGAATGTGAAACATGACGTTGTCCATCTTTTCTTAAACAGCTCTTTGTATTACTACTGCCTGCCATTTCATTTCGCCTCCACTTGTTCTTAGCTTGAGAGAAACACTAATGAGGTCTTAATCTTCACACTCCTTGTTTCAGGTTTCCTCAAATACTTGCCAATCTGATGCGACTGATTCTACGGAAGTGTGTCAGAAATCGTCATTGTTTCAGTTTGCAGAGGTGAGTTTCTTTAAGAAGGGATTGTTTTTTTCCCAGTGTTTTCTTTCAAGAGATATCTGGTGTTCAGCTGAAAGAGAAATCAAAAAAACTGACTGAATTTCATGGTAGCATTTCTTCCTTCTTTGGGGGGTTAGTTATTGGATCATATGTCAGGTAGATGCATCTGATTTGAAATGCTGATGTGTTCAGGAACAGAACTGAAACCCTAGTGTAATAATGGAGCTGTGGTTTAAGCAGTGATTTGGAGATCTCATTCCTGCTCTTGCATTGAGTGTTAGACTCCAGTTGATACCTACGTTTGGATGTTATATTATGTCATCTAGCCAGGTCAGATGGGCAGCCTGATCTTGTGATTAGCAAAGGTATCTAATCTAGTGATTAGCAGCCCTGCCTGTGGCAGGGAGGATGGAACCTGACAATCTTTGAGGTTCCTTAAGGTCCCGTAGAAACCATTCTATGATTCTTTGTGACTGCTTTAATCTCCGGCTCAATCAAAAATAATTGTAGTTCTGGAACTTCCAAAATTTTCTTCTATAACCACAAAACAGCTCTGTGTGCTTTTACAATATTGCTATTAACATATTTCTAGGAACTGCTATACAGTGCTACTGCGGTGAGTTTTTTGTTTTTAAATATACCCTACTTCATTCAAACTTTAACAGATTTAATTGGCATAAATAACACAGGGTTGCAAAGAATGCTGGCCCTTTGTAAGCATCACTTGCTTGCTTACATCTTTTCAACTTCAGAAATGGTCGTAATCCAGTGACATAAATATTTAGCTAAAGAAATATTGATTAGACAGGATACTAGACAGTATTTGAGTGTCTTTTGGGAAAAAAAATAGACATTGCCACAAGAGCGACTTCATTTTGTTATTTAGTTTCACACCAGCCACAAATCTCACTGCCTTGTCTATGTTATTCATCTCTGCATATACTTTCATATTTCTCCCTAGATGTCATAGCTTATAGAGCAGGTAGTTGCCAACCCTTGCGTACGTAAAGTGATTTTAGTTTTAACATTAGCTAGCTCACAAGACTTTGAGTTCTAACTTAAAAGCTGAGACTTTCATAACATAGTAGAGGTAGATTAATGCGCTGAACCTTCATTTCTGATTAAAAGCTAGCGTGAAACATAAAATCTGCGCCTAGGCTCCTAAACAACTTACTGGCTTTTCTTGTTAGCAAGAGGGGAATGCCTGATTTGCCATCAATTAAAAACAATTTTTAGAAGCTCCTTAAAATTGATAAATTCCAGTGTTAGTTATGATAATAATTCTAAATCCATCTTCCAGTGAGATACTTCTGTTTACTTATCCTGTCAGTTGATCAACATGGTGCTTTGTGTGGTTCGTTTTGATAACAGTCTGTTTCTTCAATGTTGCTGTAAAGTCTTCCAACCAATACGACAAATACGAGCTCACTTATTGAGTTCATTTTACAGTGCTTAAACAAAAAAGTGCCAGAATCATGTGACTGTACAGAGGAACTGTGCTGTGTGTTGCAAAATACGCTCTTGCTAAGGGCTTGTGAACTCTGACTTTGCCTTACCCATCAAAGAATTTCAGTGAATGTGAGGAAATAAGCTCACCTGCGCTGCTGAAGCTTGCAGTTCAGAAGCAGTTCACTGATATTCAGTAACTGATGTTCAGAAATGCATATTAGCTAGTTTATTTTTCATGGATGTTAAGCTGTTTGTAGTGCAGCTGCACACATTCAGTATGTAACAGGTATGTGTATCAGCAGCAAAATAAACATTACTTGTACCTAGATGTACGATTAATTCAAAGTGCTGTTTGCAACAAAAAGAAGTGACACAAGTTTAAAAAAAGATAAAAATAAATATATATTTTTTAAATGCAGCTTCCTTAGTCATCAGAATAGATCTGTTATCTCTTCTAAAAGTATGCGTAGGTGTTGTGCCTCTGCCCTCACTTATCTTCCACACAAAGTAGCAATTTGTGCTCTATCAGCACCACCATTCTGTGGTTGGGTCTTTAACTGAATAGTGAAATATAATACAGTGTCAAGTTCCTGTTACTAACACTCTTTTACCATATCAGTGGGCAAAAACAAGCCCCTCAGAAAGGTTCTAGTCTGTTTAGTTGATTTCTAGGAAAGATTTCCATTGTTAAAAACGATTCAGGATCACCATTTACATGTCTCCTGGGAAAGCAGATACTGTTTTTCACGTTGAAGTTTGTATGTTGAGGTTTGATAATGAAACTGAAGAGCTAAATAGTTGAAAAATTGTTTTCCTCACAGATCTCTTCAAGCACATCACAGCCAGGAGTTCCAGGAGCTGTAAAACAAACAGAGGAGTCTGCATTATTTCAGTTTGCTGAGGTATGATAGCTAAAACATGGCAGGGGAGGCTCTGAGGAGGCAAGGAGCCAATAAGAGTTGTCACTGAAGGTTAAGCAGCTTAGGGATATTGAAAAAATAATGTCTGTGACACTATGCACTGCTTATGGAAGAGGTTGCAGTAGTGGAAAACAGTAGGTGCCCTAGGCATAGGAATCCTCTAAAAAATAAACCTGTAGGTCAAAGTCAGCTTACAGCAGCTGCAAGGATATGTAGCAGCATTGTTAGGTGGTGACCCCTAAGTCTATAAACTATCCTTCAGTGTGTAAGTTATCCTCCATCTTTCATGTGTTGAAAATTTAGAATTCTTACAGGTGGCTTTTAGAAGTTTCTTCACCGATGTGTTTAATGCTCCTCTGTAAACTGATTTCTCATACATTCTCTTTTTCTCCATTTGGGGGAGTCTGACACTGCTCACAGAATCTCTTAAGCTAAAGGCATACTCAGAGTGTGTGTAAAGAAACTGCTATTGGAGCTAGTACTATTCCGGAGGAACATTATGGGATGAAAAGATGCCCTGTTGATTATTCTGTGGGGGGTTACAGAGGCTTGACTACAGACAACAGACTTCCTTCTATTAGATGTTATTAATCTAATTGTATACATTGTATTTTTAGCTTGGCTAGAACGATTTATTAGGCCTTGATATATTCCTTAAAAATTCTAATTTCAAAAAAAATAAAAATTGTACTTCAGGTGCCATGAAATAACTGACTAGAAGCAACCCTATAAAACATACAGTAGTGTCTGTAATTGTAAAAAAGCTTCTGTGTGTGCTACTTTTTTTTTTTTAAGTTGCAGGTTAAACTGGAAAGTTCTCCCAAGGAAAGTTAGTGGAATTTAGCAGGTGAAGCCATGTGCTGAAGCCAAGAAAGTAATAGATCTAAACTATAGAACATTCTTGTCATTTTTTTTGACGAGACTTGCATGAGTAAATTTGCTAAGTTAGTTTCAAAAATATTGGCCATCATACATTTCAGTTAAACAGCAATTTCAGTCACACGTGAGGTTGAGCAGAATGTGATATCCCTCCAGTACAGAATCACAGAATGACTCTATAGAGACCTTTAAGATCATCTAGTTCCAACCCCCTGCTATAGGCAGGGTCACCTCCCTCTAGACCATGTTGCTCAAAGTCCCATGAGTGCAGCATTTTCAAACATTTCATGAAACCTGACTCACAGCACCTTCAAAGCTTCACAGAATCTAAAATCGGTTCTCTTCTGAATGATTAAACAACAGAACATCAAACCTGAAAACTGTCTTAAGAATGTAGAAGTATACTGAATCTCATATCACTATGCTAAGGCAACTCGCTTGACACATTGGAGTGCATGTATGAATTATCAAATATTGGGGAAAATGAGGTGCCTAAAAATTAGTTAGATATTGGAAGAGGACAATTTTAAAGTTGGGGCTAATCTTTTTTCTTGTTAAAAATCCTGAAATGTTAGCATAGTCTGGGGGAAGTTGTATTTTCTTGGCTATTATTTCACTGTCTAGAACTACCCATCATCCCAAAATAAACTTTTTTTCAAGGTTATTCCTCATATGTTACACTGTTGTTATAAAACCTCAATGGCAGTGACTAACTTTGTGTTTTATCTAAAGTAATAGAGAAATGATTTTAAGATTGCCACTTGATTTTCATTTGCTTTGTTCCAGGGGAAAATACTATGCATGCATGCTAAAGAACCTCTTTAAGCTGCTTTTTTTTTTTTTTTGGTGATTATTCTTGCTATTAAAGCTTCTTGTGCTCCTTCAGTTATAAAGGCTTTACATTTGCACAGGGTGTCTTTGTCAAGTCTGGCAAAAATCCCATTCCTTTTTGAGCCACTTCTTACTGGGTCTTGTCAATATGAATGCATTACTGCATTTAGTAAACTAAGTTATGGTAAGCAATCTGCAGTAGATTGCTGTCAGCAGTGTACAGTGCTACAAAAGAATAAAAGGGAGAGAGAGAGAGAGAAAGTAGTTATATAGCCAGTGGCCAAGTAGACCTGTGAAGAAATGTGAATTGTGCTGTGGTCTGATGTGCCTGGAGACTTCTGGCAGCCATCCCAACTCATTTTTGGTTCTGACTGGACGTTCTTCATGTTTCCTTTCTCTTTACTGCCTTTGCAGCAGGGTGAGTGAGAATGTTTCTTTGTGAAGATGGTGGTCCCATTGAGTAGATTTGTCATCTTAAATGTACTCCCTGACTAGAGGTGTCCAAGTCTGCTGTCACTCAAACATGGCTCATTATATGCTGTTGTAGTATAGGATTCTTTATTTAGAGCCTCAGCCAGCCTGGCTTTCTGTCCCACGTGTGTTGTAGTCTTCAATTAAAGCTGATAAGGATATGATTAAGGAGGCCTGTCCTGTGTTGACTTGCTGCAACAGCTGATCAGAATCATGGGAGTGATGCTTTGCTGGATCTTGTGGGTGTGCAGGCAGCAATTGCAGTGGTCTTCCAGGATAACACTATGTCCTCATAAGTTGTTGTTTGTTTGTTTGTTTTTAATTTTGGTGTGTGGTCAAGTTACGTTCTTGGCTTTTTCTCTCTCCTCTGATCTTGCAAATACTTGGTCCTTCTTTATTTCTCTTCTCACTGCTACCTTTGTAGAAAGCCAGTATATAGGCCAGTTATTTCTCAGCAGTGGGTTGTGCTACTTTGCATGATGGTCGTTTGCAAGCTGCCTGCTCACATGGGCTGCTTGCTGTTGTTCTCCTTGCTGTGTGAGGGAAGCAGAGCAGATGGGGCCCCTTGCTCTTTTGGTCTTACATGGATGTGTGTTTGGCAAATGCAAACAGATGGTGATGACTGCTCTGAAGAAAAGAGACACTGGTACCTCTTAGGCTTACTTACATAAAGTTTTATCATTTATTAAACATAGATAAAGCTTCCAGAGAGCAACAGCAGTAAAACTGCTGGTTTAGCCATCTAAAATGAAATGAAGTTGAAAAACCCAAATTCTTCACTTACAGCTGCTCTTCAGAAGCTTTCCTCTAGGTTATTTAACTGAAATACATACAATCATATCCAGCATTCAGTAGAGTAGAATTCTCCTTGCTAGTCCAACAGTTTATCATTGTTAAAGAAGAAATGTGTGCTTGAGGATGGCTTTTTCCTTGCTGTGTTCTCACATACTCAGTTCTAGTAGACTTGATGGCAGCCCTTTCCGTTAAAGCCTTGAAGAAGTCATGAATCCAAAACTTTGATCAAAGTGCTGTGAAACTTGAGACTATGAGACCTAGTTCAGTTTGTTCTCTTCCAACTTCTCTTAGGTAAAGCTGTAGTCTTGCATGGTAAAGTCATTATTTAAAATAAATATACTTGATGTTTGTCTGCAATCATTAAATGTCTTTATTGAAATGAAATGGCTGGGAGGTGGAGACGAGTGAAAAACTGACACGTGCATCCTGTGCAAATTACAGTGTAATACGTAGCTAAAATATCACCTGCATTGTTCAAGGTATGGTAAGTAAGTGGATCCCAACGGTCCCTAAGTTAAACCTCAGCATAACAAGGAGCTATTTGTGATTGCGGCACTGAAGGTACTGATTACTCTGATTAAAAAAGAAAGGTAGTGTTTAGGCACAGAATGAGCTATGTAGTCTCTTGGAGAGCTGATTGATCAGCTGCAATCTTCTGTCACTTGGCCAGGAACTTTGGCAGAACAGGTTCTAAGCTGGTCTTTTTCTTTCTTTCTTTTCTTTCTGCTTGTTGTCTTACTGATGAAGGTTTTTGTGTTTGTTTGCTTTCTGAATAAGAATTTTGCTTCCCTCTCTTCTAATTGGTACTATGAGGTTCTCACATTTTGTTAAGAGTGCCCAACCTGTTGTCGAAACTGATTTTTTCCCTCTTTTTTCACATTGTGCGTCAGAAGGCAAGATATGCCTGTATATTCTCAGGTTGCACTTTAATGTGTGTGTTCCTTTTCTACCATTCATACTGTGCTGAAGAAACCATTAAGGACTGAGCATGTGTTACAGTAGAAAGAGGAAAATGTAAAGCTCTCTTCCCATGAGGTGCAGGGTACAAGTAGTCTTGGAATCTTGAGTGTGTTCACTGAGCGGCATCACAGGAGAAGTAGGATTTTGAATTATTTTAGTTTAATATTAAAATAATAATGCATGGTCAAACATTACTCAACATATTTTTAGTAGCTGTCAGTAAAAAAAAAAAGAAAAAACTTCAGGATTTTTCAGAATTTTTTTTTCATATAATTAAACTCCTTGACCATGGGAAAGCTGTTCAAATAATCCATCTAACAACAACAACAAACTCAAATACAAAGAGGCTACTTTGATCATTTTTCCATCCAAAAGGTCATGGTCATATATATGTATTTTATAATGAGGCGGGTGTCAAAGAAACCTTCGTGGTCTTGTACCTATCTAAGGGTTTTCCAGGACTTCCAGGCCAAGTACTACTATGTAATGCCACGCCAGACAAAATAAAATACAAGAAATAATGGATAACTGTTGTGTTGGTAAACTCATAATACTGTGCTTGGAAGCAGGTCAGAACAGTTTGGCAGCAAAAGCAATTCCAAACTGCAGTGAGAGTTATTTAGCAAGCACTGGTGTTAGCACTGCAACATCTGTATAGAAAGCTGATCTCCAAATTTAAAGGCATTCTTTCCTAAAGAAAGGAGGTGAAACGAGCATCCAGTGCCTGTGAAAACAAATAATCATCCTCTGTATCTGACCAAATAATGCCTGGGCTTTACAGTAGAATTTTACTGAAGACTGAGCACCGCAGTTCATGTTTTTAAAGTATGTTTTATTCACTTGGAGTGGCATAAAACACTCAGATATAAAACAATCAGAATATTATTGGTTCTTGTGTTCTGCTAACTTCTAAATGCCTGTTAAGTGTTTTTTGAATGGGATTGCTAGTTTGAAGTAGAGCCTTTTGCCAGAAAGATCTAAAAGTGACAGATTTAACTAATTCTTTCTTCACTATTTTTCTCACTTCCTTTCTTTCCTGATTAACACTGAAATATTTTCTCCTCTGTTCATTTAAAACCTAGATTTCATCAAATACTTCCCAGCTGTCAAGTTCTGAGCCAGTAAAGCACTGTGGGAAGTCGGCACTCTTCCAGTTGGCAGAGGTAAAATTTATACCCATTAACAGCACAATGAGAAGATGTGTGGTTTTTCTCCCCTCAGAATATGAGTTGTATAAGGCTTGCTCTAGCATTAAATTCTGTATTTCCAGAGGCACAACTCAGTAAATAATCAAATAGTAAGAGAGATGGACAGTTGTAGTGAGCCTGGGGCACCTAGTTCTTCTTTATGCACTTGTAAATGTGCATCAATTATTGGATACCGTACGGAAGTTGTATCTCCTTTCAGGAATATTAACCTTATAACTGTAATAAAAACTAACCCTAGGACAATAGCAAAGACAAGACCATTGTATTATTTTTAATGAAGAGGTGAATACCAGGATTCAAAATGTGAAGTTTTATTTTAGAGACTGGAAGGTGTTTTGCTGAACTGGGAACCCAAGAGTAAGAGAAAAAAAAGTAAACTTTGAGATCATCCAGGAATTTGTATGAAGGCTTGGACATTGAAGTAGTATATTGAATTATCAGTTGTCAGTAGAAATCAAGAATACAAGGCAAGGTCTCCCAAGATCCTAGAAAATTTCTAAGAATTTTCAGTGTAACTTTGTAGAGGTCTCCTCTTTGATATGGATTAATCAAACTTCTAAGGCTTGGCCTAGAAGTGTTAAAATAATATGCTGCAAATGAAAATTATATGCTGCTTTCCAAGTGAATAAGGGAGGTTCCTACCACCTTACTCATCTATTTTTTGTTGTTGTTTTCAAAATAATTTCCTGCTTCAATGAGAAAAGTGGTTCTTTGGATCTTTTCTAGCAGTATCCATGCATACATTCTTGCTGCTGAGGCTAATCCCTCTCAGAGGAAAAAAAGATTGGAAGCACTGAAAAAAAACACTATGCTTTGAGTCTGCATAGATGAGTATTTCATGCCTCACAAGGATGGTAATGCTACTAGGAAGATTAACTTTGAGGACTTACACGAGTAGGAGAAAATGTACCTTACCCTAGAAGCAATCTCTGGCAGGAATACTGATTGTTCATGTGTGCCGCAACATTATCAGCAGTGCCAATGCAAGGGTCATTACCCTTAGCTACCATCAGTGACTGCTGCAGCCCTGGGACAGAAAAAAGTCTGGTAACACCAAATTAGAGATTCTAGAAGTTTCAGAGCTGTGCTTTGTTATGAGACAGAAGTACTGTTCTGTAGTAGGGCTGTTGAGTCCAGCCTGACTCATGGAAGTCACTATTCAGAGTTGTGATGTGACTAGGAAGACCTAAGTTAAGGGAAGTGCAGAAGCCTGTCCACAGGAGTGCAGGGTTAGTGCTGCATTTTGTGGGAGAAGTGAAGCTTGAGTGTGGCAGTGTGGCTTCAGCGTGTCGGACAGGTTTCCATGGTCCCTGTCTCGACTACTGTGCAGATAGATTCCTACAAGGCTAAGTAAATATACAGAATTAGCGTTAAAGGTTTTGATTTGAAATGACCAAGGCATGCTAAGCACATCTTCCTTATCTCTAGTTCTTATAGTAGGTTCGAACTGTTGATTTTACTCATTTTTCTGTTAGTTGGTTGGTTTTTGGAGATATCTATGATGCTGAATTGTAATTGGACAAATAAAGTGAGATTCAGCTTAACTTTTCAGATAGCAATTTAGGACCTGGTTTGGAGTATCCCGCATAAACTATGCTCACATCATCTCCAGGGCATCTTAAGTTTACAGGTTCATTTGGCAGACGTTTGTGGTGTGCCGCTGTAACTCCAACCACAGATGCTGTGCACTGGAGGGGGCTGCACTGCTGTCTGCATGCTGCTTGCATGGCAGAGATCCTGAGCGTGGGAGCCTGTCAGCTTCAGCATGCCACACTGCTCTGCTTCTCCTACATCTCTCTTATGTGGATTCACCAATTTTATCTTATTTTTTCCCCACTCTGTGCCTTCATTTTCTGTATTTCACAGATGGTGATAAAATGTAAAAGCAGATGCAATACTTTCCTAAAGATTTCTAAGAACTTCAAAGCTCTAAAAACAGTTGGAGCAGCCATGCTGCAGGCTGAAGCCTGACAGGCTGCTACTAATCAGCTCTGCTAGGCCTTGTGCAGTGTCTGAATGCACACTTTGTCTTCAGCTTTCAGTGCACAGGGATGGCAGTGGCTGGGAGCATGTTACTTCCAGGAGGCAAGGAGGCCTCTCCTGTTCTGCAGGGTGTTTGCAGCACTAACAGTGCTTGGCTGTAAGCAGCAATCAGAGACTGAATCATCAGAATTTGGGAGGCATAGAGATAGCATTCTTAACTTTATTTGTTCTTTCCTGTATGGTGGTGATGAGTGTTATTTCTGCAAAGCAGGTTTTTGGGCCTGTGTTGGTTGGAAAAAGTAAAAACCGAGCTGATAGAGGTACTGGAAAGGCTAACTGAAGGTGATGAAAGCAAATGCTTTAGTTCCTCAGTTCCTAGAATTCAAGTTCTTTCCAAGGAAGCAATTATAAGAAACCTGCAAGCCTGATCAAAGCCTGATCAAAGATTTTAGGACATATCCTTAACAGTAAACAATTTCTTTTTCATACCAACATTTTGAGATTGATGTTTTAATAAATTTAGAAAATAATTTCTTTATGCCTAGCTCAAAACTGATGCAAAACACTAAAATGCTGAAGTAGAACACAATCTAATAGAAGAAAAAAATTTATTTGAGAATAACTGGATATCTGCTTGCCAAACAGTTTCCCATATGCTGAAGAGTAATCATGAAAGGTTACCAAAGGCTTGAGAGCTCCGATGTGACTTTAGTTTCATAGCAGATCTGTTATATGAATCCTGAAGGACACTACCAGGCAGTGCCATGTCCTGATAGAACTAAACTTCTTAAACTGTGGCAGTGAAAGGAGTTAGCAAACCGATGTCTAACAAAGCTTTCAGAAACATCAACTGGATCATGTGCTGGTATAGGTTGATGCAGTGCCCTAACAGAGCCTCTGGAGTCTATTTACACCTGGGAAAGTATGTGCTTCAGTTCATCCTCCAGAGAGAATCCTGTCAAGAAGATCCCTCAAATCTGGAAATAGCTTTTAATGTCCATGGTGTTTTCTACCGGTGCAGTGCAGTAGTGAGGTTTTATTTGTAACAGCGCGCACATGTCTGTGCTTCTTTTTGATATGCTTACGTAATCTTATGAATGCATTTTGTCAAGAGGAAGGAAATAATCTTTTCAAATGAAATGTGATAAACATAGAAGAATTATTCTGGTGAAATAATGTTTTTCTTTATTCTTCTCCTTTTTTTTTCTTTTTTTTAGATTTCTTCAAGTACATCCCATTCAGGTCCTGATTTAACAAAGCAGTGTGGAACATCAGCATTATTTCAACTGGCAGAGGTAGTATTAAAGTACTGATGACTAGTTACTACAGGTGCAGTGGGACAGAGAAGTTAATGATGTTGATAGCCCAAGTCTGGAAGGCAGTACATAGCCACAGTTATAATTACTGTGTAGCTCATAGAAGTTTTTACAGCTTGGGTGTAAAATGAAAAAATTACTCCAGATTAGCAATCAATTTGGAGACTTCTAAGTGTCCATGTTGCAGTTGATGAGAAGTACCAATCCCTGATAGTAAAGGGGTTATCCAGTCTCCATTTGAATCCCTTGTTTTAGGGATTGGGGTTTTGACTAGATTGGTTTGGTTGGTGGGGGATCAGAATGGAGTTCAAAGGAAGGGCTGGGTTGGTCTGCTGTTCAAATTACACTGTCATTACAAATACCTATTAAAAGGCATTAGCCACTTTTGTTATTTTTTGCCTTTCATACATACTGCTGGAAGAATGAGCAGGACAATAACTTCTCTAGAAGCTCTGTTATAATTCTCCTAGCAACTTCTCCATTTAAGACCAGTTAAAACCAATGCCTTCTTATAGGAATGTTGTATTTCTTTTGTTTCTAAGATTTTTGTTTGTTGGTTGGTTGGTTTTTGTTTTTTTGGGTTTTTTGGTAGATGTTGCTAATCTTAAAGACTGAATTGTGAGTTTATTTAGACCTTACAAAACAAAAAACACTTTTTTTGTAGCTACAAATATAGCTGTCTGTACTATTGGTTGCTGCAGGAGAAGCAAAGGTAGAAAAGAAAAAAAAATCCGTTGGTGAGAGGGTGTGTTTAATTGACAAAGTATAATTAATGTTCAATGAGTTGCATTTGTAAGATTGATCTTTGGCTTCTGGAAATCACAGACTGGCTGGCTTCACAGTGGTGACAGACTTCACTGCACAGACTAGTGCAGTGAAGCTACAGAGGTACGCTGGTGCCAGAGCCCAGCTCAGCAAAGTTATGGGATTCTCAGTATAATCCAACCTGCTTATGAACAGATGCTGAGTTGCCAAAGCTTCAGTGTTTCTAATGGTCAGCCTAGTTTGACTTGCAGCACATCAAGGATTTCTACCCAGTATGATACAGAAGGAGTTTTGGAAACTTATTTCAGAGTACTATCATTGCTGTTATATATTGCTGTAAGTGATCTTTATACTTTGCAAAAATTTGAGAAATCTAAAATCAATCTGAGGAAAACAAAAGTGACTTGCAGAGTGCACCCATTCTGACCACATGGCCTGTGGGCTGAGCTACAGGATAGAGACGCTGCTGATGTCTGGCTCAAAGCAAGTCTCTACCATCTCACTTCACTCCAGGTGGCTGTTCAATTGACAGTTGTTTTAGAAGCAAAATAGAACTTGGAATTCAGCTTAGGAAGCCATAAAAGGGACTGTAAGAAGAAAGCCTGCCTTCCCATGGACTTGATGCTGTGAAGTACTAGCCTCTGTAGCAGTGTCAGCATGACTTACAAATGATCCAAAGCTTAGTGCATCTTCCAAGTGATTGCTGAAGGAATATGGCAGTTTGAGAGACTTTGTGATAGCTCTTATTTTGAATATCACTGTTCTTCGGACAGAATGAGCTGTTTTGGTTTCCATTAACGTTATCTCCAGGAGGAGATAACCATGGCAACTACTACTGCTTTGCAGTTCTTTGCAGGATAGGGCTGTGACATTAGAATAAAGATTTGGAAGGCTTTTATAGTATCTTCCAAATTATTTTGCACTTTGAAATAAAGGAAAATGGTTTCTGAGATTTGGTCAATATTTTTATTCACTTTTGGGGGCCATTTGGAAAGTGGAGGAGAGAATTGTTTGTGGAGATATTTGGAAAGTGAGGGGTATGGATTTGAGATTCCACATAGCTTGACTGTGGTGATAGTGAGATACTGTATTTTTCCATTGCACTTGAGATATTCTGAAAAATCAGTCTAGCAGTTCTTTCTAGGATATATAAAAGGCACTTGAAGGATCATGGAAACACAACTTAGATTTTTTTTGTGTACATTTTTTTTGTTGTTGTTATTGTCATTTAGAGCAATAGAATCCACTAGTCTTATTTCATCTGCTTCATTAGAACTTCAGCATTTTTTCAGTATGGTTCTTCAGCATAGTTTGCTTTCATAAATTAGGATCCTAGAGAGATTTCCTGTGTAGCACTCCTGTTGATACAGGTAAGTAACATTAACAGTTGATGTTTATTTCATAGTAACTATTTTTAACTCACTTTAGATGTGCCTTGCTTCAGAAGGGGTAAAAGTGAAAGAACCTGGGAAAATAAAAGTGGAAGTATCAGAAGATGTGACAAGGGAAGTTCCAGAAATGGAAGTGGAAGAACTGGAGAAGACAACAATAAAAGACTCCTGTAGAAGAAAAATTGAACAATCAGAGACACTGCAAAACTGGGATGAGACAAAAGCTGAGGAATTAGAAACTGTAAAATGCAGTGATTTTACTAATCTTCTAAAGGATAGCAATCCTTTTGAGAGAAATGATAACACAAAGGATTACATGTGCCGTTCTCCAGAGCTTTCATTAGCTGAAATGAGTATCCTTGGGCTAAGCAAGCCAGAAAAGTTGAAGAAGAAGAAGAAGAAAAATAAGTTGGACCGGCACACAAACGAAAAATCTACCCCTAAAAAGCCTTGTAAAAAGAGACAGTCCTCTGAGTCGGACATTGAGAGTGTAATGTATACAATTGAAGCTGTTGCAAAAGGAGATTGGGGTGCTGAGAGACTTGAAGAAACTCCACGCAAAAAAGCCCGCCCATCCTCAAATGTGAAGGGAAGCATGTTGGATACAAAATCACCAAAGAAAAAAGTGAAATCTAAAGAGAAGAAGGCATCAAAGGAGAAACCCATGGAGACCACCAAAGAATCGAAGCCTCCTGATTTCCTTAGTATTACAGCCAACAAGGAAGTACCCTGTGAGGCTTCTGATAGCATTAAAGTGGAACCACTGACCCCAACAGAGGAGGTGGTGCCCCAGAGCTTACCAGAACAGGTCAAAACTGAGGACAGTGACTGTGTTAAAAAAATAGAAACCTGTGGCTCCAGGAAATCAGAGAGATCTTGCAAAGGTGCTCTTTATAAAACTCTGGTGTCAGAGGGCATGCTTACGTCTCTGCGTGCTAACGTGGACAGAGGTGGGTGGTTTTAACTGCTTCATTTACAGCACGAACCACAAAAGTCTGCCATGGTGTGGGAGGAAGAGCAAAGATTTGTGTTTAAACTGGTGTTTAAGAAGTGTGTTTCTGGGGTTTTTGTGTCTGATTTCCTGAAATACTGGGCTTGGGGGCTTCATGGTCCAGGGCAGGTCATCTTGAGTCCTGCAGTCTGCATTCCTATTTATCTGTGCCTCTTTGGTTTTGTCTGTCATGATCTGAGATTTAACTTTTTGACTGAAGGCTTGTCCAGTTGATTCATCAGCCTACTGATAGTGGTCCGTAGGACCTGTGATGCATGTAACCCTGAACAATTGCTTTCTGTGTAAACATCTCTTGAAGCTGTGGCTCTGAGCACAGTTACCCATCGTACAAAAGGCAGAAATGTTGTGCTTTCCCTTTGGTTGTTAGTTTTGCTGTAGGTGGTGAAAAAGAAAACTTTGCCTTGTGGAAGGATACATTTGAGACTGAAAGCTTCCAGAGATTTTCATGAGATATACTGAAATGTATTTTTCCAAATAGTAGATTTAAATGGGTAGTTTTATTCAAAGTGGAAATGAAAAAAGATGCTTGTAATTTAGGTAAGTTTGTTACTGTAAATCTACTCATTTCTTTGTCTTCCTTCATACCTCAGAGGATCCTGATTTTGAAAGTAGTATATATGTAAAGGGGTGGGGGGAGGAAGTTGCCAACAAGTTGATTATCTTGTTCAGGAAGGGGAAAAAGGATTGTTTTGCAACTCCTTTAGAAAGGTCAGACATCATAAATCACATTGATGAATGGATATGCAAGTTCCTTGTCAGCTCACCTGAACAATTTTCTGCCTTCATCCCAGGAAAAAGAAGCTCAGGAAAAGGCAACTCCTCAGATCATGAAGGATGCTGGAATGAAGAAAACTGGGCTTTTTCCCAAAGTGGGACAAGCGGGAACAAAAAACTGAAAAGGCCTAAGCCAAAGGAAGAATTTGTTTTTGGGTAAGTTGCAGTTTAACACCGTTCAAGGTTTTAACGAGGTCAGCCTCGTACTAACACTCAAACATTTTAAACTACATAATCAGAATTAGATAGAATTCTTGAAAATTGCCAATCCCGTTTGGTTGAGTTATACTCTGGATTCCTGCTGGTTTTATATCCCAAAGTAGTTTCTCTGAGATCTTTCCTGGTTTGCACAAATGTAAACAAATTTGAATGACATTATTTTCTCACTTGCTTAAGAAAAAACCAACAAAATACAATATTTACGTGCTCTAGAGATGAAGAGGGTTAATGATATTTTCAAAGCACTTTACAAACAATATTTGAAGATTTGTGTAGGTGTTCAAGCAGCGAAAACAGAATTAGACTAGAAAAAAGGAGATTTCTTTGCCCACTTGAAATTGCTGACAGAAGAAAACTAAGTACCATTCTATATTTGCAAATAATTATGATAAATACACCATTTTGCCTGTGTGGAGGCAAGATGTATGTACAGTAAAGGAATTAAGTATACCAGAAGAATAATTAATGATTTCAAATGCATTGAAATTTAGTACAGCTGCATAGAATTAATCTTCTACTGTTTGAATAATAATTTTTGGAAGAGTACTAACAGACTTATTTAACTGCAGGCATAGCTGTTAAATCTGTTTGGCCATTCATACTAACTTGCATATTCTTGAAGACTTCGAATTATCTGAATTCAAAGGGTGAAGATGAATTTAAAAAAGAGTAGATTTTCGATGCTTCATGCTTAAAACTATAATGTGTTTTTTTTTGTGTCAGACTTTTTTATGCCCTATTTATAGCCTGTTCTATAGGAAATATAGCTGCAGCTCTCTCTGCAGCAAAGATATTAAATTGATGAAAGTCACCAAGCATTCTCTTGTTTGGAGCAAAACTAGTGGTACACCTTGTATTTCTAGTGCGGTGCATATAAACTTTATTATTATCCAGATTTTAAATTATAAAAATGGGAAACTTTTAAGTCACCTCATGGAATGAAAACCAAATGCATCTCCTAGCCAAAAATAATGTAGTTTCAAATAACTTATTCAAGATTGTTATGAAAACTATGTACCAATTCATTTGATAGATACTGTTCTATCATAGTTATCTGGCTGGGTGGGAAAAATACATATTTACAGATGTTGCTTCCTGATTTAGCCATGCCATTAATGAATATTGTTCAGTGAGCTCTGTAAAGGCAGAATTTGTGGAGCCAAAGTGCTGAAGAAGGTACTGGTTGTCCTTGTTCCTTACTCTGCCTGATCTTCTGTCTACTCAAAGAGCTGTTTTTACTTTTACCCACTCTTCTTAAACCTTTTTGCTCCCTTCATCATCACCCTTCAGCATTAGGGCATCTGTCTGCTGGGTCCTCACCACTTGCTGCCATTGGAATTGCTCCTTTCTCCCCTTACTTTCCTGTGTCCTCTTAGCTTCTCCATTGGTAGCTGCTTACATTTGCCCTGGTGATGCATGTCATGTGTGCTTTGTCCATGTACAGATGAGTAGAGGTCAAACAAAGGATCATTTTGTGTACCAAAGCTCTCAGAATGCAATTGGATTTACATCATGTATCAAGAAAAATAGAAAGAATTAATGTTTCTTGTGGCTCTTCCAAGTGTATAGAGTCTGATGGCCATCTCTTCCAACAGTCACAGAATCACAGTCATGCCAATATCTATTGAGTTTTAGTTTTCCGTAGCAAATAGCACTTAAGATTTAGTAGAAAATGATACTGTTCCTTTGTCATGGGCAGTTCTATTTATAATCTGCCTATCAGTGTGAATTGCTTTTTATTAAAACATTCTTGCTTCTGCTGATCCTGCCTGGTTGAAGGTGTTTGTTGAGAAGTAGGGCTTAGACAAGATAGCACTGTCACTACAACCAGAAAGGCCATGCCATACCAACCAGTTCAAGTGTTTTGTTTTCATCTGGCTGTTGCAAACAATATTATATCTGTGGATTTCTTGTGTTGTAAGTAAAGCATATTTCAGTAATTCAGGTCCGGCTGACATATGAGGAACGTAGGGTTACTGAAGCTATGAGCTAATTGTATTTCTCATCTCCCAACAAATAAAATAAGAAGAGAGCAAATATAATCCCCCAGAAGAAATACAAGACTAATTGTAATCCTGTAGCACAACGTTCTATAATTATTTTTTTATTCCCCCAAAAGATTGGCTGACTTGCCTTTTTTTTTTTTTAAGATAGTGTGACATTTTTGCTCTAGTTTGAATTGCTATTTCCATTCCAGTGTGATGTGACTTCTTTATGTGAAATTGTCCAGACTGTTTATCTATTGGTTTTGCCTTTTTTCATTCCCCTCATAGAACAGACAAATCTAATTTACAAATCTGTGCAGCTAAATGTCACCAGCATGACACTGATTTTTATTTTTACATTATTTGCATATATTAAAACTTAATTTATACTCAATTACAGATACAGAAGCCGGATTGTATGTACTTATCCCAAAGTCTAATTAGTATACTAGAGTTTGTTTACAGTATGTGTGCATCTTTTCCTTCTCAATATATGTACATGTGTACGTGTGTATGTACTCGTAGTCATAATATTTTTTTTCTCCAGAAATGCAGTTACATTTAATTTGATTGGTTTTGTTTCCCCTTTAGCTTAGCAAAGTTGGAAGAAGAATTTGAAAAGAAATTCAACAGCCTCCCTCAATACAGTCCTATTACCTTTGACAGGAAAAATTCATCTGTTCCAAGGAAAAAGAGAAAGGTTGGAAGTGGCTCATCTGAACAACCAAAATCCAACAAAGGTAAATTAGTGTGCACTACGTTCTTAGTAACAACATTTTGACAAGCTCAGAAATGTATGTCTGCTTACCTTACTGTTATACATGTGGAAAGTGTGTAGTCAAAACATTTTTCTAGCACTGAAGCTACTTGGTTTTCACCTGGGTTAAATTTTAAGCTGTAGCCTTAACTTCTGATTTCCGTGCTGAGTAGAGCTTGTTGGAGCTTGTACACAAAATAATTTCCTCGTAGCAAACAAATTTAACAAAAATGGGAATATCTGTTAGAAAAGTGGATTTGTCAGGTTTTCTCGGTGGAAAATAGGGAGAAAATGGCAGAACATCAAAAAGTTATTTTGAGGTTTTTCAGAGAATAGTTCTAGGCGGTTTTGCATTTAAGAGTGCTTTTAGGCTCTATGAAGTAAAACATAGGTTACCAGAAGTGTCTGAATGAAATGTGGTGGGTTTTTTTTTCCCCTCAGGATCTTAACTCTCCATTGTCAGTTTCTGATAAAAATTGTTTGCCTTTGCTCAGCTCCATTACTGAGGATTATGAAGGAAGAAAAACTCATGATACATCTGGATGTTTTATTTACAGACAACCTGTGTAACAGGGGTAGTAGAGAAGCAAATATATGTTAGGGAAGATGCTTTTTCAACCCTGGCATCACAAAATCATGTTCTGCTGCTATGATTGTATCATAGACTGGCTGATTTTCAAATCCAGCATGTGTATGTTAGCCAGGCAACCCTGGATTGGATCTTTGCTTTTTGAATGCTTCAAAAATAATTACATTAGAATATGCAAGATTGAGCAGCTGTTCTTTTCTAGCACATGTCAATTTTGGTACTGACTTTCATATATATATATATATATATAATCAGATATGGAATAGTCAGTGTTTTGCAGATTTAGGCTTGTGCTACTACTGAGTCCTAACTTTTTTTTTTTTATGGGATATATTTGATAGAACCTCTTTAATATGCATGAGTGATTTTTTAATATTTTTTTTTACAGTATGTTAATGCAATGGTCTGTTAAGCAACATCTTTTGAGAACAAGATGATCTGGCAATTGAAGCTATAGTAGCAGCTGGTTGGATTTCTTGCTATATATTATTTACCTGTTCGGGTCTCTGTATGTCCTTAAAAAAAAGAAAAAAAAAATCCAAAAAACAGCAGATCCAGAGTTTTTTGGGTTTTTTTGAATTGCATGATACGGTGTCATTCCAGCCAGGTAACCTAGAACTAGAATGTTGCTGTTTTGCTAGATTCCTAAGAACAAGCAGGTTTTTATCCTTGTTTGCATCACTGTTATAAAGCTTGGGAATATTTCAGCCATGTCTCAAGGGAAGGTCGGAAGCATAAATGCAAGCAGGTCACAACTCTGATACAAATAGTTTTGGCACAGCCCTGAGGAAGAGGCTGTGGAGCATTTGCCTGTAGCTGGAATAAGGGTTCATAAAGCTAAACCAGCTGACTTTGTGCTGAAGCAGATGGCCAGCAGTCATATGAACGTTTCCACCAACTGAGCTGTGGGGTTGCAACACGCAGCGCCCGGAGCAGGAATATCTGATGGTGACACCAGTGTTTATGCAGTGAACATATAACCACAGCCCTGAAATAAATCGAGGCCAAGATATCACTATCTGTTCCCAGTTCCAGTGAATGCTGAATTCACAGCAGCTAGCTGAGAGAGCTGGCAGCTTGCATCAGTCATTCCAGCTCCCTGGAGAGTGAGGCTCAGCTCTCAAAAGCTAATTGAAAAATTTCCCAACATACCTTTTCTTTTTCTCTCTTTTGGAAAAGAAAAATAAAATTTGCTAAAATTATAGGCATTCCATGGTAATGGCTTGATTTTTAATTTGTTTTCTTCCAGATTTTTTAGAATTCTTAAAATTAGCATGCAAGCTGTGCATTTGAAACAACCTGAACAAAACTGCATGCAACCAAGCTTAGTAGATCTATAGGGAAACATTTCCAGCTGTGCCAAACACCCATTAAGCTGAATTCCCAAATTAATTTGTTGTCTTCTGACAGACTGTTCAGCCTAGACATGCTGTTGGCTTGCTTACAAACTGTGAGTCCAAAGACAGCTAGAGAATTTTGGTCTCCAGTGGTGTTACGCATACAGGTCTATGAACTGGGCTTCTGCTAAAGGGAAGCATGGGAAGCAGATATGTTGTGCAAAATGATGGAGACTGCTTTGGAATGGTTCTGAGTTTTTTGAATTACTATGTTTATACCACGAGAATTCAGCAAAAGCAGAAGTGGCATTTTTTTCTTGAAGTGTGATGAGCATGAACTGTAGTGGCAGTACAACTCTGTGGATCTGACTCTGTGTTGGGACATAGAAGACCTTAACTTTGCTGTGCTCTGTCTTGTCTTCTTGTGTGGAGTTGTCTCTGCTCCTTATGTTTTCTTGGAGTTGTTTCTGGTGTAAGGTCTTTAGAAGAGGCATCCATCCATTACAAATGGTGCCTACTAGTGGCTGAAGCCTCCTATGTGTGTACTTTTCCAACAATGCATAATGATCATTAGGGGTAGGTTTAGCAAGCACTCTTTAAAATTGAGCCCACCTTTTCCTGAATGACCATCTGCAGAATGATGAACTTCCCATGCGTTTTCAGTCTTCAGAGAAGTATGTTTTCTGCAGACTTTGGATTAGTGCTTACTAAATCTGGAAAGTAGATCAGAGTGATGCATGCTGAAACTTACACAGGATGTTTGGAAAATAAAAAGAGGATTTTTTTTTTTTTTTTTTGGAGGTGAAATGTTCGTTTCATAACTAGGTTTCTATGCCTTAAAGCAAAACAAAAAAAACATATTCTACCCTGCCTGACAAGGGTGCCACATTTGCTTTTCTGTCAAATGTGATTAAACTACAGTTACAGGAAGCTAAATAAGGAGATAAGCCTGGTTTGTTGCCTGACCCAAACAGACAGGATTGTCAGGACATTTTTTTACTCTAAAGCAGAAAATCAGTAGATCAGTGTCCACTGAACTTTTCCATTATTTTGTCGTGCCCAGTCCTCACTTTAGGTAGTTCTTTCAATATAAAAACACCTACAGACTCTGTGACGTAACTGTTTTAAATCCAAGTGTAAAATGAGAGCTGAATTTTCTTAAATGAAAGAAGTTTCTAATTTGTCCAAATTCTGCTCCCATCATGTTAGCAGGAATCTTCAGTGGGAGTAGAACTGAACAAGCCACAACCTTTCTGCAAATCCTACCCCAATTGTTTGGTACCAGGGTTGTGCACCTACTCTAGTAATGTGACAAAATGGCTGAAAAATACAGCCATCCTGAATCTGTACAGATGGCCTGCTCCAACATTCACTGAATCTGTGACTGATTTTATTTTTCTTCCTTCCAATGGCATATGTGCCAAAATATCCCACCACACAGAAGCCATCAGTCTACAGTGAGTCACTAATACACTTATTTGCAAAAATGAGCAGCAGGCATAGTCATTATTTCTGTTGTGTGCTATGAAAAAATGCTCACTTACACACTAAGCACTTCACTAAAGCTCTTGTTTTGGGAAGGCAAGTAAAGGAAAGCATATTATACTGTTATATTATTATACTGTTATTTATGAAAGGAATTTTCTGCATTTTTTTTTTTTTATGGACTCTAGGACTAGAAATAAAGCATCAGCTTAAAATAACTTCTCTGTGGCATTCCTTTCAGCCTCAGCTTGGGATTTTGGGGACTCAGTTTTGAGCATTAGGATGTCTGGAGATGGCATCCTGTAAAATTTCAAAGGTAACAAAAATACAATGCTGTTCTCTTGAAAGATTTTGAAATGCAGAGATTAATATTTGGTGAGCTCTTCTGGAAGCTATGGAGAATGTGGGAGTTGAAGCAACCTAGTTGTCTCATAGGATGAGGCAAAGACCTCAGCAGGAGGTTGATCTCTTTGTCTCTCCAGCTGAGGTCTATTTGGCAGTTCATTGATTCATTTCTTAATCTAAGGAAAGGATTGGATGTGGCAGTTTTCAAAGAACAGAACAGTCTATTAAGCAATTGCTAGACAATTTGTACATCTAAATATGGAAGTAACTGTAGACATTGTCTCACAAGAAAAAGGCTAAAAGGGTAGGATATTGGAAATTTCTTTATAAGAAGATGTCTTGTCTTTTCATCCCAATGAGGTCAGTATTTTGAGTTTTCCACGTGGGAACAGAATGCAAGTGTCATGTGTTGCAAAATGCCCTTCATGTTGCAGGTGTAAGCTTATCAGAAATGTTTCTTGGATAATAGAGGAGAAATTAAAGACAGTTTTCCTTCTTCATGAGATGACTGTCACTTTCTGGAGAGTTTTTATTCTCATTTATGCTCCTCAATTGCTGGCAGTCTATGGAAGTGATTTAAACAGTTTGTGAGAGTGCAAGCCGAGCTATAGAGGTGGAGACTAACGTGGTACTGTGTAAAGTGTTGCCAGTACCAAACACCTGCAAAATTAAAAAACAAACCAAAGAAACACAACTGTAGTAATATAAATGTCCTGAGAGTCCTTTCTTGCATATCTGGTGGAACGAACTGTCAGAAGGATTTGTCTTTGTTTGTTTGAATGAAGTGTTAGACGTCAGAGAAGACCATTTTTTTCACTTAAACTTTACCTTAACCTCTCTGAGATTTTTTGTGTGTGCCTTATTTTGCGTTTTTGATGCTCTGGCAGCATATTGCTCATCCGACTCTGTGATACTCAGGAACCTATTACAAAATTCACAGTCAAATAAGTTTGAGTGAATACAGCCTATTCTACCAAGCCCTCCAGCATTCTCTCTATGTGTTCTAATAAAGCTATTGAAATTCAAACTAATGCTGTCTAAGATGGTGCCTGGAATACTTTTTGCTTTGGTTTGTTCTTTGATGTCTGGATATTTCATGATATTATTTATCTTTTCACAGATTTTGATTTCTGTAGTAGCTTTATTGGTTTTAAAGGTTTTTTTGTTTTGTTTTTAAAGGCTGCTGTTATCCACAAAGCCAAAGTATTAAAAAAACCTATTTCTATAGTATTTCTATACCTGTTCCTGTCTGGAATTTACGTTTCTCTCTATATTTTTTCAGTATTTTTGAAATGGAGCCTGATTTCTGTGAATGTTGTTCTCCTAAATCTCGATCCTTCTTGCAAGTGCTACACGTTTTCCTTCTTCATTCCTGATGTACAGGGATAGGTAGTGATCGAAAACTCAGATGCATAACATGGATTTATCTTGCTTGCACATCATTACGTAGTCGTAGTTTTGTATCAGTAGGCAATGTATATCTGGTTTCTGGTAAGGAGAAGGGGAAATGGAGGTCAGTGTTTGTGACAAGTAGAATACAGATCCTGCCACACAGCAGTTGGATGCCCTCTTGGTAGGATATCAGCCATCTTTTCATCTGCAGCTCATCTCCCTTCTGTTTAGACAGCTCTGTTTGAGCTAGCCTGAAGACTTGCTTACCTCTGGCAATATGTGTAGTTTGTTTCTGTGAAGTGACTCCATAAAAAATGACTTTGCAGTGTGTAGAGATGATCTATCTGTTGTGTCTTTGATCTGTTATACCTTTGCTGCTGTACTGCAGTTTACCCCATTAGTGTGTCAAAAGATGGCTTCCTTTTTGCCTGTGCTGGTGGTATGCTTTGTTGGTTACTGTCACTTAAAGTGTCTTTGGACTATTTCTAGTAAAGAGTACTATCAAAGTGGGAACAATAACAGCTGAACACACTCTCACTTTTCTCCCCTGGGAGCTTTTGCTTCTGCATTTACTATAAACTTGTTTCTGGTCTCCAAAAAAGCAAACCTAACTCTTGCATCTTATGGTGGATTGGCTCTGTCTGGTAAGTAAGTTACTGTGCAGTCACTCACTCACTTCCCCAAGAGCAGGATGGGGTACAGAATCAGAAGTGCAAAAGTGGGAAAGAAAAATTTGTGTGTCTAGATAAAGACAATTTGAGTAACTGGAGGGAGGAGGAAGGAAGAAAGGAAAAAAAGGGAGTAAATAATGCAAAAACAATCACTCACTACCAACAAACCCATGCCTAGCTAGTTCCTGAGTAACAGCTACTTTGGAAACCTATCCCCAGTTGTACTGTTTAGTGTGATGTAACATGGTATGAAACATCTTTTTGGTTTGTTAGGGTCAGCTGTCATGCCTGTGTCCTCTATCAACCTCCCTCTTGTTCACCTCCAGCCTCCTTAGTGGGGAGTCTGAAAACACAAGGCCTAGATGCGAGCACTGTTCAATAACAGCTGAAACAGTGGGGTGTTAGCAACACAGTTTTGGTCACCAATTCAAAACAGCACAGTACAGGCTGCTGTGAAGAAAGTTATCTCCACCCCATTATACATCCAAAAGGGAGCATGTCTTCAAACAAACAAAACTTTTGGTTTATGGTATGGCAAAGTTTCTAGTGGTCATTCTTCAAAATGCTTTGGGACCCTTAAGCATTAAAAGCTGATGAGTTGAAGTACAGCCTACTGAAGCCCACAAACAGTCTTCGGGAGACATAATGGAGACTTTCTCTATTGTGCTTCCCTGTGAAATGGTGTCCTGCATTAGTGGAATTAGAGGTTTTATAATAGATACTATAACTGTTATAGTTTTTTTTAATAACTGCTAATTAAAAGTATGTATTATTAATGTTGTCTGTAGGTTCAGTCCAGTCTAAGAGAAAGAACTTTTTCCCAAAAATTGTCAGCAAATATAAGCACAAAAAGAAGAAGCTTAATGTTCCGGACAAAGGTACTGGTAGTGAATTACTTAGTTAAGGTTTAGAGCCGTATACTCTCTGAATTCAGTCTTGGATAATTCTTCTAGGCAAAAGCTACTCAGCTCTATGGTATTTGATTGCTTTGATCCCACTAGCTCCTGGTTCCAGTTGATCATATTACAATATTGCACTATGATACTGTTTTGCTGCTGTTCGGTATCTCCAATTACAATTTCCCTGTTCTATACTCTATGCAGCAGAGCTGGCAAAGCATGGGCAGTTCTGTATTTGGCCCCGAACTACTTTTGTCTTCCACTACTCATAGCTCTCTAGTCCTTTGGTTTTCCTTATCTCCATCCCTTTCTATATCAAAGACCAGATTGCTTGTCCTTGACCAGACCATTTATTCATGTTGTTTGCTCCTTTCCCTCTGATTTGCATGTCTAGACTCTGCAGACTGCAGCTGGTCAGAGCTTGAAAGCTGACTTCTGCTCCAGTTCTCAGAAATAGTCCTGCCAACCCTGAACCAACCCTCCCTCTGCAGAAGTCTTAACCAGCTTCCTGTTTCCCCTTAGGCTGAAGATAACATCTACAGTTTAAATTCTGCTAGGGATTTGCTCAGTCCTCTATCCTGCTGGTAGATCTCCAAAGTCTTTTTCTTGCTACAGCATTCTGATCCTACTTACCTGCACCTCATAACTTCTAGGATCATTTTTATGTGTACTATGTGTACGCGATTATAACTAAGCCTGTTTTCCAAGGCCTGTTTTTTTTTATCTTTGTTTTATCCCCTACTCCATGATATCCACATCTTGGAGTAGTATTCTCTCCCATATCATCCCGGTAGTGTAGCAGGGCCTCTCTGGTCACTCGTTTATAAGGCTCTATTAATTTCTTCCATTTATTTTTTTTTCCCTCTCCATATGTATCCCATTTTAAGATAATAAAATGACAGCTTCCCCAGGATCTTTATGCTTGATCCCTTTCCCTAAGGCTTAGCTGTGTCATTTGTTCTCCTTTCCTGTTGCTATGTTTTGTATCCTCTGTGGTGCACTTGCACGGTTTTCCCTTATAGGCTCTGCCAGCTCTTCTGCATCCAGCAATGCAAATATTCTAAATTACTTATTCTTTTTTCATGGGATTTGCATAACAAACATGTTGTGGGAGTTGCTCATAAAAAGTAACTACCATGCTTCCACATCAGAGTGAGAAGGATATCACCACACACTATCACTGGGTGCCAGTCAAATTTTTTGTCTTAATTATTAATCAACCATAGAGATAAATTAGTTTAAGTAAAACTAAAGTCTAACATTAAAAAGCAATATTAACATTATCCTATAGGAAAAGAAATAGAAGCGTTTAATACAAGATAGAGTAAAAAATATCTGTAGATAAACACGAAGTGTTTTTTGTTTTTTGTTTAAAAAAAAACCAAAAAACACACACAAAACTATTTGATTAAAAGAAACCAGCCTGTTTTGGTATAAAATGAAGTATGCACTATGATCAAAGATTAAAGCTTGACAAGTGTTGAATACTCTGGCCTTATTCCAGTACAACAGCGGCATGCCCCAGGAAGTTGAGAATGTGAATAGTATCATAGTGTCTAAACATTAAAGACGTGTCTGTGCATTTGCTGGAGCAGGGCCAGTTTGCTAAGTTCATCCCAAGACTGAAGAAAGGCATGAGAAGCTTGAACCTACCAGTCTTACACAGCCCACATGGAAATCATCAAAGGAAAGACATTGATATGCACACACACACACACACGTTCAAGGGGAATTGTATTTTCCGAGTTTAAGTGGTGAAAATGTGGTATCTTGGCTACTACACAGTGAAGAACAGTTACCAGCCAAATGCAGTCTGGGTATGGCCTTGATGTACATCACAATGTCATGAATTCCTTGGCAGTGTGGCCCTAAACTCTTTGAATCCAAGAATTATCCCATGTTCAGAAGCACTTAAGCTGGGAATCCCTGTGTGTTTTGCTTGAGTTAAAAAATAAACAAGGGCTTAGTTATTTTGGTTATTTTGTACTTCTGATGAGTCACAAGTATGTATATGTTATGGTTTTTATGAAGTTAATTTTGCTGGAGGAAGGAGAGACTTGGATATTCTGATAGCTGGAGAGGAGACACCTGTAAGTGTTGCTGTTAGCAGGGGTCATGCTGCCTTCATGTTTGACATCTTGAGAACTGCTACAGCTCCTGTTACCAGATGTTGAAGAAATCATTTTTTATGTACCTGGTGCCTTACTGACACAGTTTCTGTGGTGTGCTGAGCTGCTTTGTCATTTTATGGTCACAAAGGCAGGTGATAAATAGCTCTTCAGTTTTTAGTGAGACCAGTAGCTGTTGAGTGGGCTCTTGAATAGAGCGTTCTTGCTGTAGACCTGCCTCTGTGATTTGAGTGCAGTTTTGGCACTAGCATTTCTCAAAGGGAGCTCTGTCTTGCCTTATCCTCGTTCAGTATGGCATTAGAAAAGGGGTGAGGTAAAGATGCTTGTCAGTGTTCTTGATACCACCTTAGCTGGCTTTGCTCTAATCGCATACTATTATACTGCAGCATTAAAATTAGGATTAACAAGGAAGTTCCAATCTCCGGCTGCAAGCTTTACAGAAGTACTGATAGTTGATAAAAATGAGCAAAATGAGGGCAGTGAGTCACATCTTTTAAATCCTCACTTTTTCTCTCCATTGATTTTTGTGGATTTTTTTTCCGTATGTGTAAGACTTGAGTTAGAGCTATGCCAGTTTCTCATCTGCTGTGTTAGACTTGTGTTCTGGTGTGCAACAGCTTGCACTCTACGATGCAAGAAAGAACCAAGCGTAGATGGAGGCAATAAGAAGACTTCATGTACTCTGTAGAACTGCGGAGTAGGATAAACGGCCCATGCTAACTTTAAACAAATCTGGCATGCAGCTCCAGGTGCTTTTTTTTCTAAGTCAATTTTGCGACCACAATGTAAGTATACCAGAAGGATTTTCATATCATGTGCTCAACTCCTCCTGCAAAAAAATAGTCCCCAAGTTCTGCATGCTCTACTGTCATGTAGTAAGCGAACCACAGAAATGTCTGTAGGACTGAACAGTAGAGCAAAACCTCATTTCGTTTCTAGAAGGCACTCTCCTGAAAATTGGATGAGTTCTACACTGCTCACGCAGGTAGGAGAGCGTGGAAGCAGAAGGGATACAAAATGGATTCAAGAAATGACTGAAAAAAAACAGGGAATTAAACTTGTTTAGCCCTGTCATTTCAGCACTGCAAATCAAAGGCTTGATTTAAAGCATCCAAACAGCCACACCTTTGTCAATAGAAGCAGCAGCGTACTGATTTTCTTGAAAGCAGTGCAGGATGAGGACCCTTGTTTGCACCTCGCTTTGCCATCCAGTTGTTTGTCTCAAGTTCAGTGCAAATGGTCTTGAGAGCCTTTAGTCTTTACTCTGAATTTGGATTTATCTCTGTTCGAATAAATAATCAGTAAAGAAAGCAATGAAATAATCTCTTAACCCAACTTCCACCAAGAAAAGTAGAAAAGTCCTCTTGAAGAAAGTAATTCTTCCCTTCAGCACCCACTCTTTTCACGCCAAAGGGTGGGGAAAGAAACACAAAACCCCACTCATTCACTCTTCATTTTTATTCCTTTCTCATTCAAAATGCATGGCAGCAATTTTCCAATGAAGTGTCAGCTCTCCTAAGCTAAGTGAATAATTATAGAGGACTCTAAGTCTCCTTTTGAAGACTGAGTTACCTTAAAACAGGGAGAGGATACACTTAATCCTGAATTTGTTAGTCACTTTCTGCTGTTTCTTAGTGAAACACTTAAGATATGATGTACTGCTTTATCCTAATCTGTTGCAATTTTTTTTTGTACCATTTTATGTTTTTAATAATGATAACTATTACCTTTTTATTTTTTTATTTTTTATTTTATACCTTTCAAGACTTCATATTTTCTGGAAGTTCTTTTGATGGATGCAATGTGTAAAATAAAACATGAATTTTAATAAGAACTGCCTATTGAATTTACCAATTAAGATAACTCCCAGTGACCTGGCATAGCTCATAAAATAATACACATTTAACTAAAAACATACCCAAGTTCCTTTCTTTCAGATGTTCATTATTTGAAATTGTGTCTTTAATGATTTTATTAAATGTAAAAAAAAAAAAAAAAAAAAAAATTGCATTGCTAAAATTAAAGCCATTATATACTCAACTTTAGAATTAAACAGCATTGTCAAAGTAGTATCTAATTAGAGCAAATCCCTGAATCAGAATTAGCAAATACAGTTGGGCTACAACCAAGCCATTACATTAATAACAAATCATCGCTTTTGAATTCCCAAATTAGAAATCTAGAGATAAAGCTGCCTGTTTAATTATACATTCCAATTAAGATTTTGGTCCCAGTCAGTGCAGTAAGCTTATCTGAACATCTCACTATTAGGTAAATTGAATTACTTGGAAGTCACATTTATAGTCACTGGCGCTTCTTCTTAATTGTACTGCTTTTGGGCAGATGTTATTGCAATCACTCATGTACTCTTTAATAAAAGGAAAAGTTTTACAACAGAACTCTCCTCTGCAGAATATCAGTATTTATGGGTAAACACTGAGGAAAGCTCACTGAAGTGCTGTGCATTTTTCAAGATAAAGAGCACGCATAAATTCAAAAGTGGTTTATGAGGGAAAGCACAAAGGTGGATTCAAGAACATTCATTAAGTTTTGTAGCATTTCCAGATGCTTTTACACGTATACACTAGATCTGTTCATATTCTTTTGCTGTAAGACAGTGAAAGTAAAACAGGGTTATTTTCCAAGAAAGCAAAGGGCAGCGTATTGTGTTATAGCTATTCTCTTCAGCCCATTCCCGGTCTCATAGTTAGCATTCAGAGAAGCTACCAAAAAAAAAATTTATATTAGCCATATCTAACCAGTACATAAGCAGTAAATATTATTGAAATGAAATGTGGACTGTTGTGTGTGATCTGTGAGGTTTGGTTGCATGATACTACCAGTCTCCTTGAAAATGCGTAGAAAAGACGAGATAGAGATGTTAGGAAAAGTTATGTAATTGTTCAGGAGGCAGTGCATCTGGGAGAATACCAACCTGCGGGCTTGGTGAAGATGCTATGAGTGCTCTCAGTTTCAAAATAGTCTAGGGAAGCCTCTAAGAAATGATCTGGGCATTCCCTTTGTTGCTAACCCCATCTTTCTGTAAGCACAAATGAGGTAATGCTTTTATCAAAGGAGAAAATCTTTCCCAGACTGAATTTATGAACTTGCAAAACCCTGTGGTATCAGCAGTGTGGTTTATTAAATCACTGGAAATGGCAGGCAGTTTATGACTGTATGCTATCTCAGACTTTGGAAACTTAAATACTGCCTGTGATTACTGTCTGACCAATTTCTGTGTGAACAAGAGTGAAGTTAGTGTCTAGTCAGGTGAAAATCTGTCATCATGTTCCACTTCATAATGGAAAGCTGCTTTGAAATGTCAACACTGGTAGTGTTGAAAGAATTTCAAACAGTTCCGTTTGTACTCTCACTTTATGTAGGCAGGGATCCCATTGTAGTAATTATAGTATTCTGTCCTGTGCTTGGCTGTTGTATTTGCTGCCTTTAGGTTTCTGTAAGCTTTATTGTTTTGTAGAAGGCAGCATTTCCTTCTGCTTAAAGGAGGTGAAATAGAATGACTTGAAAGAGAAGTGTGAGGGTTATTCAGGAATTCCTGAATGCCATTTGTGAGTCTGGCTATGAGCTAAGATAAGTTTACATGAGGACCCTAGCTGTTATTGTTCTTTAAATGTGTTTGTTAGCTACTCATTGGCATCTTTTGTTGTAGAGTGTTGTATGATGTTTGACAGGGTGCTCAAACTGAAATGCTACTTCCTGTCTCACAGTTTCCTTTGCAAATGTTAAAAACTTGAACCTCCTAGGAAATCTTATGCTCTTATTCCAGTGCAAGCCCATGCAGGATCAAGTTGATATTTTGTCTTGTTTTGTGCTCTGAGTATTTGTGAGGAAAAGCTTAGTACATTATGTAGATATTTACAAAATGTTAAATGAGATAAGCTAGGAGTTGTATCTTAAATGTAGATTAATTTATTTTTGTTCTTTTTCAGCCATACTCTCAGAAGACAGAAATCCCATTGAGCTTGCCTGGAGGAATAAAATTTGTATATCTGCCCTAAACACTCCAGAGCCAGCGATGATGCATGAGCCTTTAGTTGGAAGCCAGAAAAGGAAAGCAAGGAAAACTAAGATCACTCATCTTGTTCGAACAGCAGATGGTCGCGTGTCACCAGCAGGAGGGACACTGGGTAAGGAAATGGTAGTTTAAGTTTAAATTTTGTTAAAATTAAATAGTTGATATTATAATGATATTAGAGCACAAGCAACTAATTAGGGAAGTATTGTTCAGCCAGCACATTCTCAGACCTGCTCAAAAAGATCATTCTGTAAAATGCAGATATTGATCAACTGTGAAATGGTTACATCCTTAATGGCCAACTCCATTTGTTTGACTGCCCACATCTGTCATCTCTCCCTGGTATTGTTCTAAGAGCTGATTACAAAGAGAAATGAATAACAGTTACATTTCATACTTTCTTTCCAGCCCAGCAAAGTAATCATAGTGCCCTTAGTAATATGACACAAAAACAATTCTGTGGTATGACAATCAGTGCAAAAGCCTCAGTGGTTAAGATAATCTTTCAGGACTTCTTGTATCTTAAGCATACACAGAGACACAAGCTCTGTTGACTGACCTGGAGGATCAAACTTAGCTGAATCCAAAGTCACTAAACTGCTTCATAAACCTCTGTATGCTTCAGTCATTAGCTTGGTTCTGAAGAGGTTGCAGCATGAATTAATTTTACTAGCAAAATCAAAGTCCTAATGGTGAAGTTTCTGTTAACACTGGACTGGTCAGTACCTCAATGTGCTGCTAGGAATGTAAGAGCTAGACTTGCAAGCTTAACTCTCTTTTGTTACAGAGGAAAAGCCAAAAGATCTTCCACAGAGCAGTCTTCAAAAAGCGTCGAGCGCAGAAACGGATTGCAACAGCGAATGCTCCGGAAATGCAGAGACACAAGAAAATCATAGTATTACATCAGATATGCCAGCAGTGTCTGCATTTTTTAGCTTAGCTGCTCTGGCAGAGGTAGCAGCAATGGAAAATGTACACAGGTACGATTTTCTTTTCTCTTTGATGCCAGAATGTTCAGAAAGCATGTGAATTGCAGAGGGTTTAATTGGGTCTGTGCTTCCTCTTCCATTGCTTTCTCTGAATGTCTATTTTCTACCACTAGCTTCCTAGTGTTAAGTTGACACCTACATGACGCTGTGGTCTATTTCAGTAGTCAGTAAAATTATCATCCTTTGTAAACTCATCTCCCAAATTTTGTGTATAAACTACTTAATATACTCTTTGATACTTTATACTCTTAATAATGGAGAGTTTCTAATTTTCAGTCACCATTTGTCAGATGGTAGATTTAAACACCTATTGCATGCTGTTTTCTATGTCTCTGTGGCCTAAGACTGCACAGAGAATTTCATGTAACTTTAGCAGATTTTTTACTGAGCATGACTGAATGAAGCTTGCTTGTTATTTTTACTCTTGTCCTTTGCTGTGTAGGAGGAAAAGCATCTGCAGAATGTCCTCAGGGCAGAACAGGTCTGAGTGATGGAAAGTCACGTGACTTTGGTCTGGTCCTCTCAGTTTAGGAGTTAGGCCATCCACACGGATAATATGAATGCAGAATGCATGATGTCTTAGGCCTGTTGGGTCAGTTCAGCCAGCGTGGGTCTGATCTTGCATTCTAGACCTGTGAGGGATGAAATGAATGACAGCAAGTCGTCTTTAGCTCTTAATTATCCAGTATTGTCCTTTGATGTTCCCACCTGTTGGAGATATGATGGCCTATATCCTTCGCTATAGTGGAAAGTCAGTAAGGAAATCTAGGCCAGTCTGAAACCATCACAGCCTGAGCAAATGGCATGTAACAGATTGCTGGCTACCTAAGAAACCACAAGGCAGTGGCTGATGAAGCCATTCACAACCTCACAACCTACTGTTGATCTTGTGGCCCCTGTTGGGCAATCCAGTTCTATGTACTCAGACTTAATGTGAAACACTGGCTTCTTTCAGAAGCTTGAAGGGCACCAAGAAAGAAAGCCTGATGAACCCAGCCTGGTACCTTTTCTCTGCCAAAGCTGCTACCTTGCTTACACAATAACATTTTAAGTGAGAAATGTTTTCATACTACGGCCAGCCCAGACTTTTCTCCCAGTTTTGCAAAACAGCAGACTGCTATCAAGACTGCAAAAGTATGAACTTGTTTCTGTCATTTTCCATGGCTGGAAGCCATGAAGTGAAACCTGGAGAAGCACTGTCCTGAGTTCTGCTCTCATTTGCATCCCTGTGGTTTCATTGATTTCCAGTAATGGTGTGAGAAGAGCAGCACAAGAGTGACTTAGTTACATAACTAAGATTCATTTAATTATGATGATGTCCTCTTTATTTTTCTAAAAGCTTTTTCTCCTTCATTTTTCCTCATTAAAAATAATGTTTTGAACCAGTGTTTTACTTACCCTTCTGTTTGGGTCTTCCTTACCTACAACCATATTTTGTCATCTCAACATGCAGTTAGAGTAGTGTGGCACCTTCCATGAGGCCTGAAAACAGCAAATCAGCAAACGTCTAGCAACTGTTGCAATTTTCAGCTTCTATCACTAGGGAAAATGAAAAGGGAAACTCATTCCAAGTAACAACTTTGCCATAGGTTTCTTGCAGACTTGTCAAATGGAAGTCAAAACAGAAACCCAAATCTGATGGGCTGCATGCTTCTCTAACTTCTGCTCTGTTGACTGTTTATTATCTGTGCAACTTCTTTATCTCTGAATAAGTAGAAATGAGAAGAACAGCATTGGAGGCTTGCTTGATGTGTTCTTTTCAGAGTCTAAGTTCAATTATTATATAATTTTACACAGTCTTGGGCCTCAGAAGCCGGAGTCATTTCTAAATGTAATTAGAGCTTGTCTGGAAGTGACAGCATGGTTGTCATCTGAATGTTTGTTTAGCTTTGGTTACCTTGTGTGTGCCATAGTTAAAGCACTTGTGATCCTGAGCTGCAATTTGTACCAAGGCCATTTCACTGTACTACAGGTGTGCAAAACATGTCAGTACCTATGTTTCTGTAGGGACTGTAGCTCTGCCAAAATGCAGTCAAAGCAGCCTTTGTGTAAGTAAGAATTAGGCTCCAGATTTTCACCACTCAAAGTGACACATAATGTAACAATAATAGAATCTGACTTGAGAAATTAGATAACAGGCAGTGACGTTCTTTTGCATGCATTTTAAAAGGCAAGCTGCAAAGGAGTTCTCACAGGTCCATCTGCTTTGGTGACTGATGGTGATTTTCAGTGTGTAATTCTGGTGTGGTGTATTTTTATGATATCCTGTGCCAGGGGATCATTTGTAAATTAACACTGCTGAAGTAATGAAAGAGATGTTATGCTGGGCCGATGAAGTGTTAAGTCCTGAAACCTGGAGTCATCCCAGCATGTAACTGCTGATAGATACATTTTGGTTTTGCTTCAAAGCTAGCAATTGACTCTCATTAACATGACATACGCCTCTGTGCATTTGCCATCTTTTGCTGTACATGAGCTGTGCTCTTCACTACTGAGGGCTGAAACCTCTCACTTATAAAATATGTAACAGCACTTGCATGCTCTTAACTTACTCTTTGGCCATCTATTTTGTTTTGTGTAATCAAGTACCATCAAGACTTGTCTGATTTTGCATTGTATTGCAGGTTGTCCTCGGGATATTTTCTTACTGTTGCAGGAATATCTATAAACAGGGTTAGTGGCCAGCAATATATGGACATCCGTGGCAGCATGGAGTTCACTAGACACTAAACTATATCACTCGCTAATTTTTTGTCTTTCCTGTCTGATAAAAGCGTTTCCATGCTCTGAATAACGGTGGGTTTCTTTTCTTCTTTGCAGAAATCAGAGGGCCACACCTCTCCCACATGATGGACAGCCAAATGAAATGTCTCAGGCTCCAGTGCTTATTTCCTGCGCTGACCAGTGAAGCTCCACTTTATTGTAAAACATTGTGCTTTACCTAATATCCTAGCCTTGTCTTTACCAAGGGAAGCTAGTCAGTCCATGTGATGGAAACTATAGACTGCAAGCAAGTGCTTATTGCTCTGAGTGGCCCAGAATTCACTGGAAGCCAGACATTAGCAACTTGGGCCAGGTCTTCAAATCGGAACCCAGTATGTAGGAGGGTGATATTATTTGTCTATTAATGAACAGGAATGGAATGATCCCAGAGCTTGCTTTCTATTGAAGGCTTTTAAACAGTAAATAGGTGGTTGATATGAAGAAGGCTGCCTTTACTGTTAGTTCACACAGCATCTCTTTTACCAACCAGAGAGTATGGCAACTAGTTTCATATAATGCCTAGTTAAATGAAAATGAAAAAATCAACAACAACAAAAACACTGACGCACTGCACTAGTTATTATTAGATATTCTTAGTCATTTTTGTACATGAAGATTTAAGTTCTAAGATGGTTTATATTAATAGGTTATGCCTACGTTTATATTGTAGAATGAATATAAAACCTGTTCCAGAGAACTCAAGGCAGCCTGGACAGATGTACCATTGTTAGCGGTGTTTGGGCAGCCACGTGGTCCAGATGTTCTGCACTTTTATATTTGCCACCAGAGTGGTAGAGTTTACTGGCAAAAATTCTGACAGGCTATGTTTGGGTTTTGTTTCTTTTTAATTTAGCTTTGAATAACCAGGATGATGTGCATTAGAAAAAGGAGTGGTGTATGGAAAAGAAAAATACTGCAGAGAATTGACTTGTCTTTAATGCCTTGGAAGGTTCCTTTATTTTTGCATAGATATCTGAGTGACTTGGTGAAACTTTCCTGTAAACAAAAAGTACTGCGAATATGTTTTTCAAAAGTGACCTTAGTATTATTTCACCATTCTGAAAGACCTAAAAGCATGACTTTTCAATATACATGTTCTCTGATAAGCATACCTTTTACATTTTAAAGACACTGGCATTGTTGTAGTTACTATGCACAGACGGCTTCAGAGTTTGTATAAAGGGCCAATTACAGTTTGTGTTGGTCAAGGGAAAAGTTGTATGCAGATAAACTACAACTGAAGAGTAATGTTTGACTGAATTCAGACTACCACAGATCCACCTGCCAGCTTCTATCTTTGCTTACGCTGAATTTTTGTGGTTTGCTCTCATAAATGCATCCCAAAAGCCAGGCCAATTGTATCACTTGGCCTGCTGTCTTCACTATTTCGACTTACACTATTGTGTAACCAAGCATTGATTCCTACCAACAGATGCAAAATGATCACTAGTAATTAAACTAAAGCTACAAATTCAACAGGGTACTTCTTCAATAGCACAAGATGTTTCCCTAATTTTTGCATTGTAGCACAACAATTTACCAAATTGGACTCCAGCAATAATTTTATATTAGTCTTCGTCATACTGGCTGAATTTTTGATAGTATTAGATTGAGTTTGAAGTTCTTTGAATTAAATCTTTAAATGATGCGAGTTTACATCATTCTATCAGGCATTCTTATTTATACTTGACTGAATTGATAATATGTTTTGGGGTTATTTTGTAACTAATTTGATGTAATAGCCATATGGACAGTAACTATTAATGCTTGCTAGGTTTAGCCTTTCATTGTTGTAGCTAAGTGAAAGTCTTTGGTTCATTGTTGAGAAACAGTGTAACAAGATACCACGAGAGTTGTAACAAAGGGTTAAAGGTTTGACTAGGGTAGACAGCTTGGAAAGTCTCACTAAAACAGCACCATCAAAGATGCATGTCTTGGAAGAAGGGAACAACTACAAAAGAACAACAAAATTTCAGAGCCAATGAGTCAGTGAAAAGGCTTTTTTAAAAATTCAGGTGAATATATGACTAAGAGCCCCGCAAATGCCATTGTAGCCTATGGCAGTATTTTTTAATAAGATTTTATTAAAGTTTTATAAGTTATTTTAACAAGACAGGAAAAGCTAAAGACTTTAAACTGTTGGGTCACAGCAAGGTGGCTGTTGGAGTTTTGGACCACTTTATAATTAGCTGAAATCCAAATATGTTACAGTGCAGGCCGTTCACCTTGACAATGGTACTAACTTATTTCTCTAGAAACCTTTAGAGTAGATATATTTTTGTCAGAGCACCCCATCCTTCCTCAATTTAAATTTCAATATTGTTCCTGAAGATATTTCTGTATATTAATGGTACCTTTTTTAAAAGAAACAGAAAATTACTTTTTTCTATATGAATTAATATCTTACTTGATCTGCTTTTCCTTGACTTTCCCTTAGAGAGGGGGTAGGGTTGGGTCAGTTTACTGGATATGACTGTTTTCAGATACTTATAAACCTTTTTGTAGATATGCTTAATTTTTAAGCGATTAGGCACTGAGAGTAGCAGAAATCCTGCAAAGCTTTATAGCTCACTAGGCATTTGCCTTTGTTGGTTCTCTGAGTGACGTCTTGATTTCAGTAGCTAGAGTTTTCCCTGAATCTACTAGAAGGGGTATCAATATTTTCAGGTAACAAAGTCTGTTAGCACAACAAAAAATTTCAGACCAATATCTTACTGTATTGGGGTTGGGTTTTTTTTTTTTCCTTGTTTGTTTTGTTTTAATTTTTATTAATTTCAGCTGCTTTTGTTTTGGAAAAGTCATATTGCTATTGTGTGTACTTCAGTATACCAGCAAACACTGTTACCTGTTAACACATTGTCCACAAATGCCTCTAGAAGAGAAATTGTTGCACCTTATGTATATCTCAAGCAAACCAAAATATGATGCTTTTCTGCTTTGTTTATTCTGAATATGTTGTATCATACTTTACTGAACCCATTTTAACTTAGCTAAAGCTATCAATATTTATGCATTTCACATTATTTTCTGGATCTGAACCTGTGTATAAATCTTTCTTTAAAAAAAAAAAAAAAAAAAAAAAAGAAGCAATTACCTTAGTTGTTCTCTATCACTTATCCATGGGAGTGGGGGAATCTCATCTCAAGTGTAAAATGCAGTACTGTCCCAGGTTTCCTTGGCTTTTATTTATTTAGCGATCTTGGGTATTTCATATATAGTTTTGAGGTATACAGAATATATTGTTGTAGCCAAAGCTACAGATGTAAGCAGCTGGGAGGAAAATACTGTAAAGTCTTCTTAATTATTTTAGTACTGTATGCAAATATGGGAAGAACGTTCTGCGGAACATTTGAGATGCAGATTCTTATCCCCACAGTAGGTTATTTTCCAGATACTAGACCAAATCGATGAAAAACATCCATGGAGATCACTAAATGCTCTGCTTACGGCAGTAACTACCCCTTGAATGTGCTGTGATTTCAGAAATAGAATATATTTATTTAAGATGACTGAATGCTCTTTTATACTAATACAGTATCCCAAAGTCATGAGCAAAAGATTTCTTGTTAATTTGGATTTCTCTTTTATAGCATTGGTGCATGACTTTTGAAATTGACGTGGTAAGCGTTGTTGTTGGAAAAGGGCGCAGGAACAAGGGATAGACGAAAGCATGTGAACCAGTGTTCAAATTCCATCGTCGTGCTTTACTGTTTGGGTGAAATCTACTTTCGTAGCGTAAGGCTGAAGAGCACTCTGCAGTCTGTACCAAGCAGAAACCCAAGAGAGTTGTAACTTGCATCAGAATGAGGGAATGCCTTATAGTTTGGATGCTATCATTTGGAACAGGATATTAAATTACAGCGGTTTAATTCTGCTGCCTGTTAGCTACTGTACGGGTACTGGAACAGATTGAAGGCTACAGTTGTAGTCACGGGACAGCTAAGAGAGGTTAAAAGGAAAGCTGGCCTTTGTTCTCAGTATGGTGAAGTTGTGGCAACAAAGAGGAGTTAGGTAAAAAGATATATGTGTTTGCTCGCGCGTGTGTGTGTACATTCTGAAAAAAAAAACTGTAGGAAAGACAAAAACATAATGGGTGTACAAGATCTTGTAATGTATTTTGGTCCTTTGAGTGCACTCCCTTTTTTTGAATGCTAAGTCTAATATGGCTACCTCTCCTAAAAGACTACTTTTGTTAACTTCCACTTGCTTTCAGGCTTGATCACTTAATCTTTTCAGCCATTGATACCATTTGTATATCGCTGTACGCTTTACTTCCCAACAGCAACATTTACCTGACAACATCAGGCTGAATATACAGTGGTAGCCAAACTGTGTTGCTGGAGCATTTTTTGTTGAACCTCTGCCATAGTCACATGAGTTGCAGGATATAGGCCCAGTAGAATGGGTTGTGTAAGAGCAGGAATTGCTGCGCTCATCAGGTGGTGGACTTCAGATACTCCCAGTGGTCATGCAGTAAGCCAAATGCTGCTCTTGAAATTTATTCTGGAGTTTACATTTGCAATCCTAATTTCACAAGGAAACATAACTGTGCAACTTTTGTGTTGTATACCATATATTATTCATTAGACACTGTTTGTTTGCCATGCTTGTTTTCCAGATTGTAGAGGTCATAGGTATCTTTGCCATGTTTTGTACTATCTGTGGCATTCTTCTTACCTTGTACATATTATGAAACTATCATCTAAAGCTGCCAGAACATTGAGTCATTTTCAGGACACTGAGATGAGAATGAGTGCATTTAGGCTGTGAAAGAGTTTTTTTTGCCTCCTCTCCTGAATTTCCCAATGAAAAGGCACAGAGAGGTTTATTCTCTCACCTAACTGCTATTATAGTCTTCTATATACTCAGTATTTTCTACTGAATTGACAACTTTGAAGGAGCTTATGAAGTGGATGCATGTTTTATGTTCCCCCACTGATTCTTCTGAGGCAGACATCTAGGAAGAACTGACTTGAGACCTCCACTCAGCAACACACCTGAGCTTCTGCCTAAAACCATCCTTATTTGAGGGGCAGCACTGTAGTTTGCAGTGTGACCGTGCAGGAGCCATGATTACGGACTACTGTGCCGCTAGAATTGAGTTTTGGCTTTTGCGATGCTTCTGGAGGAGGCATGTTATTTTGACCTAGGGCCTTCATTGACACAGAGTTTTAAAAACAAATGCAAATACCTTAATGTTTGTTGAGTTCTTCCAAAGAATTATATTGTAATTTCTGGGTCTTGATCGTTAGCTTATGCCAGCAGACCCACATTGTACTCTACGGGAAAAAAAAAAGAGAACACCACGTCTGCTGTCACACAGTACAGCCTAACTAACCAGGCTTCCGAATACCGTGCTCTAACCTACTCTTTTAACCTTGTTTTTTTCCACGCACTGCTACACTTTATTCAGTGGTCTGAAGGTGACAAAGGCAAGAGGGAGAGAGATGTGTGTATACCTGCTACACACACACACACACTGGTATGCAGTGGCTTGGAAGATGTTGCCTGTATAAAAGCGTTCCATGTTAGGTCCCAAAACAGCTCGAAATTTCTCAGACAATGGTTTTCAAACATTCTTGGAAGATTTCGTTCTCTTTCCTTCACGTTACACCATAAGGTGTAATTTTCAGAAATGTCTGAAAAAATACAGACACTGTGAGAATCTTCTTTCTCAGCAGCGCTTGCTTTTAATAACCAGTCTGTGTTGACAGTTTTAACACATCTGATTTGCTGTGATCTCTTTGTAGGGCCCAGTCCTTCAACTTTTGTTCTCATACAGAATTCCACTAAATTTTGACCCAGTATTTGGCTTTATTCTCTCCAAAGCTTGGTGTAAACATGCCTTATAATAGTTCATCTCCATAAGTGGTATAACGGAGCTACTGCCTTCTTAGATGTGTGTAGTTAGAAGTCAATAAGCACATTTATAAAATGTCGTACTTTCTTCAAAAACCTCTATCTAATTTGATATTAAGTGCACATGTTAAGTCATGTGTATAACATGCTAAAGTACATTAAACTGTGATCAAAACCTGAATAAAATATTTAATAAAATATTTGAAATATTTGAAAAGGACCGTCAAATAGATTTCTTTATGTTCGTTCTATTTTGGTTATCTAGTGTGTGCCTGTAAACAGTTTCCCATTTAAAACTAATGATTGCAAATAAATGCTATTAAAAAGAGCTGCTTTGATACTTCCCCTGCTTTACTATTAAGTGGTTGTTTACTTCAACGTGTGGCTGACTTGGTAGCGTTTGCAGAACTTGTTTTTAGCTAGAGTATGAGTTGGTTGGCCTTTTTTTTTCCCACTTAAAAAGAAGCAAACTCGTTTTCCACCTGAAAATGGAAGATGCCAAAAAAACAGAGATGGATCCCCAAAACTGTGAGCTGTAGTTTCCCATCAGACCACCCTTCCAACTTCTGCACAGTGACTATAAAAACACTGCGTATTTGCAAAGAACCTACGCCCATTTGTTCTTGCTTAAAGATGTCTGTAATGGGAGCTTTCATTTTATTTTTACAAACTTCTGAGCCTTGATCAACAGTTTTGACATTTTTGGAAAGATCTGCAGACCCATGCGAGGGCCACAGGATTCACTGAATGTATATTGGCCTGAAGGTGGAGACTGTGGACGAGGGAAAGGCAGGACTGAGTGCAGTTATACTGGAGGAAAGCCATTTGCCCTTTCTTCTGAGCTTCCCAGGTTTCCACAATGTGTTTCTGGATTCTGTCTTCACACAACTGGAAAGCTCATTTCTAACCCACAGATATAAGTGAAGTTATCTCACATAAAGAACCCCTGCTGTGTTTTCAGTTTCTGAACACCAGAAGAACTTCTTCAGAATGGCTTCCTTTTTAAAAGTAAATAGCAGGCATCATCTGTATTTCAACGTAAAGGTCCCCACTACTTTCAAAGCTTATTTAAACCAGTACTCTGTTCTGCCCCTGTGTTTTACCTTATTTATTTAGGATTAAAAATTAGACTTCGGGAGGTCTTGTCTTTTTTTTTCTGGCCTTTTTTTTCTGGCCTTGGATACCTGAAGATTCCTTGGTTGCAATGTATTTTTTGTATCACGCGAGATCCAGATACAGAATATATGAAACCAGTAGAAAGCAGTTGTTCGCTTGCAAGCAGAGATCTGCTTCTGGGTCAAAAGCAGCAGAAGGAAAGCTTTTACTTTTGGTGGTGGAGGGGGTGTGGTTTGGGGTTTAGCGGGGTTTTTTTTTCGTTTTTTTTTTCAGCTGTGTGCCACTTACTCAGGGAAGAAGAAATGTACGCAATCTTGCACTGCCTTTGCTGGTTACGTATCAGCTGTCTGCAAAGAAATAGCAGGAATGAAAGAGCTTCAGAGCTAAAGGCCATGTAATGGTCATATTTGGGAAAGGGAGGGAAAAGCTCTGATGCAGCAAGTAAAAAGCTGGAGGGAATCTTAGAAAATATCTTTTTTCTCAATACAGTATGCTCAGTCAGGGACACTGAAGTTACAATTCCATTTTCTTTCTTACCGAATTACCTTAAAATCTAGTCATCTTCATTACTCAGACCCCCGTGTTTTTGTGTCTGCGCTCATTTCTTTCTTCCAATGAAACACCTGCGTAGCACAGCCCACGCGATGCATCTAGACCTGGTCTGTTACCCAGCTCTCACAATGCTACTTGCAGCTGCTTGGCATTACACTGACACTCTCTTAACTGTCAGGTAAGACAAATTCCCACTAGTACTTTTAAGACACAGGATGGAATGACATCCTCCTCCTAAGGTGACGTGCTTCTGCCCGGCATTACGACATTCTCCGTTGATCCCATTTGTGGGGCTCTTTTCATTGCTCATCACAATTTTTTTTTTAATGTGCAGTCAATCTTGCTCTGAAGCAGACTTTTTTTTCTTTTCATATTTTTTGAAGTGTAAAAGCGTTAAGTGAGATGCAAAGGTTACTCGAGCATACCATAACTGCGATATAGCACACGGAGCTGCCAGTTCTTCAGTAACAAAATACGATATCTGCTGCAAAGTTCTGTTTTGTTTTGTTTTCAAAAATAAAACCTATAAGATACAACACCTACCAGCTATTCAGTGTGAACTTCTTTTTGTGGACTGTTCTTGGCACAGAAACAGTAAGAAACTGAGCTCTAATACAGTTGTACTTAAAATGTGTTGAAGGTTTCAGCTAGGCTTCATTTGTTGCCTGCTGGCAGGAGAAGGCAGATTAGGTCTTCAGCAGAAGTAATCTAACACAGGATGTAGCTGTCTGTACCCCAGCTGAAACTGGTTGAAAATCCAGCTTGCATAAATCCATACCAAAAGTTTATTCCGTATAAATACTACTTCAGTATTTATATATACATACTTCAGTCTATTTGTCTGTGAAACAAGTGGAACTCATTGAAACAGACCCCAAAACCAAACCAGTTACTGTAAAATTTCAGGCTTAACACCAAAGTGTACTTTGCTGAATGCAAACACCCAGTGCTTTAGTCTGCAGTGTTTTGTTTATTACTTGGATGTGGAGAAGTAACACTGAGAGTGTTAGGTGCATTACAGTTTGTGTTTGGCTGGTTTGCTAGGTCATCTGGGAAGATGTTTGCTCAAATTAAAGCATTCACTGTATTTGAGGCTAAGTCTTCTCCTGCGAAGGGAAACCCAAATATCTGCATGGCTTACACTACTTACACTAACATGTCTTCCAGATGCGCTCAATCCTTTCTGAGGTCAGAGCTGTCTGCTCAGGCATTTGATAATGTGATGTGGAGACACTTGGTGATCTTCCTTTGGCAAGGTGTTGGTTGGCAGGAGGTCCTACGTGGTCAAGCTTCCTGGTAATGGCAGCCACTGGGCTCAGGTCAGATCCTTCTGGTACTCAGTCATGTTCCTTCCAAGCCCTTTGTGAATGTTCTTAGCACCTAGTCAGCACCTGGAGTTAGGACTGGTGTTTTCCCTGCAGGCTTTCCAAGTATGAAGAACAGTTCCTTGATGTCTTCATGACTGCGTTCTTAGAATGATTCTGCTGTGAGAGGTCTTACAGCTTAGCAGCATGTTGTCAGAAGTTGCAAGGCCTAGTACCTCAGATACTAAACACTACCAGGGGATTTTGGTTCTAGATGGGACCTCCTAAGTAAAAATGAAACAAACCTAGCTGGAACCAGATGAAGTCGGGCCTTCATGAGCATCCAGGTGCTTACAAGTACTTTTGAGTTTGTGGATCGCAGGCTTGATGTGTCCTTGGTTACAGCAGCCATGTAAATAGCCTGCACATACCAGTAGGTCATCACAACAATGTTAGTTTTCATCTTGCTTCGGGGAGCACTGTTTTCTATTGGAAGTGAGGAGGCAGAAAAATCACCATCACGGCAGATGAAGCATTTCACTGTCTTCAAGAAGTTCAGATTTCAAAAGCAGGGTTTGCCAACCATTAGCAAAAAATTTTAAAAGAAAAAGATGAGAAATTGAAGTTCAAGTCCTTGGTTGTGAATGGGTACCATGTTTTGTTTCAGTCACCACAGCAGTAATTTTTCAGTCAGTAGTGTGTGAGCTACGTGAGGTACGATGCGGTTTGGAAGCATTCCATCAGATGACAGGTGTATTTGGCATGGGGCAAAAGTGTTGTTAATAACAACTGCTTCTGTGCGTCTGCTTCGTAACGATATGAAGTGTTGGCCATTTGTTTAATCTGTACTTAAGCAAATTGTTCGTGCTGTTCTTCAAGAAAATAATAAGAAAATAATAGTACTGGGTTCGGGTAATTCTCATGCAGGAATCCACAGCAGTGAAGGAATTTCTTAGGAGTGAAGGGCTGCTAGAGGATGCCTTATGGAAACACTTTAGCTCTATGTACAAGACGTGTGATTACAGATCTCTGAGCCAGGCTGTCTGTTGGCAGTTATCAGTACAGGTTCACCATCTAATTGTGCTGACTAGCATGAGGGAAAAAGAGCCTATTGTTTAAGCATGTGGACAGCTGTATTTAAAGCCAGTTTGATTCCCCAAATCTTACCTGTTGTCACTGGTACCATGTGCTCTGGTCATAGAAGAGCAGCAGTTGCATAGTCACAGACTGATAATCTGCAGCTAATTTAAAAAAAACTAGACCAAAAAAAGTTAGCGCATGCTGGCAATTCTGTGGTCAGCAGCTAAGGGTGGCCATCAGGTATTTAAAAGCATCTTTCATAATGAGGCAGAAATTCATTCTTAAATAACAATTCAGAGAATTCAGAAAATATTCCCAAGTGCTTTGCAAGATCAGTCATGTTTTATTATTTTTTACTTAAAAACAAAAAATAAAACTAAAAAGAAAGACCACCAGAAACCAATTAAGTCAACAACCTTCATACGAATGCATAGTGCTGGATGTCCTTGTTCAGACAGCACGTGTTGCCATGAATCCAAGTGGAAACCTCTTGGCTTTGTCAAATCCACTGTCCAGCTGAAATCTATTTTATATTTGCTGGAAGAAAATCTCATGTAATGTGTGGGTTTGTTTATCTTGCTGGAAGTTGGACATGTTGAGCTTCACTTACGAATTTCTCACCTTCCTTCTCAGTCATCTCGACTTTCCTCCCTTTCCTCGCACGGCTTACAACTTTACATCAATTCAAACTTCCCACTCATTTTCAGTGGGATGGGAGCAGTACCGGACCATCCTGAGCTACTTCACAGCTCTGAAAAATATGCAAGGAGCATTCTTTATTTCATAATGCTTTTAACAGCAACGTTTCCTAGCCATGGCTGGACATCAGCTGCAGCTTCTGCGGAGAGAGCAGCACAGGGCAATGGGATCTGCCAGCGATGCCAGCAAAGCAGCGGAGCTTTCCCTCCAGCCTGGCTTTCTGTAGAAGAGCCAGAGAGCACCAGTGCCAGGAACCCAGCAGTTCTTTGAAATACAGTCAACTAATTCCTTCTCCCAGCAGTTTGTTATTGAGAAAAGCTTCACAGTTGAAGAGGATTTGGCCTGCCTTATTCTTAATGTGTGGCTTGTAACAGCAACTAATGTGGAAGTAGCATGCTGACTGTCTTGAAAAACAAAACAGAACTTCAGTGCTGCCTATTAGACCTACACTGTTGGTGTTAATCCATGCTAAGCTTTAGCTTGCAAAATAAATCTTGGCACATCTCTGAATTTCTTTCTAGGAGGAAAAAAAAAGTTCCCAGACATTTAAATTTTATTTCTCTGTAATTATTGAGGAAATCCTCAGCTCAAATAAGGCATTGGGAGAATGAGAGCACCATGGCAAACTCCATCAGAATGTGTTGAATTCAGCTTCCAGACGACAAACACGAACGGACCCCATAAACATCATTGCAGGAAACTGCACCAAGAAGCCATGTCTCAGTAACAGCTAAGCCCTTCCATACAAGTCAGGTCTCTTAGTCTGCAGATCTTGTCAGGCAGTAACATGTTTTTTGATTTCTATGATGTCTTTCATTTTCTGTTTGAAGTCTAACTTGGTGGCTTTGCTTGTGTCAGGTGAGCAGATTCTCTGTGGTTGTGAGGGTCTTGGGTTGAAAATGTTTTAAAAACTGCAGGTGGGAGGGTAGTAGTGACATGGCTGAAGCACCACCAGCCCAGCGAGTACCAAATGCTGATGAATGCACAAGGGATCCTCCTTTGGGTGCAGGCTGGCTGCAGCGGTGCCAGACACTTGGGGGTGGAGCCTCAGCCGTGGCCTTGAAAAAGTGCTGGTGGTGGTGGCATATGGAGCCCGTGGGCACGTGTCGTGCAGCTGATGCAAAGACATATTTTATTCTTTTATTATTGCTACTGGGCATTGATTTAACCAGGGAGCATTAAATCAGGAAGGATGCCACTGCATCGCTAAATGTGTCTGTAGATGGTCTTTTCTCTCCCACGTGAACCTTAAAAAAACAAAACTGGCATGCAGACAAGCCCATAGGAAAAGCCAGCATTTCCGTACATCAGATTCTGCTTGTGCCACTTGTGTTTCTATGGTGAAGGCAGGTTAGCAAGCTGTTAAAATAGCTGTTCACTTCAGAAGTGGTAAACAGATAGATTCCCACGGCTGGTGGTAGGTGAGTGGCAGCCCGGTGCTGCCACTGCTGCTGTTTGTTTCCTTCATTTTTGGAAGTTGGTTGCTCTTGATGTCATTGTATTACGTCCTTTCCATCACTTATGTGAGGCCATCTCTCTGGGCAATTGTAATATATGAAAAAAAAAATGCCATAAATAATCTACACGGTAATGCTGGTATTTCCTAATGATGTCTCACCTCAATGTGTGTGAGTACCTGTTTACAATATCCTGGGGTCCTAGTTTTTCTTTCTTTTTTTTCTTTTGAAGCAGAGTCATATTTTCTCTAGATTAATTAATTTTTAGTGCTGCTTGTAGCAAGTTTAAAAGCAGCTGCTCATGGAATGGCCGTCCCCTGCAAGCTTTAGGCAAGAACCTGACTAGCCTATCAGTGTTGTGTTTTCTCTCTCTTGCTCATTATCAACTCGATAGCAGTTTGGCCAACGTTTTTCAAGATCCCAAAATGTGGGGCAAAGGCTGTCCATGGCAGCTTTTGAAATTGCACGGTGGCCATTGCGCCGTGCTGTTCTCTGTGTGCTGTTCCCCAGGTGTTTCATGTGAAAAGTAGAGAGGCTCGTAATGGCTTGTCAGGAAGATATAACTTGACTCTTGACAGGACACATGCTTGTGTGGGCTGTGGGCTAAACAGGAAGCTGAAGTAGAAAACTGAGTATCCTGCCAAGATATACAACGCATCCTTTGTTGGGACAAGACAAGATATTGGTGGTATTTACCCAGCACGAAGTCACAGGGACTTGGAGGTGTCACCTGGAGTGCTTCTCTATGCTAGGGCAGGTTAAGCTGCACCTGCCTGAAAGATGGTTGTGGAATCCACCCTTACTTCCACAGTGCCCATGTACATAATTTTAGGAGATAGAGATGTAAAAAAAGACTGCATCTTCAGAAGATGCTAGATAAGTATGTTGTTTTTTGTGACACTAAAAATAATGATTGGATAAGATCTGAGGTGAGATTTGTCACAGAGTGCCAGCCCAGCATGATCACTAGCCACAGGACTGCCACATGCCTTCAAAAACCTCTTCTCCTGAATGGTTTGTCAGGTTGTCCGTTAATAGCCATACCAGAGAGGTTCAAAGCAACCTTTCTCCCAGCGCTGTGTTTTGTACCTAGCAGTTGCCTTCGATTTGTTTTACGGAGTTCTGACAGTAAAGACAACACAAAAGCAAACCTGTCAGCTTTTTCCTCAGTACCCTTGTGCGGATGCTACAAATCAGTCCTTAAAGCCATACTACTGTGAGGTGGAACCCAAACAAGGAAAACACCCATCTCATGCAGCAGTGCTCTCGTTCAGCTGTGCTGTGATATTGGTAAATGCCAGAACTCGCATCTTCGGGCTGTCCTCTCATGGCCACCACCAGGCTGAGCAGTGGGCATTTTGCTTGGGCCATCAGTGGGGTCCCAGCAACCAGCCTTGTGTCCAGCCTTGAGTCCTACCTGGCCTCTCAATGGGGTGCCTCTTCCACACCAGTGCCCCAAGTGCTGGATGAAGGCTGTGCCCGCATTCAGCCTGCTTTCTGATCTGCCCAGGTCTAGCTTCCCCACTCTTCATCTACACAGATGAAGAGCAGGAAGGCCACCGCAGCACCACAGCTTTCTGCAGCATCTTGTCTGCTCTGTGTGGCCAGTGCTATCACTGGCCCTACTAGCTCAAGAAGAAAGGGCAGCAAGATGCAGGTCCTGCTGGAGGCATGACGTGACCATCATGTGCTGCCCCTTGGTCACGCTGTGTACAGTGGGGCAGACCCAGGCACTGACAACCAGGCCAAGAAGGAAGAAAATCAGAGGCTGGGTGCTGCATCCAAGTGCTACATTAAGTGAAACCATGGTAGGGTGCAGACTGGAGGACCAGCAAAACCGAGCTCCTTGTTCACTTGCTCCAGGTTGTGTCTGGCCCTGATACAGGCATGCATGTTGTGAGGAGTATGTGTGGGTGCAGGACCCAAGACTATTTGACTGCAGTAAAAGCCTTTGAAAAGATCCAGTGTGGGTACCCACCGGCCATGGGCTGACATTTGAAGGGCAATATTTCCACAGACACCTCTCTGCAGCAGCTGACAGCTTCAGCACGTTAAGTGACAAAGAATCTGTTGGCTTAAAGAAGAGAAGGTACACCAGAGCAGTTCATAAGATATGACTCACAGCTTGTGAGTCAGATAAATGGCTTTCTATAGGAGGAAATGATGTGTGTAGAAGGAATTGGCTGATTTTCCCAGCCCTAGCGGGGATTGTGGTGTGCCGAGAATCTTTGGCTCCCAGTTTCACATATGAACTATTAAATATGGTGGGTGCCTGTCAAGCTTTGTTATAGTTGCAAATTGTGCACCATGACAACAGTCTTTGGCTTTCACTATCAACATAATCCTCAGCGACGCATGGAGAAGTCTTTCTGTCTGGCTTCAATGGCTCTGTAATCCCTCATCCTTCTATGGGATTCCTAACACTGCTCTGCAGCTCCACCAGTTTAAGCCAAGCTGGGATGCAGGAGGATCAAAAGTGGCAGCTAAGGCTTTTGATTGCAGGAGATCAGCTTGGGCACTGCTATTCACCTTTCTCCTCAGCAGTCAGAGAACCAGCAACAGCTAGTGAAGGTGAAGTTTCTGTTGGTTTTAAACCCAGTGTAAGAACTTCTCTTTCAAAATCTGCCTGTTTTTTTCCCTTTCCAGCACAGCAGGATGCTGCTTGCATTTTCCCTGCTGCTGACTGTCAGTCCCATAGAGCCGAACAGAAGTTACAGCACTGACAGCAAGCACCAACTCTGCAGTTGCTTGCTGAGGTACCAGATCTCCCTTCCCTGATGCTGACACATCCATCTGCCTTATGCCAAGCACAGAGGAAGGTCCAGACGCTTAGATAAGACATGGGATGCTCTCTGTGATGATACAGGAACTGGGATAATTGAGTTTTCAGCAGATCCCCTTCACAGTGGGTTTACCTGCATAGGCAGAAGAGCTTAAGTCCTGCATGGTACAGGTCAGTGCCTCGCTTTTGGGTACTCCTGTCTTCTCACAGCATATCCCTACATGCTCAGTATTGGTGCTCAGCGGGATGCAGAGGGCACCTGCTGCTCCTGTCATAGCTGAGATTGCTTCTGAAAGGCATGGTGCAATAGCAGTCAGGGATTTTATAGCTCTGTTCTTTTGTAATCCGATGCCAAGGCTAATACTGAGTTCAGCAAGGATGTGGTTGCCTGGCACAATGCTGATTTTAATGTCAGGTATGTTTTTAAATACAAACAACCTTCATTTTGTAACACTGCCAATGCATCTTGCTCCATCTTTAAAAGCAGGCAAGGTTATGCTCCCTCAGCAAAATGTCATGCATACTATGGAAAACAGTTTGTATTGCCACACTGTTATTGGCATACTCCATGCAAAGCCATCTCCTTGCCATTAGGGTGATGTCTGAGGCAGTGAGGAATCCAGATGTCATCGCTGGGTTGGGAAGTGGCCTCTAGAAACACTTTGGGTGTAGGGTGTGCTGGTGGTCTTCCTTAGGTGGATGGAAGTGGCCCTTTTGGTGCATTTGGAGGAACATCAGGGGGTTGGCAGGGGAAACATCTTGTATGAGAAATGTCCTTTCAGATTAAGCAACAAAACTCTGCATGCACATACAGACTAGGTCTTCATAATGCAGTCAGGCTCTGACAGCGTATTGCAGCACTATTGCTATTAATAATCGATGATTACTAACAACACTATAATCAAGCAAACGTAGTGGTAGCAACGTAAATAGCAATCTGGATGACTGAAGGCATTGCCATCACTGGGGATGGCAACTGTGGCATTAGAAGAAAATTCTGAGAAATGATACCAGTTGCTGATACACGAGCTTGGGTCTGCTAGTCTTTTATATACCATTTTTAATATACTTCCTGAAAATGAAGCTTCAGAAAGGTACACTGCCTCTTTAAAATTAGCCTAGGAACTACAGGTAGTTCACATTATTTTTAAAATAATAAATCTCTCTATATATCTATATTAAAATATATATGTATACATAAGTTGGCTGACCTGCCTTGTGGAAAGGTGGCAGCCAAACTTAAGTCTGAGCTACTATTGTATTACCATGGTCTTCTGTTTTGTAGATAGCCCCTCCTCCCTAGATGAGGTTCTGTTCTTGCTCCACAGAAGGTGCCTGTGTATATAACTCCTTTGTATTGCTTTCTGCAGAGTCCCTTATATATTTCTTACTACTAATGCTGTGTAGAAAATGAAATCCAGAGATTTTACTACTGATAATTAACCATATAAAGGCCATTAGCAAAATAAAGATTTAGTTGTTTGGGAAACAGATTATTTATATTGTGTATGGTTTATTGCCTGATAACTTGTTTGGTGACTGGATATTCTTTTCCTTTTCCTGGTCCTTTTCTGCTTTTTCCAGCTATGGTGTTTACTCCTCACTTTGATTATCTAGCAGGCAATAAAGTATATTGTATGTTTTGAAGCCAAGTGGTGTGCTTCTTGATTATCCCTCCAGGAAATTATTGTTAGCAGAGGACCCCGAAGTGGAACAGCCTCCCCCCAAGCTGGGAGTAGAGCTGTCCCACTGCTGCCACTCCTTCAATGGCCACTTTGGGTTGAGATGGGCCGAGAGTGGGGACAGAGATGAGCCCACCCAGTGGCAGTGAGCCCAATGGGCCTCCACAGAGAGATTAGAAGTGCTGCTGCATCTCTACTGGGCATCCCTGCTCAAAAAGGCAGAAGTGATTTTCTGCTCACTTTCAAGCTGCACTTTCCTTGTTGAGAAGATGCATGTGAATGTGAGCCCTTGAGCAGCAATGATTTGTTCTGATGCCAACAGAGAAGATGAACAAGAGGCTCACATGTTGGAGATGCCTAAATTTGTCTTGATGCATGGTAATATGGAAAACAAGAATAACAGTGGCTTTTCACTTCTGCACAGTTACTCTGTTAGCACATAAACTCCTGCACGCTGGTCCTATGTTTCAGGGGCTTGCATATTCTACCTGGAAAGCATTGCTGGAAATGTAGGCAGCAGCTGTGAGCCTGCCATCCAGCAGGAGGGAGTGGTGGAGTTAGCCCTCAGTTATGAAGCACACAATATAAGTATGCGCCTTTTATATTTCCCTTTTTTAAAAAAACAAAATATTATGGCATTATTATTTATGATAAATGATACACTTCTCTCAGTGGCAGAATGTGTTTGCAGCCGCTTTGGTGCCCTATGGAAGCAGATTCCGTGGGGATGTCAGCCCTTACCGTGGGCAAGCATTACAGCTGAGTTGTGTTGGATTTGTCTTGGGCAAAGCAAACAGTTTGCTGTTGTTTTCAGAGCTCTGGCTGTGGCTCACCTCGTGGCAGTGATAGCCTCTGACTTAAAAATTACGCACTAAAAAACGAAAACTAGGCACTGCAAGCCATTTGGGGCAGAAATCCTCCTCCTCCTCCTCACTGCAGCTCATCAGCTTCCTATTATTTGTGTAGACAGGTCTGAGGACATGCTTGGGCTGACACTTAATTGCTTGTCTAAAGGACTTGAGATTTTAATTGGAAGCCTGGTACTGTGCAGCATGGTGAGGAATCCAAAGTGGCAGCAGAGCTCATGAATACAAAACCTTCAGCAGAAAGTGCCCTGTCTTTCCTGCTTATATAATTTCTCCTTAGCGAGATAAAAAGGGATTTTTGCCACAAAAATATTTCAATCCTAAAGCATTTTTGAGCTTTCCATGCTACAGGTGGTTTATATTCAGTGGCACACCAGGAGAAGTATTCCCACATCGATTTGCTCTGACTAGGAGACAGGGGCCTTATTCTGCACCCTTAATACCCAGCTCTTGCATTCTGCTTCTACTCTCTGCCTTTAAATAAACTTTCTTCCACTCACTGGGCTTTAAAACAGCCAAGACTTTCTACATGTCTTGAATTCTGATGTGTGTGTCCTGTTGCTTCCTCCTACAGGTCAGGAAGAAAACACGCAGTATGCACTGATTCTTCAGATGATGCAAAATCCAAACCCTATATTCCCTCGAGCCCTCTCACTGTCAAAGAGAGCAGAGCGCAGCGCTGCCCATCCGCTCCCTGTGAGGAGCTGCAGGCTGCCATGAGGCCTCCCCTCAGCTCCTCTACTCTGGGCTGAGCAAACCCAGGGACCTCAGCCTCTCCTAATAAGTGTTGCCTTCCAGACCGTTCCCCATCTTTGCAGCCCTCCTTCAGACACTCTTTAACAGTTTTATTTCTTTCCTACATTGTGGCACCCACAGCTGTACCCAGTGCAGGAGAAGAGACAGCACAGCACAGAGCAGAGAAGGACAACCCCTCCCGCCACCTAGAGGCAATGCTGGGCCTGATGCACCCCTGGGTCCCGTTGGGCCATTGGGCTGCCAGGACATGCTGCTGGATCACGTTCAACATGCAGGAATCCCCAGTCCTTTCTGCAGGCTAACCCATTGCAAGAGGAGCGCTGGTGTTAAAAATAGTAGCCAATTTATTAAAGAGAATTACAGACTTTGACACAGTCTCTCACTGTATTCTCCTGGGGAAACTGGTTGCCCATGGCCTGGATGGGTATACTCTTCTCTGCATAAAGAACTGGCTATAGGGCTGTGCCTAGCAGGTAGTAGTTAGGGGATTTAAGGCCAGCTGGTGTCCTGTTACAAGTGGTATCCCCCAGGGGTCGGTACTGGGGCCCATCTTGTTTAATATCTTTATGCTGGGAGGTACTGTCCGTCTGCCTGAGGGTAGGGAGGCCTTTGGGAGGGGTCTGGATAGACTGGATTGCTGTGCTGAGGTGAATGGGAGGAGGTTCACCAAGGCCAAGTGCCGGGTCCTGCACTTTGGCCACAATAACCCCCTGCAGCGCTACAGGCTTAGGGCAGAGGGGCTGGATGACTGTGAAGAGGAAAGGGACCTGGGGGTGTCGGTCGACTCTTGGCTGAACATGAGCTGACAACGTGCCCAGGTGGCCAAGAGGGCCAGTGCATTAGAAATAGTGTGGCCGGCAGGAGCAGAGAGGTAATCATCCCCCTTTATTCAGCTCTGGGGAGGCCGCACTTCAAGTACTGCATTAGGTTTTGGGCCCCCCCTCTACTAGAAAGACAATGAAGAGCTGGAGTGTGTCCAGAGGAGGACAAAGAAACTGGTCTGGAGCACGTCTTCTGAGGAGTGGCTGAGGGAGCTGGGATTATTGAGTCTGGAGAAGAGGAGGCTCAGGGGAGACCTCATCACATTCTACAACTTCCTGAAGGGAGGCTGGGATGAAGAAGGGATTGGCCTCTTCTCACAGGCAACAAATAGGACCCCAGGAAATGGCCACAAGCTGTGCCTGGGGAGATTTAGATGAGATATAAGGAAGAACTTTTTCTCTCAGATTGGTCAGGCTCTGGAATGGCCTGTCCAGGGAGGTGGTGGAGCCACTGTCCCTGGTGGTTGGTGTTCAAGAGGCGTCTGGATGAAGTGCTGCAAGACGTGGTATGAAAACACTGAAGACAACTGGCCCTAAAATTGAGTCCTGCGGAGCTCCTTGGAATTCCATGGGATGAACCTGTGTGGGCCTCGTAGATTTGTATGCATACAGCTGCAGCAGCAAATCCTACACAAGTTTGGGGTTGTCTGGGGGTTTATTCTTACCACAGTCACAGTCCTCCAACTCATGTCTTTAGATTTCTCAGAGCTCATCATCAGTGTTGAAGATAGTGTGAGGAAGGCATTAAACATCTCTACAGCCATTTCTGCTCCACATGGTGGAGCAGGCTGTCCCCCTGCAGTCCATGGGCACTGCGCAGGGCAGATGTCCATGCACAGCCATGAAGGAGCCCACAGTGCAGCAATGGATGAGGCCTGGAGGAGGCCAAAGCACATGGAGCAGTCCTGGGCTGGAGCTGCAGCCCGTGGAGAGCAGCCTGCAGTGGGGCCAGAGGCCTAGGGGAGCTGCCACCCATTGGGGAACCTTTGTGGAGCAGTGCCTGACAGGTACACCCAGTGGTTCAAAGCTGTGCTGGGGCAGTGCTGGGAGAGCTGCAGCCCATGGGAAGCTCATGCAGGATCAGTTCTAGCTTCAGCAGCGTCCTTCATGGGGGAAGATAGAGACCATGGAGGAGCAGCACAGGTGAAGCATTAAGGACTGACCGCAGCTCCATTCCCAGTCCATCCTGCTCATTTTGCAGGGAGGAGGTTGAAGTTTCAAGTGTAAAGCTGAGCCTCGAGAGTAGAGGTTGCAGGAGAAAAGCATTTTTAGTTTGGCTTTTAGTTTTCACTGCTCAACCCTGTCATTAACTCGCAATAAATTGAATTAATCTTCCAAAAGCTGTGATGGTAACTGGTGAGAGATCTCCCTGTCCACATCTCAATCCACAAGCTGTTTCATCATATTTTCTCCCTACTGAGGACAGGAAGAAAGAGGATAGCATGGTGTGCACTGGGTAAACAGCTCAGGTCAACCCACCATGTATGTACAGCTTTTAAAATACAGACCGAATAAAGTGATTGTCCCCTACTCTTTCCACTGGTAAAGGTACTCCTTAAAAGTTCCTTTCCAGGTGTGTGAGATGGAACAGAAAGTAGACATGTTCAGGAACAAAAAGTTAAATCCACACCTGCAACTACATTCTCATACATTTGCTTTCTTAAAAAACAAAACTTAGCCACAGAGTGACTGGTCCAGTAAAGTTATGTAAAAATCCAGAAAATATCCAAATATCCCACTTTCTGTTCATTTCTTTTTTTCATCTCTAAGCTCCCACTGAAGCACAGTGCATACTGGCTCTTGATAAGAACTGCACCTCTTGACATAAGGAAATATTTCAGCAAAAGGCTCCCAAGACTTCAAGTCAGTACGCACAGCCTTCTTGTGCAATGCTCTATCCCGCAAGTCGGACACTTTCCTTTATTTCCTGTAGGCTTAATGGCTCCAGGGTTTGAAGTGGTGTGCAAGTCTTGCGTTTCACATGCAGCCTTACTTGCTGGGTAGGCGCATTTTTCAGAGGAGTGGATTTGTACCGTGATTTCAGAGATTTCTAGCAAAGCAAATGGTCTCATTCCCAGCCTGTATGAGGGCTGAAGCCAGCCCTAGTCAGCTGCTGACTGCAAGCAACTGGGTAAGCCAGTCGCCATTGCTTTTTTCTTTCACACTGATACAAGTGCACAGCATCAGAGAGTGTTTCCCACTGTTGGTATCTCAGAGCAGGGCTTTTTGATTGCACTGCTTGTTTTCTTTCGGCGTCTTTTTCCTCCTGGCATTCTTGCACATATCACTAATTCACTCGCTGAGGCTGTCAGGAGTTCCCACGGTCACCAATGAAGCAGTTCCTTGAGGATTTGCTGTTAGTTCATCCAGCCCCAGGAGACAGGATCCACCTTTTCTTCAGAGCCATCACAGTGGCTGGCACTGCCATGAGGTGCACTAACGCTTTGATTGCTCTTCCCTGCTGATGTAACCAGCTTCTTTACCACAAATGCCAAAAGCAGCCTTATAATCCAGAATGACTTCCTGACCTATAATTATTTTTTATTTCCTTCTTGTCCATTACTACTTGAGATGAGGAAAAAAAGGGCGGCATAAAGGGCAATGCTAGAGGGCTGCAGTAGCAGCAAGACATCAACATTCTTTGACAGTTGTAACTGTGGTAGGGCATTAGATGCAGAATGCTCACCTTGCACCCCACTCAAAACAGCTGCTTTGCTGCACACCAGTCCATGGTCATCCTCTCTCTCCTCCTCAGGGCAACAGTGGGGCTCCCTTCCCCAACACTTTGAGGCAGTATCAGAGGAAAAGGCTGACCAGGTGCAGTGTAGGGATAAAGCAATTTTCTTCCTGGACTTCAGAGCTTTTCTGCCCACTTCCTGCTCTCATTGTCATGATAACTATCATGGTTCTGTTTGGCTTCCTGAGTCCTATATCCAGTTCTGCACAGCCTGATTTGCATGCAGGCCTGGGGCACCCAGCATAAGAAGGATGCAGAGCTCTTGGAATGGGTCCAGAGTAGGGCAACTAAGATGATCAGAGAGCTGGAGCACCTCTCCTACAAAGAAAGGTTGAGGGAACTGGGCTTGTTCAGATCAGAGAAGAGAAGGCTCTGGGAAGACCTCATTGTGGCCTTCCAGTACTTGAAGGGAACGTATAAACAGGAAGGGGAACAACTGTTTACAAGGGTGAGTAGTGATAGGACAAGGAGGAATGGTTTTAAACTGAGACAGGAGATTTAGGTTAGACAGTAGGAGGAAGTTTTTCACTTAGAGGGTGGTGACACACTGGACCAGGCATTCCCTGGAGGCATTCAAGGCCAGGCTGGATGTAGCTCTGGGCAGCCTGGTCTAGTCGTTGGCAACCCTGCACACAGCAGGGGGGTTGAAACTAGTTGATCATTGTGGTCCTTTTCAACCCAGGCCCTTCTACAATTCTTAGGCACGTTCTTGGTGCAAAGGGCTGCACACCATGTAGAACATTTACTTTCATGTTTGTTATGATGAAGTTTCTTCTCCTCAAAGCTTGGGCTGCAACATGTCAGAGAATCCTGTCACTTTTTGTTTCAAGTGAAGCTATCCTGACTGGCTATGCTCAAAGTCCAATGAACTAAATGTAACTGATAGATCTTACAGTTTCTTACTCAAGCTGCTGTGGTCTCCCAACTCTTCGCCATTCGTTGACAGTACAGTGCTTGGATGAAACTTCTGGGCAACAGCAGAGTGAATTTCTGCTGGTTTGTTGATGATGTTCTGGCTAATGTCCCCCTCATTTCTCACACCTGGTTATCACTCTAACCTCCATCTACCTATTATCCTGCGCAGCCTTAAAGGATAAAAAAGAAGAACTAGTGAGAGCAATCAGTTCCAAAACCTTTCGTTAGCTGCAAATATATGAAGTGAGAATGCCAGGTAAGCTTTAGTCGGTCTTTAAACACAGCTTCCAGTTCAAACCAAAGGCCATCCACACCTTACTCTTGTATTATTTTGTCAGCGACACTCTAGTATCTTTATCAGTGACATTGACCGTCACCAATTTGCAAAGACACCAAGCTACATGGAACAGTCAACATGCTTAAGGGATGGGATGCCATCCAGAGGGACCTAGACAGGTTCAAGCAGCAGACCCAGTGAATCTCATGGGGTTCAATGTGGCAAAGTGCAAAGTCCTGCATTTGGGTCACAGCAACCCTTACTACCAATACAACCTGGAGGATGTAAAGATGGAGCACAGCCCTGAAGGAAAGGATCCAGGGGTACTGGTGGATGGCAGGCTGGACATGAGCCAGCAGTGTGCCCTCACAGCTCAGAAAGCCAACCATATTCCAGGCTGCATCAAAAGCAGCGTGGGCAGCAGGCCAAGAGAGGAGATCCTGCCCCTCTGCTCACAAAAACATTACAAGAATCTGTGAGAACACAGAAGTCATGATATTATCAACTCAAAGAGAGTAACAGCTACATCCATGACAAGATTCCAACTCCACCCCCAAGAAACATCCTCTCATTTCTTTTTCTATCAGGCAGATAACTACGGTAATAAACATTCAGTTATCAAGCTCTGATAGTACACAAGTTCTTTCCAAGGCATCTGGACAACTCAGTTCAGGTTTAGACTGGTTTCCTAGTTTGCTTGACTGGAAGAATCTTGAGTATACGCATTTGAAATGATTGCGTGGAGCTACTCTCCAACAATTTACTTACATTTAGAACAGTATTATTTCCCCCTCCATTGCAGATTGAAGCAAAAATTTTTTCTGAGATTTCTGAGGATGGCTCTCAGCTTACAGTTTACCCTTTAAGTTCATGCAGTACGTGTAAGAATTTCACACGCAGACAAGTTCTAAAACTTTTAGCAGGTCAAAACTATGCTTTGTGGCTCATTTTCAAAGGAAAGTGCTGGTGGGGAATCACGAAAGATTTCAGAAGGTCTTAAAGTAACAGCTGTGGCTTAAATTCCCTCAGAGCAACAGGGAATGGCTAGTAATTCTCACAGCAGCTCAGCCCTACTGAAATAGATATAAGAGTGTAAACACTTCTACAGAACACTTTGAGATCCCGTTTCTCCACTCTGATGACTGCCAGACATCAGACAATGTGGGAAGTATGGAGCAGTAGTTGAGCCGTAGCACAAGTCTTTTATCACAGAAAAGTTAGTTCAACATTATGAAAACTAGAAGTAGGGACTCTTCTGCTGTATTTTTTAAATTACACTAGGAGCTTCTGTTATTCACCAGTCCATATTTTCTCCCAAGTCATATTCTGGTGACATCTGATGTTGGAAGATGGTCAGCCCAGATGGAAGTTATTAGAGGGCAAGCTACAAACTTCCTTTCCCAGATGGACGAGCTTTTAGAAGAGAAATAAGATTTCTAAGACAAAAGTAGCTGTAGCAACTTGTATAACATCAAGCACATTCCTGTATACATGAAGTCACTGGGGACAGACACAGTATAAAAATACAGAGAAGAGGAGCTACGTCCAAATTTACAGAAGCAGTTACGTAAGTTAAATCATAGAATTGCTCAGGTTGGAAAAGACCTTAAAAGATCATTGAGTCCAACCACAACTTCACCACACTACCCTAACTCTAACAACCCTCTGCTAAATCACGTCCCTGAGCAGCACATCCAAACAGTTTTTAAACACATCCAGGGATGGTGACTCAACCACCTCTCTGGGGAGACAGCAACAAGAAAAACCTCTGACAAAAACAACTTAAAATGACTTTATTTCAGTATATTAGCACAATATTTACAAAATCATTTCATGTTTCATAAATAAAAACATTCTTGATAAAGACTATAGATATTTAAAATGTCTATGCATTTATATATACACGCATACATACAAACACGAATGGTGTCATACAGTTGTGAACTTTGGTTTTAATTACTGGTGGGAAAGGGCTGGGCAGATCAATGACTTTTGAAACTCTCACTGTTAAATTTGCACCTCCAAGAAACCCAGAGGAGAGCCCTTAGCAACAGCACACTGGGTTTCTCTCATTTCTAGAGCAATTGATTCTGCAGGCTGTACACAGCCACTGAGTTCTAAATGTTTCAGTAGTACCCTGGTAACAGCCTGGCCTCATCACCACAGAGACACACAACGGATTCTACTGCAATTTCCTTTACAGTAGTTAACATAAAGCTATTATACGTGTTTGCTTTTTTTTGTAAGGCAGGATAGCTCAAGAGAATTCCAGTGTGTTTGTTTTGTTTAATTCCTCGACTGTTCTACTTACAACAAACCAAAAAGAATCATTAACAAATGAGGAGCAAATCTCAGATTAAATTCCAGTATTGAACTGTTAACACAGAGAAATGTCTCCCATCTCTAGGTGGGTCGCTATGACTATGGAAAGACCTGTATTGAGAAGATTCAGATACTAGGAGCTGAAATCTGATAGGAACATTCCCACTGACAAACAAGTAAATTGTATCTGCTTCTTAAGCACTTTATCACAAATAACCCTCTACACTGTGGCCAATTTAACTTATTTTAGGGACGGCTGGACCAACAGCTGCTTTGGTGGTTCAGTACTGCAGCCACTGCAAGACGACACAGTGAATATTCTAAGATCGGATACCTCAATTTCATTTAGTTGAATTCTCGATGCAAACTGTCTGCACTGAGACTTGGAGCCTGCATGTGGATGTCTGCAACACACAGCCGCAGCATGGCTACAAATCTTTGTTTCGTAACATCCAATCCTGAAACTTGTTATAATAGTCGATACCCTTCAAGAAATGGATTTTATTTTTACACTGCTGTTCAGCAACAGCTTTCTAAACAAAGTTTTAAGTCATGAGGAGAGAACCACGTGTGCCTTTGAAATCAGCCTAGTACAAATGGGAGCTGGGGAGAAGTTTTCTGCAAACTGTAAATGAAGTCCAAGAGAAGCCAGCTACATTGGAACAACTCAGAACAGCTGTAAAACACTAAAATCTCATGGAATGTGCAGGTTCTATAGAATCAATCCTACGTGGATTTTTATCTGTGCCACTTACGTATAACAGCAACTAAACCTCCTCACTTCTCATCAACTCCTCCTACGCAAATTCTATTCTATGCATTTGTGACATAACACAAACACAAATTTGGGTCAGAAATGAAATAACTCCTATCTCCATTCAAGAAAAGAGATTTAAAAGTTGTTAAAAACACTAATAAGACAACTCAACTTCTTCTGAAGCATCAACGTGTTTTACAAATACGCCCATTAAGAGAGCCTGAAACTGTGTGTGGTTCCAGTACCACAAACTCCACAACATGAACAAACACACGAACCACATTCAGTGTGAAAATTACTAAATGCTCTGTAATTCCCGTGCTGAATTAGGCTCTGAAAGCTGAGCTGCTGCTCAAAGAAAACATAAGAGGCACTGAGAGCTCTCTCACCGGACTAAAGTATTGGCCACCACAGCATACATGAGTGCTGCCTATTGACAGGAATGTTACCATTCTGTGGAATTAAGATATCTTGGTTAATCTCTTAAGGAGAGCTGGCAGTAAAATTTGCATTTATACAACCTTGTCTCTACGCATTTTATTTTCATATAAAAATTCTGCTGAACGTTGGAAAAAGTATTTGTACAATCCCTGCTTCCTGCTTGTATCACAGACATTATTACCATACCTTGCCCATGCACACAAATAAAGAAAACAATATTCTAAATGGTATTGCAATCTTTGGGCTGAGCAGGCCCATTATCAAAGCAGTGACTGATGACAATTTTTGAAAGTAATACCACTAAGTATACTGCAGGGAGATGCTGTAGTGGGCAAACGGTGCTTTTTATATTCTCACCCTCAACCACACCATATATACCATAACAAAAGAAATAAAGGTCACACTTGGGTAAACACGCACGTCCCTCGCTACTGCTGTGACTATATAAAATTACATCATTTATATCAAAAGCACTTTTGCCACACATGCAAAACAACAAGTTTCCTGAATTTCTTCTCTTTGAGTAGTGCATCTTCAAGGCCACGGCGTATAAACAATGGTGTACTTCTCACACATCACTCATTTCTGCAGTAGGTTCGGTCTCTGTCTTTAATACTGAAAATTAAAGAAGATACACATATATATGATTATTCGTAGAAATATTTTAAGCAGCAGCACGTTGAACTGCCCAAGTTACAACTTAAAAGAAAAAAAAAGCCTTTTTTGTTTTCCCCTCTTTCAAAGTTTTCTCTTGTTTGAATGCTAAGGCAGAGTGGTAACTAATAGGCAACTGCTATTTCAGTCTGTCCGCAACAGCAAAGTGGGTGCTGTGCCTTGGAGTTCCACCTTACGCATAGGAATAAGCTGCAGTGGCTTCCAACTCTGTTTTTACTCCTAACACTGGTTCACTTTCACATGCCATGTTATGAACTAGTGTTCTTTCAACACCTGATTTATTCCCTGCAGCGTATGAGCAAGCTTCAAAGGGGCAGCAAAAATCTGAAGTAGGTACAGCTCAAAATCTACAGTGCCTGCCTCTAGCATGGAAGTTAGAACCCTTAACTTCCATCTGTAATATGTTTTTGGTTTTTTTTTTGTTTTTGTTTTAAAGACATCCACCTTCCAAAGCAGACAAAGCAGTCAGGAATTTAGCCCCATCTTTAAAAAAAAAAAACCTCAGAATGAAATTGACGATTTGCAGTATCAGAGCTTTTGTGGGACCAATCTCAACGCTACATGCAAAGGCAGGCTTTTATGAGCTTAAAGGAGACTCGAGAAGAAACAGTCATTCTAAAATTGGATCTCCCAGCAAAACACTGTCTTGGCCTTCTGCAGTGAGCGGTAGCTACACTGATCTTATCCTTATCTCACATCTTGAGAGTTCTGAAACAAGAATGCAATGGATAAAAAAAATATCTGTTTGTTTCCTTATATCAAACCATGGGATTGTCACATCTGAAGCATGACCTATTTTCTACTCTGCCTGTCTACTCCAGTTCATACTGACTGGTACACATTTTCAACAATGGATTTAGCAGATACCAACGTAACTGGCCTTCAGACTGTGAAAATATTTCTATTTGTATTCATTTAGAAAGCAATCCTAGAGTGCATTGAGATGAATCACGCATTTGGCATAAGTACTCACAAGTAACATCTAGCAGTATGTGGTATTTATAAAGCAGCCTGGTTTTAAGAAATCAGCTGCCATCCCTTGCTCCAGCTAGGACTAGCTAGTGTATGATTTACTATCATATTATCCATTCATGCCTTCTAGATGTGACACAAAAGTACTTCAAAGAAATCAGGAGGCTTAATGTGGCCCTGCTCTTTATCCTGACCAGCAAATCGTTGTATTTTAATGCAGAAGCTTTCAGTTTAAGGTTCAGTGATGCTTCATGATAGGCTTGCTCAGTTTCCAGCAATAAGCAGAACTATCTATAGCATCAATGAGTGCTCTTTTATCCTACTCCCATTCAAGGGAAGGACAGAAAAGCACGAGTAAACATTTGCTTTAGTTTTAAATCTAAGCATCTAGCCTAAAATTTAAACTCCTAAATGAGACCAATCTGATGTTTAATAATATTTAAAATATTAAACAACTTCCACACAAATAAAATCACCCACCACCCACAGAAGAGAACATGCATCTTATTAGACTGTATCAACAGAAAAGAAGCAAAGTACTTGACTTCTCACATTTAATCAAAACCATACTAGTCAACAGTTCTCTCACCAACTCATCCCCTTCAGTTTAAAAATATACTTCTTTTCCCCCCATCAGAAAATACAAACTTAGAAAAATTCAGCAAGTATTTTCTCTCTGGTCAACTAAATGTGATTTAACTAAGAGCAGCACCTGCGCTGAAACCTCCCCTCCAAGCACTAGACTAATTCTAAATATCAAAATCCCCAAGTAAACATTACAATAAATAGCTGAAGATGTAATTTGACTCACCATCATTCTAACATCACTCCTTTTGTATCTTTAAAAGCCAAGCAAATGGATTAGTAACAGACCAGACAGAAAGAAATACTTCACAATTAATGTTCAGATTAATTTTAAAATCAATTTTAGAAGTTGCTACTACTGAGCATGCCAGTTAGTGAACAGAATAGCAAAATGATGTTTTAGTCATCTGTTTCTCATTGTAAGTTTCCTGGATCTTAAGTGCTATCAGAGTTTCCCAATTCAGGGAAATATCAAAACTATAGTCCGATATAGCTTTGAATGACAGGGCTAGATTTTGCTAGAATCGCAAGTTTGCCACTAAAATAAATGCTTATAAAGCATATATTAACACCACCTTTAAAAGGGAAAGAAGAAAAAAGAGGGATGGGCACAATATACTGAGGTATTACAATTGCTCCAAAACAGCCCCCAAGTGATGGCACTGGCTTGAAGTAACAGCGGTGCAGAACAGAGGGTTTGGAGCTGCAGACATTATTTCAGGGAGAGATCAAACTTACTGACTCATGTATGTCAGTTTGCACGGCTCTATCTGCCGTCTCAGTGCTGTTGCACTGGGAACTACTACTATTATTATTTTTTAACTATTTCCATAATTAATCTCTTAATTAGAAGGTAAGCCTTGAGTATCACCTACCATTTAGTGGTTCTTCTACAGCTTTCTGCAAAACATTTAAAAATATATATATGTATAAAATGTCTTCATGTTTACTTTTGGCTCGCCACAGTTAAATTACTCTAATTGACATATACAGTAAGTAGTGATTCTACAAAAATCAAGAAAGCTGAATGTTAATAAAATTAATGACTAGAATTTTCCCCCAAAATTAAAAATCAATAACTACATTCTCTAGGTTATTTTTTTCCCATTGTAATTGTTTCCTCAGATGCAATACCTCTAGGTGGCAGCAGAAGGTATTGGAAACACTACTCGTAACCCCTAAAACCTACCGGATTATTTCTGCAATTCGATCAATGGTTAGGAATAAAACAGCATGACTAAAAAAAAAAAGTAGCCAAGCAACTGAGTCACTTCCTCAGAAGGAAGCACACCACAGTTGTGCATTAGTTTTGGTAGATTATCATCAGAAATAATGCAGGCAAATTAGCAGTTGGTTAAAATTGGCAGATATCAAAACACGCACTTTTTCCCCCTCAGCCTCAAGAAAGAATCAAGCATCATTTTGTAAGCATGCCCCACGATCAAAATGAAGCCCTCCACCAACAGTAAGTATTTGTTAGTCTTTAGATTACACAGAATAAAAGTGTTTTTTCAAAATTATTTCTCATCTCTTCATTATCTCAAAGAAAAACAACCCTCAGTGGAAACAAGAAACACAACACAGTTTTCACTGTGACTTCTCTAAGCTGATGGGCACAAATTGTCACCCAATTCACACACCACAAACCTAAACTTCAAGAAGTGTGTTCAGTAGGCAGAGCCTTTAGATTTTATTCCAGTCTCCAATTCAGAATAACATGATGTTCACAACATAATATGTTATGGCTGTTTTAGTTGCCAAATCCTTGCCACAGTAGTATAAAACTATCCCACGAAGAAAACAGCTCAAAGAATGCTGTTATCTCACATGTTGATTTGCATATCAAAGCTCATTTACAGAGAAAACCTAAGGAAAAAAAAATGCCTCCTCTTGATCTTTTTGCCTTCATTTTACAAGTAAACACAAGCATGTTAAAAGCAGGCAGGACTGGTGCATCTGTCATACACTTAAGAATGAGAAGTGCCATAAGCTTTGTGAACCTCCTCTTTTTCTCTCTTTAAGAAAATATACATATATAAAAAATAACAAGTTCCACGTACTTCCCTAAGTAATGTGACAAATCCTCTGAAATACTATTATTTAAGTGAAAATGGAGAAAAAAAATCAAAGAATAAATCAGTTTCTCTCCATTATCAGCTCTCCTACCTCATGAATAAGACACATCTTTCTTCAACAATGTAGTCTCAGGCTAAACTGAAATAGAGACCTGAGAATGCATCTCAAGTGATGGCTGGCATCTACAGAAACGAAGTGTGCCACACTCCCCACTACAACAGAGTTTTACCAATACTTTACACTTGTTCCTTTTTACTTGCTTCTCCAAAACTTCAGAAACAGGGAGTTTACATTCTTGGACCCCTACGAAATACTGCGTCATTCTGTGAAAGTTACTGTTTCAGGAATTACTGTTCTAGAAAATGTGTATTCTAGAACACAGGGAATGTGTGTGAAGATGTGTAAAAAAAAAATCTTTGTTGTTGTTGTAGAAAAAAGTGCTTTTCCATTTGTTCTGTGTGACCTAAAGACAGACACTCTGATTTCAGATTTTCTCATCAAATTAAGGGGCATTAAAGGAAGATCAGAAAAGATAAAGCCTATAGTATGTCTATAGATGGGAATTCAATAAAAACATCAAGCGTTCTGTAGTAAAAGGCCATGGGGAAAAAAAAAAACCCAAAACCCTAAGCCTTTGTTATAAGCCACCTATATAAATACCAAACAAATGAAAATGTTATGCACTCACCTTAATGGAAAAAAAACAAACATTAACCAATGGTCTTTATAAATTCATGCCTAAGAGTGCATTGTAAAGACACCAAACTTCCATTCACATTCACCACTTTTTTGTGACAGCCCTTCAAACTCTAAGCACAACACTTGATAAGGGTTGCAATTACAGTACTTAAGACGCACTCAATAGGGACAATGAAGACCACCAACTCACTCAACATTAGACATCTGTTACACAGCCAGAACTTTTGCTTGCTACCAACCTGGTCTGAATTCGAACTAGTGAAGAAAGGCTCAGTATCTCACTAAAATCCCCTGAGCCATCTAGTCACCCCAAATTTATTAATTTTAAGCTTACCCTTGGAGTTTGATGATCTTTCATTCTGGAACCTATGACAACAAAACATTTTTAAAAGAAAGAACAAATGATCAACCAAATAAAAGTATCTACTGGTTTAACTTGGAAACAACACAAAACTGCAGCTTCTTCTACCCGTATCTATTTAATACTACCTCCAAATTCCAAAAGCCTCTAAGTGCTCCTCTGTTTAGGAACTAAATATTTATGTGCAATTTACTATTCCACTGTAGGCATTCAGCTGTAAAAATGAGTTACACTACATATTTTTCTTCGTGCTTATTTTATACAAGCTTTGTAAATGGCTCAAGATCAAAAAAAACAACTTTCATTGTTGAAAGGCTTTGCCTCATGCTTTGTCTTCATCTCAGTTACCAGATATTGCATCTTCTGCCTTATATTCTTCTTTAATAGACTCCCTCCTGGTCTCAGGGCCTATTATTTCTGACCAAACATAGTGTGTACATACTGAACTGGGAAGATCACATAACTCACTGCAGACTAGGTGACTGTACAAACCAGCTCAACTCTGGAAGCAATGCATCTTCAATTGTGCAGTTCTGAATCCAAACTGACAAGCTGTTTGAAGAGCCTTCATTCACAGCTTAAAGCAAACAAAGCTTCTCTGCTCTCTCACACACAAATTATAAAGTCCACATAGTGGTACGCTGTGGTGCACCAGCTTAGAGATGTCTGCACCACAATCTATCACACAGCATTGATATGCTTTATTTTACTTAGCAGGCCTGACTGGATTTTATACCTTCAAGGTCTTTCCTCTTTTTGAGATCTGGTGACCAGACCAGTTTCTGAAACAAAGTGTTGCTATTTTTTGCTACTGGCAACAAACACAAGAAAACCAGGATTCACTGAAACAAGAGGTCCTCATTCAAACTGCTCTTATTTTAACCTACATCTAACCCGTGGAAATCATTAAGTAGATATTGCTTCTTCAAATTCATATCCTGCACGTATCTACAGTAAACTGTTATCTACACCACCTGTAACCCTTTCCACAGAGTTCTTGAAATTCTTTGGCTCTTTTAGCACTAGGCAGCTGTGTAAATGCAGCTTAAACTGAGATACCTTACAGCTGAAACACACTTATTCTAACAGTGTCAGCTTTCCTAACATGTCTGAAGTTTTATTTTTTACTCAAGATACTCCACTGTCTCTGTGAAACAAAAGCCAACTTAATCAACTTTTCAGTGTTGTTTTTTTCTTTAGAACTACGTAATTGTATAATCTAAAATAAATAAAATTAGTAAAGAATACTGGATGCTACTTACAACTATAGACATAAACCAGAGCAAGAAGATCCGCAACAGCCATAACAACTAAGCCGGCAATTACAACAGACAGGAGGACTGAAGGACAGGCTGTTAGAAGAAAAACAACATTGTATCAACTGACAAATAAGAAACTTTTGAGAAATAAATGAATACTCAAATAAATAGATTCGACAAAAACATAAGTGATCAATTTCTTTCAAATCCCTCCCCTAACTACTTTTGCATCTTTCTAAGGCCTTAAAGAGAGACACAGCAACTACCTGTGAAGTGATCCTGGGATGGGCTCTTTCTAATGACACTTAAAGGTCACTGAGCTGAACTTACAGCAACAGAGCTAACATCTACTCTGTACGACCTGTGAAAGTGTCCTCCTGAAAAGAGTGAACTCTTTGAGCACAATAAAACCACCCTCCATTTTGGATCACTTGAGAACATAACACTTCACCTATCAGGAATCTCCTATAGATCTATTTCACTTTTACATACTACTAGACAACACCTAGGTACTCCTCACAAATATTTCCGCAAATATTAAACAAAAGACTCAAATCAAAGCTCCATTGAAAGGTCCATCATTTCACTCAGAATGGAGAAATCTTTAGGACCCATTGCAAAGAGAAACTCTTCCTTTAAATCTCCTATCAGACAAATGATTAAAAATATCTTCATGAAACGATAAATCAAATGTACCAGTGCCTTGAATGAATGAGAGTATGTATGCTCCAACTAAACATACGGGTAAGGATAGCTAATTCTTAATTCACCCTTTCCTCAGTTGCTGGATTTTTCTGGTGGTCTTTTGGGTAGGAAGACAAAGAAGGGGTAGAACAAAGGAAAGGGTACAGTTCGTGCTCCTTTACATCAGTGGTTGATTTTCTCAAAGCTAAAATGAGATGTCAGCCACTACCAGCCTTAAATAGTTCAAGAATGTTTACAAGATTACTGTTTCTGTGTTTACCTTAAGTGGTTTAATGCCACCTCCCAGCAATTCAGTTACAATTTGCATACAAGCAGAGATTAACAACGAATTTGATTTATTTGTTAAACATTAGGAAACAGTTATAGATCCATTTGGGATGTATTTGTTTTGTTTTTAAGTGCTTTAGGTCTGGTGATAAGGTCAGTGGCTGTTTCAGGTGATTCAGGGTGCAACTCCTGCAAAAACTAAAACAATTCAAAAAACTATTTTTAAAGTCATTGCTCATAAAATGCAGTCACAGTCAGATATACTACTGAAACTGATAACACAATAGTGCCTTTAGGCCATTCTTCTTTCACCATATAAAAGGGCATTAACAAAGTAGCTCTATTCACATAAATTACTTGCTAACATTCAACATATTAAAGCTATTTTCATAGTATTTTTTTGTTAGAAATAAAGATCAGGTACAAATAAAAGTAAAAAGACACTTCTAGAAGATAAACTGCTTACCTGAGACAGACAGTGCAAAGCCAACCACAGCAACTATGTAACCCACAACTTGAAAAGTTATCAGAGCATATCCTTTGTGTGTTAGATCATCCAGAACTGGAAAAGAGAGAGGGGGGAAAAAAAAAAGAAACTTGTCATTTTAAAATTTCAGCTACAGAGATATGGAAGGCAGGTCATTCACACAAAGAAAACCCATGTTCTCCTAGATCCCAAACTCAGCCAGTTGGTGCAGGGAAAAAACTGTGCAAGTCACCCAGGGATCCTGCATTATGTGTGTAAGTTAAACATTTTGTTTTGAGATACCATGAAGGTCAAGAAGCCAGCATGCTATCAATAGCACTTCTTATCTACTTATAAAAAAGTGAAATAGCATGCAGGTTATGTGAATTATGGAGAGGGATACTCAGTTTTTCTACCAGAACGTTTTGGAGTTGGTGAATAAACAAATACTCACCCATTTTAAATATAGAATATTGAAGCACCATCAGCATCCCAGCAGGTATTACAGTAAAAGCAAGGCCAATCTGATTCATGCTAATACTGCCATCTGCAAATAGTTGTACAGAAATTAGAAAAAAACAGAAATCCTTTGTTCAAATAAAGCACAAAGTAAAGATGGAGAACATTAAATTTTCAGGGTCTTCAAAGAATCCCAGTCCCCTTAACATTTATTCAAGTCAGCAGCACAGAAAATAAAAAACAATTTGGAGTCTGCACCCCCTCCCCATGAACACCTATGAAGGCCTGACATTCCCAGTGCTGTTTCTGTTGAATTCTAGAGTTTTTCTTCATTGTAAAAGTAGGTGGCAGTTAAGAGGTGGCAACTAACTTCATACAGCAGTATGGAAGAGATTGATCTGTGCTCTTATTCCTTTAATCTAGGAAGGCAATTTTGTTACGCTTACCTTGGATAAAAAGCACGACAGCTACAACAGCGATGACTGTGAAGATGCTACATGCTATAGTAATGTGCTTTTTCTTCTTACGTACAGTTTCACATTTTAATGCTTAAAAACAAAACCAAAAGAAAAAGCATGAGGACACTGATCAGACAGATTATCACACAGAAATACACACTCTGTAATAGGATTGTTTTGCATAAAGAACTCCTAAGACTTAAAACTGTAATTATCATTAAAAGGTCATTTGTTTTCATTGTTTGATATGGTCAATATGCCCTACTAAGAAAAGTGAAACCTGGGACCGCCGTTTTAGTTAGAACTCTTAATTCCACCTTCAGGTACAATGCTATCAAAATAACTCTGGGCCATGGTGCAGGTTAATTCAAGAAGATGAATTATTGATATTTAATACCACAGTAGATTTATTACTCTGGTGAGCGTTGAACACGGATTCAGAAATTCTCTTCCCAGTGACACTGTGCAACCTTGGATGTGCGACAGGGTGATATTCCTGTCTCACCAGAATGTTTTGTGGATGAGTAGGTAAGAATGTTCTACATGTAGCTGCCACCTTAGCAATGGTCGATTCCAATGAAGGCTTTCAAACCAGCAGCACTTGGGAAGTCCTCAGAAAAGAAGGAACAGTACATATATATATCTCAAGCTAACCAGCCACATCTTTTTTTCTCCAGCCCTAAGCACTGCTAAAAGTAACAGAATATGAAGCGCTTGCTGCAAGCTTGAAAATTCATTTACCAACAGTCTTGGTGTATAATGAAGTCAGTAATCACTAGCAGGGAACAAATACAGTAAATAACTTCAGAAGAAATAACAAGGAGCACATATAAAATTAACATCCTCCTCACCATGTTAAAACAACATCAGATTACTAGGTTAAAATAATTTAGAGGGTATACACGACAGAATTTTATCTACAGATAAGTTACCAAATGTTCTTTCTAAGAAACTAAAACTCATTCATCACATTCACATTGCCTAACAGAACAGGGCCCCAGCCACACTCCTAAATAAGACCACCATTTAAACTGGCAACTTAATCTGAAGCAGTAGCAGCAGTAGAAAAAAAAAAATCCTGCATACCTGAGCTAGAAACTGCTATTCTTTCATATTACAGACACGCCTGACAAGGATAGTTAGACTCAAATGCAAAACTAAGTAATGGATACACTACACTCAATTCCTCAAAGTTAATTCTGGAGGAAAACCAAACAGAAAAACCCCAAAGAACACTCTCTGCCATCCCCCACAAAACATATAATTCATGGTGACACACCGAAAGAAACACCCAGTTTAATAAATACATTTGTTCCAAATACAGTTAAAGGTACAGCACAGCATCACAGGATTCACAGGTTAATTAAAATACTGCAAACTATAAGGGAAAAATAAACAGTACGTACACCCACAGTTAATTAGTTGGAGGTAGTGGTTTGCTTTTCCCCAGAGAAGTCAGAGCTTGCAATAAAACCAAGCAAGCTCAACTTACTCCTGTAAAACGATTGCTTCTCCATGGATACATATCCATGGTTATCCTAGGACAATTATCACTTTGCTCTCAAAATGCTAAAAATGTGCTAGTTCTGGAACAAATGACAGTTTCAGAACACATCACAACAGATCAGAACCATAAATCTCTATAAATAATAATGAAAAAAATCAGGAACTTAACATTCTGAAAATAAAGTCATAAAGATCTCTACATACTAGTTTTTTTAACCTTTGACCACAGGTGGACCTTTGATCACTTTTAGAGGTTCGTGAGAAGTTACCAAAGCAAAGTATATCTACATAACTTAATGTGATAACTATAAATCACTCTGTGATTTTCTATTATTTCCTATGGACTTGACTCTAAGAAGAAGCCTGCAAACTGAAGAAGGCTGAAAAAGCTCAAAGACTGATGTAACAAATTATACCTCAGGGAACTATCTGCAACAGAGTAAGATATAAAGCACTCCCTACATCACATACGTGCTGGACACTGTTGTGTGAAGAATGCCCAAGGATTTCTGACATAGACAAATGCACTGCCTCTGAAAACTTCTAACAAAATCATTGATGTTAGTGTTAAAACTATAACTGCCAGTGCCAAGAAATTAATGTATAATTTTACATGAAGAGAGAATGAACTTCCCCTAACATTGATTTTACAACCATAAAATGAAGGTATTTCTGCTTCCAATCATCCAGTAATGTCAAAGTGAACCAACAATGAAATAATGCTTCCTTGTTTTAATCAAGAACAGTAGATAATCAACTTGCATACATGCAAAAAAAGGTTCTAGTTTGAAACAACACTGGCAGCAAAAACATTACCATACAGTAGACTAGCTCTGTTAGAACCAGATCTTTTAGGCTGTAATATCTTACCTTCAACAAATAAACGTAAATAACAGTTCAAGTGATCAGGAGAAGATTCCATAACAAACCAAACAATTATCTGACAAAGCTTACATAGTACTCCACTGTATATTATCTGGATCAATCGTACCACACATTCTTCTAGATTTAGGCACCACCTTTCAACCTGCAGATGCCTTTACATAGGCAATCTGAGGACAAATCAATAGCTGTAAAGAATTAAAGAGTCAATACTCACCAATAACACCTAACTGGGCCCAGCAAAGAACAATAATGAAGACCAGCAACGCAGTGATGACAATACTTTGGATTAGGTCGAACTGCCGTTCTAGAGAATAAACAAAGAAAAATGGTAGGAGGGAAACAAACACACAAAAATTACTAGCTTTACACATATTGCTCCTTTTAGGCTATCCTCTAGACTGTTTAAGACAGTATTTAATAGTTAACCTGTTATAAGTCTTAATGATATGAAAGCCATGACTTTTACCTACGTAATTTTCAGTCTGGTCTTGTGCTGTAACATTTGCAAACTGAAGGTCCTAAACCTCAGTGCAACAGAGGGTATGTTTATAATATTGTGAGGCAGCACAAGCTAGTCAGCTTGTGGAACTGCCAAGTAACACAGAAAAATTCTGTATTTTGGCTATCCGTGGAAGTTAGGCAAGAATAATGTCCAATATGATGCCTCCCCAGCTGCTCTACTCTATTCCCAACTGCTACAATTCCTGAAAAACATCCAGACATGTGATGAGGAACCAGCCTACGTTAGAGGGAAACACTGCTTCGTTATTTTTAGAAATCACACATTTTCCTTCAAGTCTTCCAATCATCATCCTTTTCGCTTTGCTCGCCCCGTGCATTTTGGACGCCTTCGGGTTGTTCAGTCACTCGTGCTGCAAGATCGTGCAGGCCACCATCCAACATGCAATTCTGAAAACATCTCCACTGAACTGGAAACCGCAGTTGATTCCGGCGTCTCTGCAGATAACGTCATTTAACCTTACACGGCGAAAGCCAAAGTTGTCTTCTCTGACATTATACTTGCCACTGTTCCTCTGCCTCCACGCTCATTTGCAAAGAAATGTCTAAATCTTCATTTAGGTGCATACTCCTTGCACTTGCTCTCCACGTTCATTTCAAAACTCTCCCTGCAGCTCCAGAAACATGGGAATTAAAGTAGCAATACCTCACAACTTCCAATGGCAAGTAATACCTTGAGGACAGACTGAAATTCTAAGTTCCATAGAGAGCAAGTTTAAGTAGAAATTAAAGACTCGATTATACATAATTTTTTTTTGGCTCAACTGTTCTGTTAAAGACAAGATTCACGTTTCTAAAGCAACAGTAATACCTAAGAGGAAGGAAAGCATTATTTCATGGCAAGACAATACTTTTCCACACCAAATCCCTGCTTCCAGCCCTTCCCCACCTTCCCCCCTCCCTCCCAAAATGAACAATACTACATGCAAAGGGATATCAATTTTTGCAGATTATTTGGAAAAGGATTATAAAAATCAGCATGTGAAAGGCATGCATTTCAGGAATACTTTAGCTTATTAGCAAGTCTCATCTTTGCATTTGACTTCCCCTGAATTTTTGTTTAAGTCAGCCTTCTGGCTCACATTCTGCCATTCACATTTCTCACCCTGTATAAACACTCACATCCAGCATAAGAAAATTGTTCTTACAACAGCCGCTGTTGCAATCCAGTGCAAGTTGCCATAACACCAAGACGTGGCACGTATTATCTGGACGCATGCCACCGTACTTTGCTATTGCCACAGGGGATATGTAACTCTAGTAACAGGCAGCATATTTCCCAACAAACTAGAATTTGCCTTGCAGTAATGACCTCCTGTTAGTAATAACAAAACTGAAGCAAAGGGCTTCAACAGAAATTCGGTGCAACTGTGGCACTGACACAGTCCTCAAACTGTTCAGACACCAGGAAAGCAAGTCTGCGGCCCTCTGGTGCCAATAAATACCTCTTAGTATTGGTCTTAAGCTGTACTGTTTTGTACAAAGACAGTACAGGAATGTCTCTTTGAAAATATCTAGTGCTACTAATTCACTGGGTCTACAGACCACCTTAAGAAACAGGCTCCATAGCCAGTATGGGCTTATAAAGCCCAGAAGTTCAATCTCTGGTTAAACAAGTCAAAGAAACTGGCATTGGTACAGGATCCCAAGAATGGAGCTCTGCAGTACCATAGTCAAGGCAGCGGATGGAAACATGGATGCTACGACAATTATTACTGTTTTTTGCTTCCTTAAGAGACAGACAAGATATATCACAGTTACAACATAAATACAAGGAAATAAAAGATACTACAGGCAGAGAAATGGAGAAATATCTGACAACTTTCTTATGACAAAAAAACCTTACCTAACTCACTACAACTTTTTGCTTTATATGCATTAAAAAAAGAAATAACCGATATTGAATAGCAACTTGACCGCAGTGTCACCATCCTTTGAATAAACCAAACCCTACAGGCAAATCTTGGTGACAGTGCTCGAGGCAAATCAATTACTCATGAATTGAAAGCAAACAGACCTGCAGGCTGAGAAGTAGCACCACTTGCAGGTGGCATTACCACCTACTTTAAACACACAGAGAGGCAGCCACAAAGCCTGCTGGTATGTGTTAGGATTTCAGGCTGCAACATGGGAGCACCAAGTGCGGTCAAATCTCGGAGTCTAAAAGCACTCTGTGTATGGAGATGCTCACAATATTGTTGGGACAAGCAACCTGCAAATAAAACAGCTAAATACACTTTCTTGCTAATACATTTCACTCACTCTGGAGCTTCACAGTACTCAAACCTCTGGGTAAAAACATTATTTTTTTTGAAAGCCAACATAAGGAAGCCAGCTCCAAATTAGTAAGACTTCCAGACTCAGCAGGGAGTGGGAACTCATACATTATAAACCACGTTCTTTTATGGCTAATAGCCTATAAAAGATACTTGCTTAGGAAAAATTGTGGCATAAAAATCTTGCTCACTTTGCCACCCACTTCCTATGAGCATGCTTTCTGCAAAGTGAAGTGGAGAATAGTTGGCTCTAATAACATCGCCTCTGTAAAAACAATTGCAAAGCATTAGTAATAACAGTGTGAGCTCACTGCTCAGAAACGACAGAGTGTAAACTAATTCAAGATGGCTGTTGCTCATCAGCCCACTTCAAAGCTCCCTTCCTGTACTGTACCTCCTCTTCAGGAGTCTCTCTAGAACAAATTCTAGAAGATTATGCATAAGGTCTTAAACAATGGAGCAAGGAACTGTTTTAGCTTCAGTTAAGCCCTCAAATACAAAGAGTAAATTTAAAATATTTTCTAGTATATTCTCTGAAAGCTATCATAAGCTTGCAACTGGAAATTCTTCACTAACCACACTTATCCACTGGTGTTGGAGGTTTTTCCTCGTCGCAACTGTCAACTAGAAAATGAAATTAGAAAAGTTATATCAGTTTCCTGCTTTGTAGATTTTATACCTCTTTCAAAGTTCTAAGCATAAAGGCTAAAAAAACACTAAAAAACCCCAAACAATAATGAAACTGCATCCTGTATCATATGCAGTATTTTATTAAAATAATCACTGATCTCTCTTACAAGTGAAAAAAAAAAGGTCACTGTACCATTCTCAGTTTATTTCAGGATTACATCTGTTTTGCAGTGCATACAATTAACTCTATAATTAGGCCCAGCTGTAAACTACACAGATGCCTGCAGCAGGACACAAGTAGCACCTGCTTGATATTCAGAGATAGTTTCAGCATTTGTCACTCAGCTAAGAGCAAAAAAAAGTATCCAAGACAATTCCACAGTGGACAAGTAAGACTCCACATGAACATGCTGTGTATGTACTTGCTGTGCACATGCAATGCATTCAGTTCTGAAAAACCTTCAAGGAGCAAGAAAAAAGTGCGCTGCACAGAGCAGATAAACATACACACATCCAGTGCAAACCACCTCTACCGGAACACTTGACAGACTGAATGTGTATAGTAGATACTGTTATTCATCAGCTAAGGCACTAGAGCACATGGGCAGCATCAGGCAAGAGAAGGTAAAATGGCTCACAAACAAGAAAGTCATTGTTTGGTCACCAGTATTTTTAATCTAACATTGTCCAAAGAAAACATTTAATGCTAGAAAATCCTAATGACTTAGCAGCTAGCAGTACTGTTTCCAACCCCACTGAAAAACAGTGTGCCTTTAGATCAAGTCTTAGAGTTCTTATGAAAAATTTCTATTAGTTCTACTCGTGTTTTTTTTTTTTCCCCACACAGCTGAAGACTGCAAGATGTAATGCATCAAACATACGACCTCTGCTGCCACTCTGATGGATATACCCATCCCAGTATTACAAAGATAGTAAGAATATGTTTTAATACGTAACATAATAAATGAAGGGTGCTAGAAATGTCACCAACTATATAACCTAAAATATGCAGGAAAACAGATTTCATCGTATCTGACAAATAATCTTCAGTCATTACTACGCAGTGAAAAAAAATGTGTTCAGATCTTTCCCCCAGAGACACTCCCCTCTAATTTAACACAAAATAACATTCAAGCTAGAAAGCCCGGATGCTACACTTTAGATATTTTCAGTTTCAAGAAGCAATACTTTTACATTCATTAATTTCCATTTCCCATAAAATCTTGTCTTTCACTCCCAACAGGTCACATAAAACAAATGGCAGATCACTCACCCATGCGAGTTCTAAGTTCCATCTTTGTTTCTCCTTCTCTGTTTAATTCTGTTACTTCACAACTGTAATTTCCATCCGTTGCTTCTGCATTTTTAAGTTGTAGTGAGGCAATACCCTTAGATAAATCCACCTTAGAAAGGAAGTTAGCTGATGGAACTGACTCGTGCCTGTAAATGTCCTGTTCTGGTCCATTAAAAGAAAAAATTACTTGTCCTTGTCTCTTCCACGAAACATGCATGCTGCTGGCATTGTTCTCCTTTAGGTTAATCACGATGCAAGGTAAAACCACTGTATCATTGCAGGCATATTTTTCAACTAAATCTACTGCATTAAACACCAGCTGGGTGGAACCTGGAAAGAAAAGTGAAAACAGACACATTCAGCATTAGTTCTTAATATGCAGGAGATGAAAGAAACAGAAGAAAAAGCATGACAATGCGAGACTTGGGAAAATAAAAACTCTCCCAGTTGACATAAGAAGAACTGTGCTTTAAGGGAGTAACAAAAGAAAAACATCCATGTAACATGCAGATATCTCAGTTGATCATGAATTAATAATAGTAATAAGACTTTAGGCTGCCACCTCAGACACTTCCCCAAAAATGCCATGCAGAGAAACACTGCACAGAGGCCTGGTTTCTGCACTGCGCACATAACACCGACCACAAGCAGCTCCAACAATGTTCCAATTCTTGCTGCTGAACACACAGCTATCTAGAAATGGAAGTGCAGCGCCATCCACTCCGCATCCCTTACAGCTCACTAAGGGTACAGGGAAACATTTCTACCTCTATGCTTCCCAGAGAAGGAAGGCAAGGCAGCTTAATTGAAAAAAAAAGTTGTCATTTGTTTCTCTCCCCAGGTGGAGCCAAAAGCCTGCAGATTGAGCACATTTGTTTCATTTCCCCTTTCCTGCCCATTGGAGGAGCATACATATAGTAAAATTCAAGACACGAGTCTTAGCATTTGAGCACATAGCAAACAGAAGTGGAAGTAGAATTTGTAACAATAGGTTTCCTGTTATATAAACTGTCATAACTAAAGCATTTAGCAATATCATCCAGTGGAAAAAAAAAAAAAATCAGTGTTATTTTATTGCTGCCATTTCTAACCTTCTTCTCCTCCCATAGTTCTAAAAGGGCATTACTAACCACTGTTTCAAGGACTCAAATTCAGTGCTGAGATTCGATCTGAAGATCCATTCATCAGTTCTTGAGATTAACAAGAAGTATAATGCCAGCATTACACCAGGAATCCGAAGGAAGGTTAACTGAATTAGCCTGACGGCCAAATACGAAGGCTTTCAATTCTTCCTTCCCAATACTTTCAGTCATTTATACAAAACCACAGCTCAGTTCAACAGCAGCCGCTCCCGCAATCCCCAGCAGCATTAATCATTCACAACGCCGGACTACATTTGCCTGATAAAGCCCAAAGGTGAGAAAAGACGGCCACTTACCGTAAGGCAACACCACCCCTAACCGTAAGCACAATCATATGAGCCCTACAGTGAGTCAGCCTAGTGACTTCGAATCACGGAATACCCCGGGTTGGAAGGGAACCCATAAGGATCATCGAGTCCTGATACTCACACGTCTGACACAGACGTAGCCTTCGTGTTCTCAAAGCAGTCAGAGGTTACAACTGCCTTACCAGAGCTTGTGATTAACAGATTAGGGTAGTACGGTCAGGTTGCAGTCGGGCTTGATGATCTTTAAGGTCTTTTCCAACCTGAGCAACGATTAAACACGCACCGTGCATAGCAGCACTTTACAATGAATTAACATTCCTCCACCTACACTTCGTTTATAGCCGTGTAACTCAAAATCAAACCCCAAACTGTACCCAAATCGAACACGATGGACTGGGGCGAGGATTTCTACCAACCTCAGAAAGGATCGCTGCACACGGTCGGAAGCTCTCGAGCTTCCACTGTCCTTCCAGGAACAGACCTCACGTCCCTGTAAGCCTACAATAACTTCACCCCGTAGTAAACCTCTTTTTCATTTTTTTTATTTTTTTTTTTATCTTTTTTTTCTTTCCCGTTCTGCTCCCCTTTAGAGCTCACGCGTTCGCAGGACGAATCAACACCCCGCGCCGGCCCCATTACAGCGAGGAAAAACGACTTTCAACGAAAGGAAACAACTCGACCACCTCAGCGCTCAGCACAGCCGATACACTCCTATCCTTTTCGAGGAGCCGTAAAGAAACCGACCGCGATTTCGGCACGGGGCGGCGGGCAGCAGCCGACACCCGGATTCCGCCCCAGCTCGGCGCATCCCGGCTCCCGCCCCTCCTCCCCGCCGTCTCCCAACCCCCTTTCTCCCAGCAGAGCCCCGAGCTGGGGGGGCCTCCTTCCCCCACCCACCTGCGCCCAGGACGGCGAAGAGAGCTCCTGCCGTTAGCAGCCACATGGCGGAACGCCAGCGGGCAGCGCGGCCGATCACCGTGCGAGCGAGCGACCGAGCTCCAGAGCCGCCGCCGCCGCAGCGGGAAAGCGGACGGGCGGGAAGGACGCAGCCGCGCAGAGAGCGGGGCGGAGCGGCGCGGGGCGGGACCGATGGGCCGGGGCGGCCTCTGTCGTGAGAGGCGTGGCAAGCCGCCCGCTGGCCGCTGACGCTCACTAACGGCGGCTCTGGTTCGGGGAGCGGCCGTGTCTCGCTATCTGTCAGGCGGTGACCCGGGAGCAGTTTTTTCCCCTCCCGCCTTTCCTAGGAAACTGGGAGTCGCCCGCGGGAGCGGCTGAAGCTTCGAGCTCCGTACGTGTGTTTTTCACACGAGAGCCATCTCCTAGTTTCGTCTCCCCGTGCCTCCAGCTCCGCGGTGGCGGTTCGCAATCCCCCCCTTCGCACCGCGGCGAGCTGGAGGCGACGCGGGCGGGCCGACGTGGCAGAGCTGCCGGCGCTGCCAGCGCCCCGCCCGTTGTCAACGGGGCGCTGCGAGGACGAGAAGTGGAGAGGCTGTCCGTGTTAAAAGGGTTTACGAGGCCGTTTGACCGCTCGGTCAAAAGCCGAAAGGACGCAGGCTCTCCTTCAGTCCTTACTCGCTGCAAACCTCACAAGAGGGTTGCTTCTCTGCAAGCAGCCCTCTTGTAATGGGAGAGTTGTCCTGAGAGGTTCGGAGCTATTAATATATAAACTCTGTTTTCAGCCCCGTGTGTTGGTGAGGTGTGAAAACAAAAAATAAACCGGCTGTTGGATATATCTGGGGAACACGTGCGTAAGCATGTAGATATATATATATGTATGTGTGAATGTTCTAAGAAGTCCCAAAGTTCAATGGAGGATGAGTTAGTGGAAGCCAGGGCAGAATCAAAACGCAGTGGGAAACTGTGAATTCCCATTAATGTCTCATCTTCTGGTGTTTCTTAGCTGTGACATGAATGCTGGTTTGGAAAATGCTTTCTTTATCCCTTTTTAGAGACTTCCTGCATTCTCCTCATGTCTTCCCTCAGCCCTCTCCGTGTGATTAGTGGACAGACATCTCTGCCTCGCCTGCTGTGTTTGTTTCATCCAGATAATCATAAAGCACTCAGACGTCCCCCAGCATTCCGGTTTAGTAAATAGCCTTCAGCAATGGGAGCCATCTGACTCCAGCAGCAGCATGAAGCAACCGGTCCTGCTCCTGCCAAACTGTCTCAGCTGATGTTCTCCGGAGGCCAGGAGAAGCAGACTCAAGCAGAGCTAGTAGGGAAGGCATGTCTGCTTCGGATGTAGCTCGTGCATCTGTCCCCAGACTAAGTGCCAGGATGCTGAGAGCCACAGTTGTGCACTGGGAACAGCAGCAGTGCTGTACAGAGCTGCACAGCACGTTGTCTGTCAGAGAACTGGGGGGATGCTCTCCTCCTGCTGCAGGGAGAAGACTACAGCTGCATGCAGCATGCGCCTGTTGCTACGGCAGCACACAGCACACCCACCCACGCTGGTCTCGAGGCAAAACAGCGCTCATAGGAAATTTTGTGGAGCCAGGAGCCTTGTGTGAGAGAGTACGTCTTTGTATAAAGTGCTGTCTCCTACACTACTGAACTGGGTTTCACAAATCCCCCAACAGTAGCTCCTTGTGCACATAATTTCTCTGATTCTCTGGAGGAAGCTGTGCCATCTCACTAGATATGCATCTGCAATGCTCTCTCTTATGTTCTGTCTTCTACAGTGCCTCTCCTTGATGAGAATTGTGAGATTATGCAGCACAAGGCAGTTCTGATGCTTTGAATTACTACTGATAGAAGTGTTAGGCAGTTCTGCTGCCCTTTCCAAGCTAGATATACAGAGCTTGCTATGACAGAACACCTGCATGCTTTTAACCACTTCTAAGATCTGTGTGACCATCTCCCTCTCTCTTTACCCTGCAATACTGTTTGTCCCATCCTCACACAGCGCTCTAAAAGCTTGCACAGGAACACTTCTCAAACCTGTGAAAAAGGCAGCCCTGTCTCTGACCTGCACAGTGGGCCTCAGTGCTCATACAAAAGTAGTTTATGTCTTCTGAAAACTGCATGAGTGCCCCTCTTCCAAGGCGTGGTTTTCCTCTTTAACTCAGGCAGGTATTTTAGTATCACTACGAGGCACCGATCTGCCATTTTGCACTGGTTTACAGCTCTTTGGAGTGCCATTGATCATTTGTTATCTGTGCAAGTGAAGCTGCTACAGGCATGCAGCTCATGCACAAGCCAATGTACAGGAAACAGTGACTGCTGTAGCTGGCAGGAAAATTTTCAGAAGTGACATAGACGCTTGCGTGCCTAAAGCAAAGAGTATCTGTAGATAGATTTGTCAAACTGGCTGTGAGTGCTGTCTCCCTCAGCAAGAAATGCAGTGAGCTGACCTCCGTCTCTGTTAAGAGATTGCTCTGTATGGCCACACTCAGGGAAACCATCCTTGTCCAGAAGTCACAATACAATGGTAACACTGTAGGTAACACTGTTCTTTTCTTAACAACACAAAGAAGCACATTGCTACTTCCTGTTTTGATTTGGAAACCAAAGTATGCTGAGGTTCAATGAACTGGCTGAGGTCACACAATCAGCCAGTGGCAAAGCTGAGAATAGGCTCTGTGTCCTTTTCTCCAGGCCTAAGATGTAACCCTCAGATCCATCCTGGGGGCAAAGGCGGGCTACCAGAGCTATACATCACAGCTCTACAGAAAATGACGTTTTTAGAACAGATTCAACCTTGAACTTACGACAGTTACTAAAAAAAAATAAAAAGCATCAATGTTTTCTTCTTATGAGAGATTCTGCTTGTTAAAAATGGAATTTATAAATATTGATGGACTTCTAAGCGTGAGCACATTAAAAAGAAAAATAAAAAAATCCAAAAGACTAAAGCCCGAATTAACTTTGAGAAATTGTTGCTGGAGACCTAGTCAAAAATAAAGCAATGTTGTGAAAATGTATAAACCTTTTGCAGTCATTTTTCATCAATTTCAAAACCGTTTTTAGGGAAATAGTGCTTCTTTCACACTTCCCCCTTCCCTGGCTCTTACCCATAGTTCTTACAGCATGTACAAACTATGTGTGGTTCACTTGGTAGAGCAGCTGCTTCACCTGTGGTGGGCTGATGGCAACTGAGCAACTGTCTGCAATGTTATCTGCAGTTGCCCTGCACTTAAATGAGACTCCTGGGGGTGAGGTCCGGATTATCAGTGAGTTTATGGAAACCATATGTTATGGTATTTAGGTGGCGAATATGATCCTCTTTCAGCATAGGCATTGTGTTCCATCCAAGAAAGTTCTGTAACACTGGGTTTCACAAAATGGTTCAATTGAGCCCAAACTACAGTTTTCTACTATGTCTTCAAGGACAGACACCCCTCCTTTCAGTCCAGATTTACTCAGAGGGAAGATAAGTTAGAAAATTATATCTGCTTACACCTGACTTCCGTTGCAGTGTAAGTCATGATCCTTTCTGATTTCAGAGAGAATTAGGCTCTGTGTGTCTTCAGCTGTCGTGGTTCAGCCACCTAAACACATGTGCAGAACCAGCTTCAGCAACTGTCATTAGTGTATTGGCAGGTTTCCAAGCATGGAAAATACGATGTCTTCTACATGACAAGATCAGTCCTTCCTGGAGGCACCTGCCAACCCAGCCCGTCTGCTATGCAAGTTTTGCAACCTGCAAGTACAGGCCCAGGGCAAAAATAGTGCCAGTGCCTGCTTCAAAACACCCACATCCTTTCCCTCTACCACAGTCAGCAGGAAGAAGGCCTATGCCCGCTCTCACTCTCTCTCTGCACCACAGCAACTGCAGCCACAGCCATGTCCCCTGAAAGCTGTACCCAACAGGTGAGAGGCAGCACACCTTGTCGGCTGTAGGGAGAGGCACTCACGATGCCTGTCTCTGCAATACCTGCAGGCTCCTGCCTGTAGTGCAGGCCCCTGTCATAGGACATGCTGCCAGCTGAGTCTTGTGCTCCATCCTCTCCCTCCTCCCCATCCCTACCCTGATCTGCTGCCATCTTTCACAAAATCCATAGAAATGTAATTATCGTAGAGATGTTTGCCTGTAGTGACGTTTTTCTTAGGAAATAATTATAATTGGCCGTGGAAGCTAAAAACTTATCGGAGTATACAGATGACAGACAGCACAATCACATAAGCTTCCCTCTGAGAAAATAAAGCTAAAGCCCATTTATCCTCCTAGCTGGGAACAAAGGACTTCACTTTGAAGAGCCAGGCTGTGAAAATATGGAGAAAAGACTGTTACGCTCACAGATTAAATTTGCAGTAGGTAACCAACCACAAGGAATCCATTTGCAGCAGAACAGTACTGCAGTAATTACAATAATATCACTTCTTTCATCTGAAGAACACCCAATGAGGGACATATCACTCTGTTCAGAGGAAGCTACAGGGGTTTCAAGAGGTTAATTAAGACGCTGGAAGCCATGTGGGCCTGAAGAGTGACTGGATCACAGATAACATTAAAATGTAAGCATATCTTAATCATGTCTGTAAGGGCTATTTGCACTGGGATCCAAAGCCAGACAAAGTCACTTATTCCTGCAGTAAAGCACTAATTGCACTCTCCTAGAGAGCAGAAAAATATTGATTCCAAGATGTATCTCCAAGTCAAGGAGTCTCCTGGAGCCATCTTCTGCATGACAGCAGACATGCTACCCTGGAAGGAACTTGTGCTTCTTCCAAAGGACTTCAACATCTGGCCTCTCTTTTGGCTGAATGGGTTTCTAACAGCATGTGGATTGGGGTGAGTGGGAGAGCTTCACTCTGTAGTAATTTAAAACGTTTAAACAATTCATGACACTCCTGAGATGCTCTTAAGAAAATGAAAATTGAGAGAGGAGAATGGCTGTCCGATGGTACTTACTTAGTACTCAGAACATACAAGCAGATGACAACTTAAAATTGACAGAGATATGCCTGGATCTAATGGTATTGCATAGACACAAAGAGAAATACTGCCAGAAGGCAATCAGTTGTTGTATAGAGAAGAGATGAGAAAGGGACAGAGCCAGGGATGGGATGGAAGAGATAAGGACAGAGAAATACCAAGAACAGAAGAGCATGAAATGTTTTCTATAGTTCTAATTCCCAGGATTACAAATAATAATCCAGCACATTCTCTGGCTGACATGCACCGCACCATGGTCATGTGGCAACGCTATTTCCATCACATGTACTGCTCTGACAAATTCTTCAGGCTCTGGATAAAGTTCTGCTTTGTTTCTATTTCTCTTTTAATTATTTTTGATGGTCTTCTTGGCTCCCAAAAGCTTTTCCTGGTTAGATTTCCCCTTCTAGCTATAAAAAGAAACTAGACTGATCTCCTTTGGCAGCTGTGAAATGGCTGCATATTGTATATGTTTTCTTGATGAGCTTCCATGAAACGGGTTTTGGTTTTCTTTTGACAGATGTACCATTTTTAGCACAATGTCCACACAAGATTAGCAAGTGTTCATTCTGGAGGAAGAATTTTTACATGCATATAATGTCACTTATGCCATTTCTACACAGCATTATGAATAGCAAGTAACGTCACTTGAAGAGGGAATGGAACTGATTGAAGAATGTTTCCCCTATGAATGCTCAGTATGATTAGTGATGGTCTGGTTTTTGCTAATCTTAAGGCGTCAGTAGATGGCAAACGTCCATGAGATTCAGGTTTTAATTCTTACTATTTCCTGGAGCCAAATTACAACGCTGCATGAAACTGGCCAGACTGCATGTGCTCTAAGAGCAACTCAGCCTGGTGTCCTCTAATGACAGTGCCCAGATGCGGATGTGTGGGGAAGAAACTAAATGCACATAGTAATTCCTATTTCCTTTCTTACTCATCCTCCAGTCCCTTTCATCTCAGACTCCCTAAGCTCATGATTTCTGTGTATTTTAGAGCCCACAATGGAGAGAGAGGAGGTGCAGCTTTCAGTGAAGACAAGGTATTACACTGCACAGCACCATGGGTGAATGTGATTGCTCTGTCTTCTTATGTGGTTTTATGTGCATCAGCCTCAGTCTAGCCTGTGCTTTTGGGGTAATGCTATTATAAAATCAATGAATGACAAAAATGCTCAGAGATAAAAGGGAAAAGGCCAAAACGAGTAAAAACAGGGCAACGATATAATATAAGAGCATGATTATAAATACTCATATAAAGAGAGCTGGCATTCTGCCTATTTCTTGTCCAGTGTTTTATTTAGCCATGAAGGCCTTTTTAAAAATCATATCCAAGTATGGGATATTGTATTCATGTATGGGAGCAGAGGAAATCTATTTCTTCTTGAAATTAAAAGCTTTTGTGAGGCTTCTATGACTGGACATCTCAAAATCAAATTCAAACATAAGTATCACCAAACATCAGAACAATTAGCAGGCTATTTTTCTTTTCAGTTGTTACACACTGTTGACCTGCCTGCTTGGTATAATTCTTAAGTACTGGTAGGAGTCACGAGTGGCTAATGGGCAGTCATAGACATCGGCCTTATAGGATGCAACTGGGCCACCAGCTGAAGCTGCTTGAACTGCAGACTGCCAGAATAAACATCCTAGCTTTTGCTTTCTCTTTCTTCCCAAGGGATGGCTGGGCCAACCACGTGTGTATCTTTTCATCAGCTTAAGCCAGCAGCAAAGCTGAAGTCCCAGGATTGTAGGCAGAATCCATGAGACATTGCCACCTGCAGTCTGGGGGATCTGTCTGAGAGCCAGAAGCTCTGCAGGCAGACTGACCCAGGCCTGGGGCCTGATGCCAGGGATGCAGGCAGGACTCCAGCTGAACACTGGCTTAAAGCCTGTGACAGATAGCTACAAATAAAGCACTTTAGTCTCATCATGTGGGCGTTTTTCAAATTGCATCTGGTTACATGGGAGTATTTCCAGGCAGCCCCTTGTCACTGATCTTTGGTTTGGAGTGAAGATAATAAGAAAGTGAAGACAAAGCTCTTTCCTGGATTATATGTGGCCACTTTAAACATAGGTTATGCCTCTCCTCAAGGGGCAGGCCTCCAATGGATGCTTTTCCAGCTAAATCTGATTTAAAGATGACTGCTTTTAAACTTGTCCTACCTGAAGTGATAATTGTGAGTTTTTCCCTTTGAAATGAAACCTGAATTTGCAATCTGAAAAAAGAAAGTATCCGACAGAAACTCCACTACAATTCTCACTGCCACACCAAAAAGCCTGTGAGACAGCTTTTGTTTTATTTTCAGTCACTATTGCCTGTAAAAATGTTTGACATACAACACTGAAGAACGAAATTCTCTTTACCTACTAATTAACAGCAGATTAAGACAGCTCATGGCCAAGGAGGAATGTAGGAAAAAAAGGCAAGAGGGAAAAAATAGTTCCCTGGAAAGGGTTACAGAATAATTATTTGCCTTTCCCCCTCAATTAGTAGGCAAACAATGGCAATTTGATCCCTTTGTAGCTGTTACAACTAGGGTCTTGCTCGAGCTTTTCCAATGGTTTACATTGCTCTTAACTGTCTCTTTGTGGCTGCAGCAGATACTGCATGATGCACCTCCCTGCATAACAGCTAGAACAGCTTATAGCTATTCAGAGTCCAAAACTGAAAGTGCTACCAACAAATGGTGTTTATCCCCAAAACAGCATTCTTTCAACAAATTTAACAAGCTTTGCCATCCTCCCCCTTCCACTTTTCTGATTTCCTTGTGTTCACTCCCTCCACTTTTTTTCTCTTCTCATTATTTCCTTTGATTTCTTCTTGTGGCTTCTAGACGTAGTTCTGGTAAACTAAGCTTTGTCTAGAGTGTGTGTGTGTGCAGGGGAGGGGGGGGACGGGGTAAGGGAAGGGAGAAGGGAGGGCAGGGATGAGCAATGGTACACATTGCTGGGGGGGGGGGGGGGGGGGGGTTGTACAATGATTTATGTTAAAGCTGTAGCAAACTAATTTCATAGTAATCCACTCTCCCCACCCTTGTTGCCTCTTTATTCTTCTTCCTTTATGCAAGTTGTTCCTTTTTTTTTCCCAGTGAATTGTGTTTCTCTCTTGCTTCTTACTCTCATAGCAAATATACATGCTCTAGTGTGTTTGCCTCCTTGCTAACTTCCTCTGCAATGTTTGCTGCCTTCCACACGTTTACATCAAAGAAACAGACTTGTTCACATCTGATGACTTTTCCCATGCTGCACCTTCCCTGTTTCTTTTGTGAGGCTGCTTTCTCTATGTCTGTGTGTCCAGCTGTTCCTGCTGCTGACCACCTCCTGTTCTCCAATTCCATCCTCCATGAGAGTGAACATGACCGGTATGTCCTTAACGCTGTCTTTCTTCACATATTTGCACAGTTTCACGTGCCCATGTGGTCACTGTCCTGTTTTATGCTTCCTCTGAAGCAGTGGCTCCGCATGTGCAGTATGTTTTGTAGGGCTTGCCACTGAGAGCAACGACCTTTTCCTGAAGCAGTTTTTCATAGACACTCATGGTTACTTCATGACACAGTGATGTGTACATCTAAGTAGCATGTTTTCAGGAACTGGAGAAGAAGAAGGTGAAGTTCAGTAATAGGAGTGGTACAACGGCCCTGCCTGATCACATGGTGGGAAGGGAGATCAGAGAGAAACTTCAACACTGTTAGATCCTGGGTATCCTGGTAAGTATAGTTCCAAATAGTCACTCAAAATAGCAGTTGTCACTTGAAAAACATGACACATTTTGACACTCTTGGTTATTTTAACCATATTCACAGGGCCTGAAACATCATCACTGCCCAGCTTATTAAGGGGAGGTCAGTCCTAGAATTAGCCCTAAACTGAGTCCACTGCTACACTACTTCTGAGAAGATGGTCCTGAATGAAAGGGGACCCTGAGCACTGACAGCTGTATTCCAGCACAGGGTGAAAAGCACCAAGAAGTGACTTCCAGTACTATCCTGAGCAGCCACTGAAAACAGAAGCCTTCTTGTCTGGCTTTTGTTCTCAAATAGCCAATAAGAACTGATAAGCGCTGGCACCATTGTCTGTAATAAATGTGTTTTCAACCAGTAGAAGACTGGTGTGTTGTAAACAATTATTGCACAGAGTAAAGCGTAATCGATCACAGAAGTACAAGATAGGATATTTGCCAATGCATGGCTTAAAGATCAAAATGTATATAATGGAGCAAGCACGCTTAAGACAGTGAAAAGGAGGTATCATGGAATGAAATATAAAATAGAGTGTAGTAAAATAACTGCATAGACCTTTATCACTGTTGTGCTTTTACTGTTATAGCAAAGTTCTATTTTCTGCTTGTCAGAAGGTCCCTCATAAGTCACTCTGTTACACTGGTATTCAGAATTTCAAATAACTAAAACACATATGCCGTGTTTATTTTCAGACACATTCTGTTGGTGTGCCTCAAGTGATCTTCCTGTATGCTACAGGTTCTCTTCATTGCTGCGTTCTTCAAGTTTTGCACTGGGGTCACAGCTAAAATCGCAGATAGCAAGTTCGGATGTTTAGAGAGACCCCTTCAATTGTAGGGCCATAGGATAAAAGCCTGGGGTTATCAAATCATTCTAAAGGCTTCATTATAAGGCCTTCTCTCTTCCCATTTCTTTTGGAATGTCTGGGCAGAACATTGTTTTTCACAAACAAAATGTTCCCTCCTCCTAGCCAAAACTTACGCTTGTTACAGGTCAAATTAAGCTGCTCTGAAGCACTACATAGCCTTACAGCACTTCAAGATGCAGGTAAGAATTAAGCTGCTCTGCAGGTGGTTCATGTATGAGGGTTTTTGACAACCACAGCACAGCAATGTCTCCTCCAGACAAAGAAACAAACAGATCCATCCAGAGTTTTGAGTGCTTTTAGTACAAAGGTCACAGCGTACGAAGAGACAGGCAGTGAAGACCCCAAAATAAAACAGGTGACATAGGAGAAGTAATCCTGACTCAAAAGACTGAGTAGCCTGGCCCCAACAACAAGTCAAGAGGTAAGTCTACTAGATGATTTGAATTTCAGTAGCCTGCGTTTTTTTTATTCTCTCCTTTTTGTTTGATTCATTCCAGGCACAGAAGTTACTACCTGGCTTCATCACCTGCTTATTAGAGCAATTCACGAGGCACTGAAAACTGATGAGCTGCTTTTAGTCAAAGGACACCAAGCACGGTGGTGCTCATCTTCCTTCTTTGTGTAGCTTTGTGGAGAAGTGAAGGTAAATATGACAGGAAAGGTGGGTCCTGCTTCCGATCTCAACACCCACACTGAAACGATGCCAGCAGGTCTCCCAGCAGTGGCTGCTTATACATGACACCCTTAAAGAGACATACCAGTCAGTTTCCCTCCAGGGTAGCAGAAGCTCAGACAGATTAACGGCCTCAGTTACATTTAGATCATGTCAGCTTTCCTTTTGCAACCACATAAGGCGTGGCTGTCAAAACTTGGGACAAACCGCTAAGGTTGCAAAAGTTTCAGAGTTGCGTTGGAAATATTTCTCAGCAAAGATTTGTCTGCAAAACTAAGCAAAAGAGTGTTCAAAGCCACCACCTTCCATAGCACTATTTAAATGTGGAACAAACACTAAAACTACGCAACTTCAGTGGAACTGGAAAAGTGTAACTTAAGTAGAAGATTTTTGGTCGCTAGGTACAGGGTAGAACCTGGTCCTGCCTTGCTATCTTACACTGAGGTTAATGCGAAATTGTTTTATGTCCACCACATGTTTGGTTCATACCTATTATGAGAGAAGACTCTAAAGGCTGGCAGAAGATTTTCTAACTATAAAGTGCTAAATATTTAAGTATTTGAAGGGGATCATCATCTAGAGGAGAAACCTATGTGCTAAGAGGTGTGAGAGACCAAGGATCAACTAGAAGAAATAAAGAGAATGTACTAAGTCAAAGTGTATTTTCTATATGTAAGCTACAGTAATACAGAAGAGCTTCTAAAATTTGTTCATTCTATTAGTTTGAACTTGTTATCTATATATCAACTGAGGGAAGATCTAATTGACTCTTGATTGCGTATCCTTTCTAGCACAGTTACCTGCAATGCTGTTGTTCAATCAAAATTTCATAAGCCCATACTTAGTGTTAAGTCCATTCTCAGTAAAGCAGAAATGTGGAGTACTGGAGTACTTCTAGCAATAAAACTCACCAGACCTACTAAACCTATGGCCCATCTTCCTGCCCTAAGTACAAAGTCTTTTCAAATCAATAGTTTTCATTCTTTACTGCCAACGTGGTACAGCTTAAGGTAATGATAAACTGCAAGCATGTTTTACTTGAGCACGTATAATGACCATTCCATGGAAAGCTGAAATGAAATAGCTAATAGGCAAGCTAGTACAGAATTAGTGAATGACACAAATGCACAGTTTGCACTGTTTCCTGTTGCTGGATAGCATTTGCCAAACTCACAGAAATTACCCTTGTGATCATACTTGTGCACTTCCTATAACAAAGGAAATGATGACCAACAGATGCTGTAAAACCTCTCAAGACCTTCTGTGTTGTTTTTTTGCTACTAGTTTCCTGCAAAATGTCACAATCAGCCTATCCTTTCCTCTGACTAATGGCTTTTATTCTTTGCAAATGGATTCTTTGAAAGGAGGCAAAAAGCTCATGGTCTGATGGAAGGATAGAGAAAACGCTCACAAGCCTTACCAGAACCCCCTCCCAGGACAGGGTGATAAACTTCAGGCCAAAATCTAGAGCAGAAATAGGAAAGTTTTGGTCCACAGGAGGCCTACAATCTACAGCTTTATTCTTCCTGTTACTACTGAATAATGCTAAGGTGCAGTTTGAACTATTGTCATCTTTTGAAAGCCACAAAAGCAGAAAAACCTTTTAAATGAGTGACTAGAGAAATACTGTTAAAACTTATTCTGCACTTCTGACCACCTTTATCAATTTTTGCAGCAGACAGACAAGATGCATGAATAACAAGCACATCTCATGTCTTGAAAGGAGTATGGAAGTACAACCACTCTTTACTTCAGACCAGGAATGGAAAAGAATGGAGTAAAACTATAGCCAGGGAGTGAAAGGCTAGCATTGTTTTCAGCTGCTCTCAATGAGAAGCTTCAAACCTGCTCAGGTCTGTGTTCCCCAAGAACTGTCTCCAGAAGGACAGGGCTGTTACTAGGTGTGTGGAAGTCAGACATTTCCAGCAATACCAAGATTTGGCATTAACTAGTATTAAGAAAGTAACCATAGTAATGGTGTTTGCATAAGAGAGGAGAGAAAGGCACTGTGAGGAGGAAGCGGCAGACAAAAATATCTTTTGCAACCTCACAGACTCTTGTGGAAATCCCCCACCTATGAGGAGCATTCGTATTGAAAAGCTGGCACTCGTTGCCCGTTTACTCACAGGCACTGATGTCATAGGGCAGGCTTTTTTTTTTATTTTTTATTTTTTTATTTCACATTTTAACTCAAGCCAGTGCCAGAAAACACCCATCCATTTGGAAAAACTTGAATGCGTCAGCAGGTATGGGCAGGGTATCTACAGTCTTGTTTTCATGCTGTCAAAGTCTGCTGCTAGTTTCACAAAACGACAGGTGGGAGGATGCACGCCGCATGCGCACACGCACGTGCAGCTGCATTGTGGAGGCACAGTGAAGCACTGACATTCAGGGAGCGGGAGGAGAGTCAGCATGAAAAGAAACAGCACCGCACTAATTTCTTTTCTTTTAATTAACATTTGTCAAGTTTGGAGAGAAGCCCAGGCTGCAAAATTTGGATGCAAAATTCAGAGAGCACTGAAACTGGAAATGTTCGCATACAGGCTCCTTATTTATGCCTCGTCCTGCTTATAGGTCATGCAGAGACTACTTAATTGCTCTTACTGTAACTCACAATTAGTGACAGTTCTTCATTGTATGTCAGCGTGCAGCAGAGATACACACTCTGAAAATGTGTGGCAATGTTTAATAGTAGGTGGACATTTGCTACCCCGTTCAAGGATTTTTCCCTGAGTCCACTCTATTTCATGTGGAGCAAAGACTTTTTAATGGCAGCAGCAGAAGGAAGTGGTGATACTTTAATCAGATCGGGGAGCTGTTTGTAAAAGGAAGTAGTTTCTCAAATTCATATGAACAACACCTTTCCTGCACAGCTGTCATTGATACAAGTTCAAAGAACTACCTCATGTCTCACTACTGAATACTTGGCATAGGATTGAATAGCCACTATTAAACTCTTGCAATGTTAATATTAAGCCACTAACTCCACAGGAGGTTCGTTCTCTACATGAGAATGGGGCTAGTTAAAAATTCCAGCCCTTCCTTTGCATTCTTTTACCAGCACAGCACATACTTTTCAGCAAATCACATCAGAAGGTAAGGGAACTTACTTGTTGGAATAATGGAATAATACATGCATTACCTTCTTACTTCAATAAATATGGCACAACTTTCAAACATACCCAATGGACTGTAAACAACACACTTAATATGGCAACAATCACCAAGGCTACTCTAGTTCCTAGAAGGGCACTTGCACGCCTTGCATTCTAGCCTAGAGATAAGAGAGCACAGGATATAACTCTCACTACGGTGAGTCGGCAGGATTTCATACCACAGAGAGCCTAAGAAGTAAAACACTGCTAATGCTCCTTCTGGAGCTTTGGGGAGTAAGTGCAGGAGAGTAAGCTGGATCCAGATGAGCTCTCCTCAGTCACACATTTCTAAGAGCCAAGTCTCAGCTCTTGCTAGGGCCATATGTAAGACTGAACTACTGCAGTTCTCACGGCAAGGACAAAAACCACAGTTCCTCTCACCAGATGCATCAAATCAAACTCCTTGTTCCTCCTCCATCTGCACTGCTTACGATCTGTCTGGCTTCTAGATGTCACGTAACAGTGACATGGTGCTTCCATGCTGGTTGCATTTCAGAGGATTGAAAACAGTACATGGCCTTGGAAAAGGAGAGCTCTATATATGAGTTCATTCCTATGAGTAGTGCTTCTGCCCCCAGAATTCTTCAGACAAAGTACTATTATAGCACAGTGCAGCTTCATGTGTATCCTGCTGTCTTAAGGACACATTCATTTTGTTGGCCTTCAGTTCTGACACGGCATTAGATATGAGCAATGTATGAAACTGCATGACTCAAGTGATTTAGTAAAATTTCTGCTTCTTGAACTGATCCAGCAGATGAATAATCACACAGATAAATGCTTTTTTAGAACAGCTGCCTGTGACAGAGATATCTGCTTTCTGCTTTTAAGGAAGGTGGTGTGGCTACTTCCTGGATTAGCAAATTGCTTTTTAGCAATTTAAATGAGCAAATAGCATTCTGTCAGATGACAATTAAGGGCAACATACGACCTCTGAGACAATGTAGCTGTCCTGCTTAGATTAACGCTATTTCAAGGAGCACCATTTAAAATAATGTAGACTAACTGCACACGATTAGCACATTATTTTAGAATTACTTAGGCATAAAGAAGGATAGCTTTTCTTCTGCAGATTTTTATACCACATTAGTTTTTCTGGCCATGCTTGTCTGACTCATCCCTCAACAGATTCACTTCTAATACTGAAAGAGCTTCAATTCACATAAGGGTAAGGGAAGTGTTCTTCTGTTAATTTTGTTGTGTTAGCATGAAGCAGGAGTTTTTTTGGGGGAAAGTATTTACATAAACAGCACAACATTTTTAATCCAAAAACATCAGTGTACTTTGCAGACGATACGGAAGAGGGTTGCTTTATCTCGAGTTGAAGTAAACCCACTGCTAAAGTAGATACTCAGTAACAACACCACCTAACAATGTGAACATGAATAATACTTTTCTAATTTAAACTGAGTGTGGGAGGATAGAGGTAGGCAGCAAAAGAAGTTGGAAACTGATTTTCAGTCTGATTCATAGGGATTTTCAACAGTTGCTTGTACAGGTAAATTATAATATTCAGCATTTACATATAGCTTTTCATTTATTAAAACCTGATGGTTTTAAGTCTTATTCTTTGACAAATGTGCAAGTGACAGAAGCACAATGAAGTTATGAAACTGGGTTATCTTATTGACTGTATCTAGTATCTCAACTTTCACATACAAAACAGCTTATCTGTTTTGTTAAATACTGCTCACCTGATGAGCTTCCTCTAAGTGAGAAAACTGGATTGTAAAATGAATGGAATCACCTAAAGAAGACTGGAGAATAATTTAACACTACTTGAATTGTACCAATTTTGTCCATGGCTTATTAACAATGGTAATCAAAAGGATGTACATATCATAGAATCATAGAATCATAGAATGGCCTGGGTTGAAAAGGACCACAATGATCATCCAGTTTCAACCCCGCTGCTACATGCAGGGTCACCAACCACCAGACCAGGCTGCCCAGAGCCACATCCAGCCTGGCCTTGAATGTCTCCAGGGATGGGGCATCCACAGCCTCCTTGGGCAACCTGTTCCAGTGCGTCACCACTTGTTTTGTTTAAAAGAAATATAAACAAAAATAACTACAAAATCCACTCATAACAGTCTGCCTAGAGGACTTCCCTACACCCACCCCACACACACACCAAAAAAAAAAAAAAAAAAGGAAAAAAAAAGGGCTGTTTTCCATAGTTGTCTATTGACAAGGTTGTGCAGGCTGACCTAGGAGCATGCTGAAATTACTGCAATGTTAGCCTGTTGCTGCTGCCCTCCTTCCCACCTTTACTGACTAAATATTCCTTTGCAGTTCTGTTAATCACGGTTTTATCAGCAAGTTTACAGGGAGGAGTGAAGTTGCTACGTCATCTGAACATCAAGGTCACAGAATAAATTGTAATCCTTACTGAAAATATAGGAAAAAATAATCTTGGTTCATTTGTTTCAAAACAACCTAGAAACATACATCCAACTACTCACCTATGTAGAACACGTCCTGCTTTGTTCTAATTGTGAATAATTATAAGTAGTCAGAATTTCAGAGGAATAACACCAGAGCAGCTCTTGAATGAAATACTATATATCCACCCACCAAAGAGCTATGGAAAAAAGCTACTAGACCAAAGTCATGCAGGGCTGGGAACACAATCCATGCTTCATGTGAATGTCAGATACAGTAGACATTACTTGATGCTGATCTTCACTTCAACGTCAAAAATTAAATACTTTCTACTAAATGCAAGTAAATGGCAGTAATTCTTTTTAAGTACTTTGCAAGCATTTTTCTTTCAGCACTATAGAATATCAAGATTACAAGCTGTCAGTTATGTTTTATAGCTTTTCATTCTCCAACAAAACAGAAAGACACGTGCAGTAATAATAACTCATTAATATATTTTGAAGAGATCTGCAGCAAATCCTTATAGCCCAAAACTAAACATGGCTCCATTCTGAGTCCACAGAGTGCACGTTACTCTTTTTAAAAGTGAATGACAAGCATTTTGTTAGCAACAAAGCAAAACAAAAAGCAAAAAAAAAACAAAAAAAAACCCAACATAAACATCACTCTCTCCAAACAAGAAGAAAACCACCAAACTACCAAAAAAGCAAACAGTAGAAAACTTTATTTTGGGCAAACCAAGTCAGCTCCAAACAATTTCAGTAGGCACCTATTGTGGCTTCTGGTATCATTGCTGCATTCATATCTCTAGTCAGATTGGACTTCTCTTTAAGCTTTGACTGGAGCAATGTGTGTTCCATTACACCAATTTGAATGTCCATCTGAATGGTTTCTTGCTTCAGTTTTGTTAAGGCCTGTTTAATCCTCACCAGAGGAGCTGTCCAAGAAAAGATAAGTAGTACAACTTGGTGTCAGGTGAATTAACACAGAAGCATAACATTCTACAATTCACTCCTTAAAATTGAAAAAGTGATCGAACAAAAGCATGTTCTACTTTAAAGTCATGACTGAACTGATACATTAAGCCTTAAAGATAGAAATGGCAATAACAATTTTGCTGTCTTCTCAACAACTAATATCTGCATAAAGACGTGCATAATCATTAAGCTCCATTTACCAGTAATATGTTTTGCTCAGCTAAAAGCCTCACCCCCACATCTGACTTGGGGTTTCATAGGGAACCGAAGACACCCTCAGCAGGAGGCCATTTTACCTGTGAAAATCTACTAAAATGTTTTGTGCTCCATACTTCTTTTGTAACCCATCACTTCCCACTAATATCGCCTTATAGATGCTGCTGACGCATCATATAGCTCCTTATAATTCTGGGCTCTAGAGTTTACCCTGATCCTTGGCCATGTCATAGTACAGTTAAGGTGCTAAGAGGTAGTTGAGTAGCTCTTTCATTCAAGAAGAGTGAACAAAATTTCTTCACACAGTAACACTTCTAATTACTTAAGTCAATTAACCATAGTGGTTACAATAAAATATAGATACAGCTTGCATTTAGCCTTGCTATAGTATGCATCCATTCACTTCTGCATTAGTACTTGTAACATTTGAAAAAGAATGCGTTTATCAGGAAAAATTACACTAAATCCTCAGTACATAGTTTTATATATTAAAAAATTCAAACTTCAGCACCAAAATTAATTTTCTCACCCATTTCCATAAGCATTAGTGAGAGAATTCCAACACTTACTCTCAGTAATGATTTGAGAGTAAAATAATTTGAACCTTCTACTGACTTGCATAACATTTTTGAAGAGGGTAAGATGTCTAATTTTCTTAGACATCTTTTAAAATCTTAATATGGTATTTTAGACTTGTCACTCATTTCTGGTTATTTTTTTCCACAGAGGACCAATGATGCATCTGTCACTGAGAAATTGGGTGGATGGTTTGAAGCAAAAACATACTTACTGCCATCAGTCATACTGCTTCCTTTCTCTTCTGTTTCCTGCTTCACTTTCTCTAAAACTTCTGTAATCTTTAATTAGAGATGATTTTATTCATTAAACCGGATGAATAAAAAGTTAAAAAGAAATCCAAAACTCCCTCCTGAATAAACATGTCAGTTGAAAATAAAGTGTCTGTCTTGTTGTAAAAAAAAGGAACTTTTCTGGCTTTTTTTTCCACAAACATTAGGAAAATTTTCATTAGCTTTTTGAAAAACTGATGTTATAAATCGTATGGCAGAACATTAACCAAACAGAAACATTACTGAGGATCCGTAACCAATAAAAATAAAGTGCAAATGTTGCTGCACAGTGGATGGGAGAAAAGAACCATTATCCTCACAGACCAAGATTTACCAAATGACCATTAAAAATGCCTTTCTAAATGTGGCAGGACTTTGGCAGGTGACAAGAAAACCGAGAAATACCACTGCAGCAAATGATGGTGCAGCAGGCAAGCCTACTGGCATTGGCATGTGTGAATCCATGCGTGAAGAATAAAAATACATTTCAGCACTGTCTATCGACCAGCTTGCCTTTGTTGATGACAAAGCAACTATATTCCAAGGTAGAATCTAGATAATAACCTATTATTTTTTGTCTGTATTATAAAAATGGCCTATTATTAAGGCTTCAGTATGCCCTTCCATTAAACAGCAGCAACAACAAAAAACATGGCTGCATTTTTACTGCATACCTGCAGTCAGTCATACATGTACTGCCAGGAAGGTTGAGATTTTATTCTATGAAATTAAAATGTAATCCTTTCTGGATTATAGCCTATTAGAAAGCAGATCAGTACTGATATCCAATGAGCATAGTCTAGCTCAGATATGCACCGCTGCATCAACACAGTTCAAAGGCTACCAGCTGGTAACATATTTATAATCAACTTTTTTTTTTTTTTTAAGGCACAAAAATATCATGCAAGTAAATCTGAAATCAACTTCCTTGAGAATCAAAGAGGAAGAAGGGCTAATAGTACAAATCCCATACTAAGAATTCCTTGCTAAAAAACCCTTGTTAAACTTCTGTGACTATTATTACATTAAAAAAAAATCTCAAATCTATTCTACATTTTCCATCATATTTTTATAGTATCTATTTTAGGTTACCATTCCAGGTACTTTAACATCTAATAAACTGCAATAAATGCAATATTTGACTAAAGACTCAAATAAAAGAATCATTAAAAAAATCTAAACTGCACAAAAGTGAAAGTATTTGGAAATCTAGTAGTAAATCTGAGTGAAAACTATGAAACAGTCCACATGTTAAGTCAATTAGGAGTCTTTTCTTAGATTTGTCAAACCATTGATTAAACAAACATTTTTAGGTATTAATATAATTTGATTGGTATCAAAAAGTTACTCTTTAGTCAAATATTGCATTTAAATGCTTTCAAGATTAACATTTCAAATTGTTATTGGTTACTTTTGCTAAAAATAAAAGTTAAGCTTTTCTTCTTCCGAAGACTTTATGGACATGAGTAGATTAATCCTCAATAATTCTAGGAGACTGGTTATGAAATACAGAATATTTCCACTCCTTCACAAACTGGTGAAATTTAGATCTCATAATTGTTTGTTCAAATTCAGAAATTAAAAAGCAATAGCAACCTCAGTTTAAAATTTAGGGGCCAGGTGAATCTGCTCCCACTGAAAGAACACGGTAAGTTTTAAGACAACGTATCAGGAAGAGCTCAGTTCATAAACCTGAGAACGCTAGATGTCAATTCTCCAATGATTTATTCAAGGAAGCCAAAGAAATAATGTGAAGATGTGTTTTACCTCAGAAAGGACTCTAATCCTTTCAGTTACTCCTCCACTTCCCTCCTGGTACTTCTCCTTAGCCTGCAAAGAAACACATTTTTTGATGAAGAGATGCATGCATTCCAGACACTTCAGTATCTACTTAATAAAGTGGGTTTCTAAAATTTGAACAGCAGAATCATTAATAACAATTAATCATTAATAATTAATAATGTAAATTTTTCAGAGAGAACATCAAAATTTGCTTTTACATGTCCCGATTCCAGACATTCTCCCATGAAATCTCAATGACATTTACAGCACTACAAATATAAGGAAAGACTCGGAGACATCAGCCTATGCAATGACCATCATTCAAAACAGGAAAGCGGTTTTAAAAGCTGTAAGTGGCAGCCCTAATGCATAAGAGTAAGAAGTAGGTTTCCTGGTAGACTTACATGAGAAAACATGCACAAAGAAAATTTGCCAGAATGCAGACTGAATTGAATCCTAAAACCCAGAATGCTTCTTTCTATTCAGTAAGTTACTGTCTTGACGTTTAACAGCAAGATATACAGAAAGCACAGAGGTCAAATCTTGCTGGTCTGGTTATATTGTTGAGCCCTCAAATAGGAGAGTTAACCAACTGGTAGCTTACACAGGCCCCCTAACTAAAGAATCAAAAAGATTCTCAAACATTAGCCTATTGGCATAAAAACTAAATGAAGTAAACAAGTAATCAGAGAGCTTTGTGCAAGTTAGCATGAGTAATCAACAGAAGAGATGAATGCTGAACTGAAACTGTAGCTTTTTCACTCATCACAGATGTGTGAACTTCATAGGGAAAGCACAACCAGCAATTTACTAGCTGCTCAAGATTGTGGCAGCCGATTTACATAATATTCAGGCAAGAAAACATTTACTTTCCCTTGCAGAATACTTGAATAAAAATCGCTAATTTAGCTTAAAAACTATATGATTTGACAGCCAATCAGCATTTCCCATGCTTTATATCCAAAAGAAGAATTCACAGATAACTCCTCCAATTCTTTGTCTTTACCCTGATGTTAATATTAGACAAGGAAACGACAGATCAGTGCATTACCTCACTCAGCAAGGCTTGTGCTGAACGGTATTCTTGAATCAAATGCTCCAACTGATTGTTGATGTACTTTTCCCTGCTGTTGATCTTTTCCAGTGTTCGGCTGATTTCATTATGGAATTTGTCAAGGTAGCCCTAAAAAAAATCATATTCTGTCAGTTGATGGTATACAGACATTACCCAAAGAGTATTAAAATGGTGCTGTAGTTAAGAAAGGATATGGAATGCTACAAGTAATAGTGAAAAATAGTACAGAAATGTACAGAAATGCATCTGGCCAGTGAATAAATGGTCCCAATATCTTTTTTCCCAGTGCCACAACACTTATTTTAAGTTCTACCAATTCCTTCAATCACAGAATGGCGTTGGAAGGAACCCCAAAGATCATAAAGCTGTAGCCCTCTGCCACAGGCAGGGTTGCCAACCACTACATCAAATATTAGATCAGACTACCCAGTGCTCCATCTCACCTGGCCTTACGCTTCTCCAGGGACAGGGCATCCACAACCTCTCAGCAGCCTGTTCCAGCACCTTGCCACTCTCTCAGTATCCTTCCCCATATAATTACAAATGTCAATGCTGGTAAATTATTCTAGCAAATGTATTTGAGAACTTTTGGGTTTTTTTTCTTTTTATTAGCTGTTATTTTTGGTTTGTATTATATCATTTTGCACTCTGTATTTATAACATATTGAAAACAGAGGGCAGAGTGATATGATAGATTAATGAATATTTACATCCTTGTTAACATATACGACTCTGTTGCTCACAAGATCTTTTTGCCAGTGCCGTTATCTGTAATCATCATTATCACATTTCCCTTTTTAGTTTTACATTATTATAATTGAAATGAAGAAACAAAACACAGGCATATAAAATGGAAAACAAAACAGAGGTGCTAACAGACCAGTGAAATATTCTGCACATAAAATACATACCCTAGTTTCTTTCAAAGAAGATTCAATTCCATCCTTATGTTGATGCATTTGATCTACATGGATCCTCCAATCCTAAAAACAAGATACCATGAAGTAAAAGATAAATAAATACAACTTTTATGTGTCTCTGGTTACTAAACAAATACTGGTATGCAAGACAGGGTGAGTTCTCATACATATTACTACTACCATATATGATTCTTCCACTGACATCATGATATGTAGATGCATTGGCACAGAGTGACATAGTTCATTGATCTCCTAAATGTCCCAATGTGACACTCAGACCCATAAACAAACATTGACCTCCTCACTAATACCACAGTAGCTATATTTTTTAGAGTCTGATTGATCTTCAGTGTTTCTCTTAGAAACCACTACAGGCACAAATGTTGAAAATATTGACTACAGATGCACTAGCTCAGCTTGTTCTTAGAGAACAAGCATGCTTCAACTACCTAACAATCACCACTTCCAGATTATCAGATCTTTTCTTCCTACTTAACCCCAACTGTTACCATAAAAACAGATAGAAATGAAATAGGCAGAAATAACTGAGCTTGTTTTCAATACTGGTATAAAACTGGAATGGGGATAATTATTTGCACCTGCTATGTCATAGGAAACATACATGGATTCAGGTACGGAGAACAAGAAAAAGCTGATATTTTAACTTGACAGATAGGCATCTGTTACTTAGAAATCAATTCAATTTCTCAACATTTATCACAATTTATGCTTATCAATGCAGACTTTCTATGCCTCTCATACCCAGAGCACAGCTGCAAACTGTGAGTTCAAAACAAAGCAGAGCAGAAGCACTGCAGAATTATCTCTATTTCAGCATTGTGTTTCTGAAAATGTATTTAAAAAAAAAACAGACTGTCAAGGTTTTTAAACACTTGGCACTGTTCTGGTCTACATGATAAGAAAACTGATGTTAACAAAACTTCACCACTTGAAATCAAATCCTAGGATACTTCCTTGTAAAGTGGATACTGTAAGGGTAAGGGAATAGGTATGAAAGATGACAATGTTTGCTTCAGTAAGATTACCTGATCAAGGACCTTGTCAAATGGGACAATAAAGAAAAGGGGGAAGCAAAACAAAGAGGCACAAGCATTTTTAGTAACAAAGAGGTAACAAGCATCTCGCTAGTTACACTAATGGATATGCAGAACATACGAAAATTTATTTCAGTAATATTATTTGATTGAGGACCTTGTCTAAAGCGGATGAAAAAGGGGAGGGAATAAACAACACAGAGGCACACACTTGTCAGAAAAACAGTAAGGGATACTGAAAAGAAGCAAATGTGATCAATCACACTAACCAGTCTGCTATCAGGAAACTTCAGACAACACTTCAAAGAGGACACAACTGCACCTTCCAACTGGTAAGAATGCAAACCTGTAAATCTCAGGCATTAGCAGCAAGGGTTGGTGCAACTGCAAACTGATAAAGCAGTGTGCAAAAGGAGACTGGGAAGGAACTTCTCAAGGGCCAGAGGCCTAGCAGAGAGATACTGACAGAGAGCTGGGTAATCACCAACCACATGAAGTTTAACAAGAGCAAGTGCCAGATTCTGGACCCGAGACAGGGTAACCCTGGGTATATATATATGTACAGACTGGGGGGTGAAAGGCTGGAGAACACTTCTGCAAAATGGGGTCTGGAAGTTCTGGCTTACAGCAAGTGGAATTTGAGTCAGCTGTGTGCCATGGCAACCCAAAGAGCCAACTGTATCCTGGGATGCATCAGGCACAGCACTCCTAAACCTCATCTCAAGCACTGTGTACAGTTTCGAGCACCACAATGTAAGAAGGACAGAACTATTAGAGAAGGGAAGGGTCCGAAGGGCAAATCAGAGGTTAAGATTTCCTGGTTAGTTCAATGTAGAGCAGAAGAGGAAGCCTCATGGCAGCCTGCAGTCCCTCACAAAGGGAATGAAGGAGCAGTGCTGAGCTCTGCTCTCTGTGACAGTGACAGGGCTGGAGGGAACTGCATGGAGCTGTGTCAGGGAAGGGGAAGCTGGGGGTTAGGGACAGGGTCTGCACCATAGGGCAGTGGGGCCTTGGAAGAGGCTCCCTAGGGAACAGAGGCTGGCCATATATAAGCCAGTGCAAGTCAGTATGCTTGTCCAAGGCAGAACACCTGAACAGGATGAATTTCCAGGTTCTGTGCTCCTGAAGCACATGACCATTTTCAGTAGAAACGAAATGAATCCTGGCTTGACACAGCTGCATGCTTAAACATGTGCCACCCTTCAATCAAAAGCAGTTCCACTGCCTTTGAATGCATATAACTACCACAGCACTAGTGCCTCTGTCTCTATCTCATATGAGCACAGCTGAGCATCTCCAACAGCTGTTCAGCCTATGAGAATTCACTTGCTGTCTAGAACTGTGTGGCTGCCCACTATTCTCTTCAGGATTAAAACAAAAGCTAGTAGAGAAATGTGCTTGCACTACGTGTTGAGTTTTAAGTTTGCAGCAACTCAAGATCTTTTTGCTGGTCTGATGACAACTGTTAGTAATTTGCCAAATTTTGCCAAATTTTACAGACTTACAACATATACACCCCCCATCCCCCAACCTCCCATCCTGCCTAGGACCTTAAAAATAAGTTTTCATTTCTGTGTTGCCAATTAAACCATTAACATCTCCTGGTATTAAATATACATGCACAGTTTACATAACCAATGAGAGTCTTTTCTTACAGAATGTCATCTAGTCCAACCATCAACCCATCACCACCATGCCCATGAAACCATGTCCCTAAGTGCCACGTTTACCCTTTTCTTAAACAACTCCAGGGAAGGTGACTCCACCGCTTCCCTGGCCAGCCTGTTCCAATGTACCACCACTCTTTTTGAGAAGTATTTTTTCATAATATCCAACCTGAACTGCCCCTGCTGCAACTTAAGGCCATCACCCCTCATCCCATCACTAGTTAACCGGGAGAAGTGGCTGATCCCCACCTTTCTATAAGCTCCTTTCAGAGAACTGTAGAAAGCCATAAGATCTCCCCTGAGCCTCTTCTTCTCCAGACAAAACAATCCCAGCTCCCTCAGCCATTTCCTATGAGACTTGTGCACAAAACCCTTCCCTAACTTCTTTCAAGTTATTTCTGAAAGCATTAAAGTACACAAGCTAGAAAAAGAAGAATTCTCTTTTCATATTAATTTTGACACATTCCTTAAAATCAAGGAATAGTGTGTTAATTTGGAAGGTAGCAAATCTCAGTGGCTTTCATTTTCTATGTATCTCTTCATTAAGCTTTAATTTCTTCCTGTGAGAATCAACCACCTTGTAATGTGTAACAAGCTTGCTGAGGACCAGAGCACAGTGGCTCAAACCAGGAGATTCTTCACTTAGAAGAATGCAGTACAGACAGGCAGGACATTTTAACAGAGTTGAGAGTTTCGTCTATTTTGGGCAAGATAATTATCCTTCACTGAATTCTGCATCACTGTGGATTGCTCCACCACCTCAACTAGCTGGGCCACTACAAACACACAGTTTCAATACTGCATTCATCTAGGTGGGCTATGCAAACTCTCAGAAAGAATGCTTGTGGCAATGTGAAGAATATGTTCTAGTATTGGACACTGATGTGTCAAAAACAGACGTGTGTTTTTGAGCTGCTCATTCTAGACTGCTTGGAATAGATTATGGTAAGAAAAACACATTTCTAAGAAATGATGAATTTCATCTTGAGGTAGCTATCTGGATAGGTAAATAAAATTAAACTGAAAATGCACTTCTTTTCATTAAACACAAGGAAATGTAATGATTAGGTCAGAGGTACAGACCTACTTTACATAACCTAAAGTTCAGCAATATGAATTTCTCTGAAATCAACCTTTTAAGTGGTTGAAAAAAAAAAATCAAACAGTTGCAAGGTAAGAAGCTTCTTTTCTTCTAGGAAAATGCTTTAATAGCTGCTAAACTGAAGGTATAATTTTTCAGACGTGTTTAACGACTTCAGAAGTTTCCACAGAAATAAAGTTAGAAGCAGTCACTGTTCTTACATAATATTGGAAAACACCCTATTGAAAATTGTTGCTTCTAGCTTCAAAGTAAGTGACAAGGGTTCAGAGAAGATAGCATCGGAAAGCCCATGATTTACATGGTTTAATTCTTGGCACGACAAAAGAAGAAAAAAATGGAAATGGAAAAATAACACTGCTGATTCAAACTGCACTTTAATCACCATGCATACATGTGAAAATCCACTCTCACAAACCTTATTGTCAGTCCTGACTGTAACTTTCAGCTGTGGAAGCACACGTTCCACTTCCAGATTCCACTCTGTGGCATCTGTTGTAGACAGCAAGATTTCTTCTTGTTTTGTGGAGTCTTTCACATCCTGCATGAAACCCACAAATTTTATATACAAAACATAATTTTTATACTCAGAGCATAGAAGTCAAGTTACAATGGCTCACAGCATTCATATACAGAAGTACACATATATCCACTAGAACTACAGATACAACTGAATTTTTAATTGTCTTTCTTTGAATTCTTAAATATTAGGAAATAAATATATTTTCTCAATTCAAAAAAATGAAGTGTATATCAAGATGAACTATAACATATCAATCTTGCAGCAATATCCGTTTAGAAACCAGAAATACAGTTTTCTTTTAAGGTAAACCAATGTGTTTCAGCTGGCATGTTTTTCTCAAACACAGACTGTATATGTATTTTTGGACCTCAACACAAATAAATTTCTGCTGAAGAAGTAAAAATCTCTAAAGAGAGGAACGACAGGTAGCAACTTACCGATCTGTATGTTTGTGCCTTTAGAACGTTCAGGTCAATGAAGTTTTCTTCACTGTCTGACTCTTCTTCCTTAAGCAATGTTGCAAAGAGACATCAGTGAATATTTCTTTCACACAATCTTTCTTCAAAACTTTTCTTCACAGGAGCAAATATGCACTACATTCCAAATTAATGAACAAAACAAGACATGGAAAATTTCTGATAACAGAGCTTGCATTTACTTCATCTGCCATTTTATCATCCATGCACTTTATGCTTATGCAGCTCTGTGGTTCTTCTCAGTCTGCCCTCATCTTTTCCACTAAAGAGAAATTTCATCATTCACCTTCCTTCTAAACAAATCATGAATGCTGCTATAATGCTCACCTTAGCGTAGAACCTTTCAAGATCCACACAGTAAAAACCTGTGAGCTTATTCTTGTACTTTATGCAGATTTTGACTATGTTTGACCACAACACCATCGTTAACAACAACAAAAAGACTAATGATTGGAACTAAGGCACTAAACAGAGAAGACTTCCTTGGGTTGGCTACAGTTTTTTCACCAAATTCCTTGAGATTTACAGAACCAGGGTTTCTCTGCCATCCTTATCAATTTTATTCAGAATAATCTAATTTAGAAGATCAAACACATCAATAATATTTAATTACTGAAAATTCGATTATGGATAAAACTAATATATCCAGGATATATCAACATACAGTCTGCAACAAGATTGGGAAAATGTTTACAGATGATTAATCCCGGTAGAACTATTAGAGGCTCCAAGAAGTTGTTATCTGGTTGGCATAAACCTAACTCGGTGGTTTTACTAACAAAGAAATGTAGAAAAGCTAATAGAGCACATTAGATGTAAAAATAATGGCCTAAGTACCCAAGACTAAATTCAGAAGTTCTTTGAAGGGGCACAAACTCTGCTTTAGTTAACTGTTTCCTCTCCACTTCTCCATGCAAACAGTCAATAAGACACAGAAAAAAGAGTAGACAGTTGACTGTTTTTGCATTTATAGCTCTTGGCCAACAGCTGACACTTCTGAGGCTTGTCAAATATGTAACACAGAATGTCTCCAGTTGTTCTCAGAATTCATGAACAATTTTTCTGGCTGGACTTCAAAATGCAACTAGACCATTAACACTCCCATCCCCAATACTTCCATACAGTACAAAAATTAAAAATAAAAGGATAGATTTTTTCTTGGCTAATAAAAACATGGGGAAAAAAGTACAATACTTAAGAAAACTATGACAAGAGAAGCAAACTCTTCAACTCTTACAGTCTTGTAGACGATTGTCATATATAAATTGAGACTACAGTCAGAGCCCTATTGTAACAACACTGGCACTCTGATTCTACCTTATATGACCTTTGATTTTTCACAAGCACTTGAAAAATGTGGACACAAACATGGGGAACTTGTGGCATTTCTATCTAGTATTTATAGTCCTTAAGACTGCACAAAATTGTTTTTCCCACACAAATCTTTGACAGGTCTTGGAGAACAGGAGAGGTCCCTGAAGACTGGAGGACAATAAACATCACTTCAGTCTTCAAAAAGGGCAGGAAGGAGGATCTCGGCAACTACAGGCCAGTCAGCCCCACCTCTGCCTCTGTGAAGGCGATGGAACAACTTGTTTTGGATGCTACCTCCAAACTACTGGAAGAGAAGGTTATCAGGAGCAGTCAACACGGATTCACCAAGGGGAAATCGTGCTTGACCAACCTGTTACCCTTCCATGATGTCATGACTAGCTGGGTGTACAGGAGATGAGCAGTATATACTGTATATGTTGACCTCAGCACGGCATTTGACATTGTATTCCACAACAGCCTTGTAACAAAGCTTAGAAAGTATAGGACAACTGAGTGGACAGTGGGGTAGACTGAGAAATGGCTGACTAATAGAGCTCACATGGTTGTGTTCAGTGGCACAGAGTTTAGGTGGAGGCCTGTAACTAGTGGTGATCCCTAAGGGAAAGTGCCGGGTCTGGTCTTGTTCAACATCTTCGTCAGTGACCTTCATGAAAAGCCACCCTCAGCAAGTTTGCTGATGATACAAAGCTGGGAAGTGTGACTGACACACTAGAAGGCTGTGCTGCCATTCAACAAGACGTGGACAGACTAGAAAGTAGGAAACAATTCTGAATCCATGTAATTTTAATGTATGGTCTGGGTCAGCTTCACTTTATATTAATTGTATATGCACACAATAACAAATGTTCTGCCTTGAAGAGTTAACCACTCTATCTGAAATTATCCCATAGAGAATCTGACAATGCAGGAAAAACAAGGGCCACAGAAAAGAAAGGTAACGGAACTGCTGGCAGATTCTTAAAACCAAAGAAAATGGACAGCAAGTGAAAATTACTTCACTGCTGATGAATACTAAGATAACATAAAACAGGTAGTCAAACCTACTGCAATATCCTCTTCCAGTTTATTAAGTGTTAATTCCGTATCATCTTCTGTTATTTCTTCTTCTTCTAGCTCATCTGTTGGGTACACTGGCCTGAAATAAGTTCAAAAGAAGTAACAAAAATAAATAGGAAATGCTTCAGTGAGCTGCTCACAAGCAAACAAAAGATTTCAGGAGAAGTATGAATAATGTGAAATATGAACAGACAGTGGTTGTCTCACACACACAAATTAACTTATGCTCAGCCTTGAAAGTCTTTGGTTACCTTCAACTGTCTTAAAAGTGAAGATGAGTAGTCAGGCCAAGCAATAAAGTGTATTCACACTGCTAAGATATCTGGGGATTAAGTTTTCATTCATTTTCTCCTTTGGTCTAACTTCTAAGACTTCAAGTGCAAGTCTCCACAAACTCATTTTTAGCTTATTTTGGAATTTGTGTACTAAACAGTGGTATCAATAACATACTTCGAAGGTAGAAATTACCTTGCCATACAATTTAAAAACCAGAGGGAGGGGATGAAATCAAGAGCACTTTTCAACAAATTGTCATCTACTTGAAATTGTTTGCCATCTGATTTCTGTGAAGTTTTCCTTTGGATTCAGTACACTAGTACTCTATTTACAACAGGATCACACACTGTGTGTACTTTCAGCCAAGGAGCTGGATTTAGCTACTGATTGATGGGACCTAAACAGACAGATACAAAAACATTTCAAATCAACTATTAGATTAACAAGCAGTTATTCACAAGAAAGGGACCAAAAAGAGGCTATCAGTCAAATCTTTATCAATTAAGTTAATCTACTGATAGCCCAAACTCACTCTTACTGGTAAAAGACTAAGCTGTATGAAATGCCATTAGGAATCATTATTAGGAATCACTGCTTCAAGCTGAATTTTGCACCTCATGAAACCATCATATTTTGTGTACCTCCCTTTAGAACTACCATTTATATTTGTTGAAAAATATGTGTATGTGAGGATTCTTTCAAGTGTACTATACCTTTTCCAGCTAAAGCCACTGTATTTCAAGGCTTCTTCAGCTAAACAATCAAGAACATAACAGGCTTGCTCTCCATAACCCGACTTCAATTTTGAGGGAGGAAAATCCACAGGCCTTCCCTAAAACAACAAGATATGCTGTTTACAAATGGCTACTTATCAATCAATTTCATTTCAAGACAGTAACCAGATTTTTTGAACTAAAACCCAAGTGTTCATGGTGCCAAAAGATTTTACCAACATTAATTCACATTATTCTCCAATGGAGCTCCAGTCAGGAAACAGGAATGGAAAACAAAACAACTCAAGGAATATATGCAGCGCAGAAATCCTAAAGAACTTGGTAAAAAGAAGTGAACAGAAGAATCAGAAGCCGTAAGATGGTTATGAACAGAAGTGACATCTTGGCAAGGTAAGGTCAGCTATGGAGGACGCCAGGTACTGAGATTAAACCTATGTGGTTTTTTGTTGTTGTTGTTGTTTTTGTTTTGTTTTGTTTTTTAAACACTGCCTTATTTGTTGCAGACATCTCTCCAGAGAATCCCAAAATATAAACACAATTAAAAATATTTCCTTTGCACTTAATTCCACTTTTGACTTTGGCAGGAGCAGAATACTGAGTACCTTATATTGTGTAAGCTTCCAAAACAAACTTTGTGAATTGTACCACTATAAACGAACAGCATTTGTAGCACACTAAGTATTTTATATATGTATATATATAAAAGAAATGATGAAATCCATTTTACAGACTGTGGAACAAAACTATTTAGAATGAAATATAATAACGTAAGACCATTTTTGTAGTGTCAAAAGACCAACAAGTAGGTACAGACAGTATAAATCTCGAATAACTTTGCTCAGTTAACATTGCACAAACACGCAGATAGGAAAAGTCTGTCCAGTCCTTGGGAAGATAATCAGATTGGACAGGAAACACGCTATTACTGATATTTCTGAAGGTCACATCCACGTCTGAAATGCACTTGAAAAAACAGCATGCTCAGCACTTACAAACGATCGCAGTTCCGAGAGTATCTTTGATATTATTGCATTGGGGTCATCGTATTCCTGAGGCTGTTCAAAGTGATGTCCCGCTTTAGTGATCAGCCAAGCAGCAAGAGTGCAGAACACGAAGAACTGCTCACCAGGATTAGTGGGCAGTGCAAAATAGTGCCTGTTTAAGAAGGGGGAAAAATGGTAAACGACGGTACTTTGAGCTGCTGAAGCAATTACAGCATTACAAGCCAGCACAAGCTAGGAAAGCAGGCTCTTAATCTGACTTTCCCCACATTCCCCCTGCTCGAGGGGCACCTGGAGAGCGGCCTCACGTTGTGGTGCCGCAGCGCCTCTTCCTCGTAACTCAGCAGCTTCAGCTTGTCCAGCAGCTCCTCCATCAGCACGAAAGCGGCGTAAGCCGCACCCGGCCCCCGCTCAGCCACGGTCCCCTCGTTATCCCGCTCCGCCATTTTAGAGCCACACGCCTCCGCCCGTAGCCGAAGCGACCGCTTCTGCCAATCACCGCCTGCCTCTTCCTCCGCGCAGCGCCATGAGGTCACCGTCGAATCAGCGCGCGGGGCCGGCAGGAGGCTGGGTCGTTGGTGCTGCCGTGCGGCCGTGCGACGAGAAAACAGCGGGATCTGTGGTTGGTCCCCTGTCAGATGCTTTTCGGCTGAGCAGGGGGTTATAGGGAGGCCGAACGGCAGTGGCAGCGGTTGACCTGAGCTGGACAGGGGGGCAGAGTACATGCAGGCGTGGTTATGGGAGCCATTGGGAAAGGCAGGGAGCACCGCCCTCAAGAAAGCCTTTAAATTGCACGTACGTACACGCCCTGCCTCTAAGAAACGCCGATCCGAACCGCTACGGTGAGCTGTGCTCTGGGAGCTCTGGCTGTTCGTGAACTCAGAAGAGGTAAAAAACAAACAAAGAAAAAAAAAATCCTTTCCTCCCCAAACCCCAAAACTTTGTGGCGCTAAAGGGTGCGAATTGGGATGTAGGGGCAGTTGGTTATGTGAAGTAAAATGGGAGTTTTAGGTCTGGCTTCAGGTCTGCTTCCTAAGGAAATTAGTATGAAAAGTGGAGGTTGGTGGCCCTGCTTGTGGCAGGGGGGTTGGAGCTTCATGATCCTTGAGGTCCCTTCCAACCCTGGCCATTCTGTGATTCTGTGAAATGTTGTGCGTGGTACAAAGGTGCCTTCTTCCTTCAGGAGTGTTTCTCACCGGCTGAAGTTGTGTTTGCAGCCTGCATTTGGTCAGTGTGGAGTTGGCATAGAGCCGGCATTTAAGGCACATTCCATTGGAGAACAGTAGAGCGTTAATATTGTTTAATATCAATTGTAGTTGCTACAGTAATCTTATTTTCCCCTACAGGAACTGGTTCCTGCAAGCCAAAAGGTTGGACGTGCATGGTAGGTTATCTTTATGTTTTCTCTTGCTTCAAGCTGTTCTGTGGTTACTGCTGATACAGATTTTTTTTGTGCGTGTGATTCATCTTTAGTAGAAAGTCACGTGCTCAGGCTTTCCTAGTTTTCTTGAGCATGTACGTGCTTGGAATGTGCCATTATGAAGTTACCTTAAAAAGCAAAGAAACAGTCCTTTTACTAAGAACTAGTAACTTTTGCTTTTATGAGGCAAGAGAATGTTGCAATATGTGTGGCTGCTCTGCAAGTGGGTAAGAGGTAAGTATGCTGAGTATGGTAGGTAAACCCTTTGGCCAGGGTGTAGGTAAATTGGAAAAAAATAAAATGGAAGATTCCAACAAGATGATAAAGCATGTGCCTCTTGCCATTTGTTTCATACAGTGACCAAAGCAAGTGTAGTGTTGCTCCTGCCATTGTCTCAGCTGCTCAGTCACTTATGTATTTTTGGAAGAAGCATTTTAATACCTCACGTGGCTAGCCAAGATTCTGGCATCAAGCCGAGGCAGTGATTGTTCCACAGGAATTTTTTTCTTCTGTAGAAGCATGGGAAATGAAATGGCTTTAATATTTTGGTGCAAATAAAGAACTTAGCAAGTGTTCAGATAATGAGATTGTAGATTTAGAATTGTTCAGTTAAAACCCTGAATTTCTTAGAACTAAAATTACCGTGATCACCAGAAGTTCTTTCTTAATGCATTGTAAGAACTGTACTGAGCAGGGAGACCTTCAGCTAGTTAGTTCCAGCTGTATTTCAATACAACGTCATGGAATACAGCTAGAGTGGGCATGCCAGTCTGACTTCTCCTGTCTTCAGACCCTGAGGCAGCTCAGACCTGCTTCCAGAATTCTTTGCCAAACACATGAGCTCTCTCTGCAACGTAAGAGAAATTTAGCACTGACTGCAGTTTCTGAAATTCAAACAAAGACAGTGTATTGTGTTACCACGTTGGAAGTGTTGGACAAATAAAAGCGTCACCCAGTAGAACATGATGCATATGGTTTTCCAGTGTCTAACTTGTTTTCTCCTTGCATTGGCAACTGCTCCTACTCACTGTAGCTAAGGGTACAAAAAATGAATATATTGAGGTTGTTCTACTCTTGCATAATCTCTACTTCAGGTTTAAGAACTTGATGCCCCTCTGGCCCTCTCCACAAAAAGTGATAATACATAAAATCACTCTAGCTTCGTGGAAGAAGCAACATGCAAAAATCCTTGGGATGTAAAATTCACGTGCACTGCAAATACAATTGCACACACCAGTCAAAACTATTTGTCAGTATTGGTCTGGGATAGAAGAACTGACTAGCAAGCCCAGCCAAACCTGTGCCCTGTCTGATTTAGGAAGAATACATGTATGTCTCCTTTCAGGAAGGACAAAGAAGAAGGGGAAGCCCTTTAGGCTCTTTGTGAGCTATATCAGTCATGAGGTAACTTCTTTGCCATGTTTTGCTATATTTTGAAGTAATACACCTGGATGAAGGAAGAGCGGAGTCTGTCGGTTACAGGAAAGTTCTTCTTGCATCGTTCTGCAGGTGAGTTTCCTCATTCATTGTCATTTGACTGACGAACCTGAAAAGCTGATGGGAGAGCCTCATCTTCTTCTGTGTTCCTATCAGACTTTCTTATGCACATTTGTACAAGTTCACTTTTATCACTTTTTACCCTGATCAAAAGGGCATCAGCTGAAGATTCTTTATACCTGCAGTATTTGGACTTTCAGGCAAACTCCTCACTTCACAAAAACAAATTCTGCAGTGATCAGGAGTCTGCTTCAGGAAATGGGCAAACTGGTTTGACAACGTATCCTTTTGGAAGACGCACTTGGCTGTTTTTTTCTCTGTCCTATTCATTAATTTTGAAGGTCAGCGCCAAGTGTTAACACTTTAAAAACAGACTGAAAATAGATTGCATGGTAATAAGAGGGCCTATAAAATTTTATAAAATGTATAGTGTACTTGGTAACGTTAATGCCAAGAAACGTGTCAAAAGCTACTGCAGACAGATTTGATTAGTTGATAAACTGTACAAAGAAAACAATACAGCTGGAGAGTTTTACCTGCATTGAAACAGATTTGTTTTGTTTTCCCCTCCTTTCTTGTTGCTAGTTTGAAATGAATCGACTATGAACCGAAGAAGACATGAAGGGACAGAAAATATCATCTCTTCTCCATTTACTTTCCGTTTGTGCAATGTTTTGGGGTAGGTTGTAGTTCGTTTATGAAAAATAAGAATGACATCTGTTAATAATTTTTCACGTGAGGAATTAATTCAAACATTGTTAACGGTTAAGATGGAGTAAAGCACTCCTAAGCTGAAGATGAATGGAAGATTGTGGCCTTGGCCTTTGAGCACACAGACTTATTACCTTCGTGCATTTCTGCCACATGACGGCTGGTGACCTTTCAGCATGCAGCGGTTGTCAGTTGGTACTGGAAATGGTTCCATTTATATTAAACTTTGTGCTGAGGTGGCTGGGGAAAGGTCATGCAGATTGCTCTGCCAGGGTTGCCATGTCTGTGGAGAGGGCATCATTAATTAAACATCAATAGCAACCAGTTTGTGTAAGTTAATTTAGAGCCATGCACCTTAATTACCTCCAGGAGCTGGGACAGTATTCCTTGACATCATTCTGGGGTGACAAATCCTTTTCAGAAAGTTCTGTCTTTCCTGACAGTCACAGAATTGCATTCTTTTGTCAGTAGAATTGCTTGGCACTGCGAACATCACCAGTAACCCAAGTCACTGTAACCTACCTGTTTGAAATTTGAGTAACAAGCTGCAGCTTGAGGCTGGGAACTCTCTTAGTGGAATTTGATATCAAAGGTGGTGTTTTTGGAGAGGTACTGGAAACTGCAGTGCTAGGGTGGGGGTGTGCTAATGTGAATACATAGATGTTCAGTCAGATTGCCCACTTCAAACTGATGACAAGTTCAAAGACCACATCCCTACATTATAATATCAATTGCATTGAATGGAATGAAGCAAAGTGTGGATGTTCCTCAGTTGCTGTCCCAGGCATCTACGCTACAGAAAATCTTTGAAAAATCTTTTAAAAATGTAATAGGAGTGTTCTACCTACTGGAACCAGAGAAGTTTTCAGTCAGGGATAAGGAGGTGCAGAAAATACTTATGGTACTTATAGGCTGGATTTAACGTAACTTACTCATTTGTTCTTAGGTTCTAGAGAACAGGAAACTGTAACAGGGCTGTTTTCTAAGGATGTCATTCTTCCTTGTCCTTTTTCACCTGGGAACAATGAAGTAATTTACTGGAAGAAAGAGAACAAAAATGTGCATAGCTACTATGAGCAGAAGGACCAGCTAGAAGACCAAGACCCAGATTACAGATACAGAACACAGCTTTTTCATCAGAACATTGGTCATGGAAATGCCTCCTTGAAACTTAGTAATGTGGCCTTGACTGATGAGGGCCTTTATCATTGTTATGTGGGAACAGAGAAAGCTAAAACAGAAGTTGATGTCATGCTGCAGGTGCGAGGTTGGTAAAATAACAAAACTGCTTGGACTGTGTCAGTAGAAATTGGCTGTCTCTTGCAGATTTCACTGGCATTATTTCCTGTGTGGAACTGAAATTCTCTAATGGAGCACATTTTGGGCCTTCTGGTGTTCTCTTTTCCTCTGGTAAAATGTAACAAGTTAAAAAAAATTACAGTGTGGCATTGGTTCTTAGAATCTACTGCACAGTGATTTCAAAAGAGTAATTAGTACATTTGATTCTTAAAACTTATCATGCCTTCTTAGAACAGTAATGGCAATAAGTAAGGCTGTACTTTCCTTCGAAATCACGTATACTAAATTTTGTTCTTTATTCTAATCATTCTTCTCAATGTTACTCAAAAGGACCCACTACTTCAAGTTAAAAAGGATTTTGGAATTAACAGGTCTACTTTTTTTTTCTTCTTTTTTCTGATTTACAGTTCTCTCTATTTATGCACTGGAATACCAAAAGACAGACACAGCAAGGATGCTGAAGTGTTATGCCTTTCATACTTATTTGACCCCAAATGTAACTTGGCTACGAGGCAATACACATATCCCAGAAACAGGTCGGGAGGAAACCAGGAATGGAGTTCTCTCTTCTTTTAGAAGTGACCAGAATGTTATAAACACATCTGATACTTACTACTGTCGCATTAATCTCTCCCTTGAAAACTGGGCTGCTGAGTGGAGTATGCAAGGTAAAGATAAAAGGATAAAGCCTCTTCCTACATCATTAGTGTAATTATTGGTTGTCACGTCGCTGGGATTCTTTAGCCTGGATAATTGTGTAAGGAGACCTTATAGCAGCCTGGAGTAACTCTAGGAGACCTACAGACAAACTGGGAAGGGACTTTTTATAATGGCAGGTAGGACAAGGCTAAATGGTTTTAAACTGGAAGAGGGTGGATTTATGCTAGATATTAGAAACTCTTTATTGTGAGGGTGATGAGACACTGGAGTAAGCTGTCCAGCATGACTGTGGATGCTCCTTCCTTTGCAGCATTCAAGGCCAGGCTGGATGGGGCTTTGAGCAACCCGTTCTTGAGAGGTGTCCCTGCATATAGCAGGGAGGTTGGAACTATCTTAATGATCTCTTCCAACCCAAATCATTCTATGATTCTATAAAGCTGGGCGCTGAGCCAAATTAAATCCAGCATGTCTGCTTTGGGCCAGCAAAGATACAGAGTAGTGAAAGAAGTTGTATCATTCCCTTTGAAACTCATTGGTTAAAATTACAAGTAGGGACAGGAGTTGGTAGTTTGCACTTCCATAAGGTAATCTTGCACTCAACACGTTTTCTTTATCATTTTCACATTTCAAAGGGTGCATCATAATCAAACTTTATGCTTTGTCAAAAAAAGAATGTACTCAGAAAAATATTTGCAAGCTTTAGTGAACCGAAGGGTTACACGAGGGAGAGTTTTCTGCTCTTTATGCTTGTTTCTTAGTTCATTCTCCACATTTTGCCAGAATACTTTCAGTACCTTTTGATCTCCTGTTTGCACTTCTCTTAAAGTGCATACTTAAGTATGCAGGTGCAGTGGTGGAAGTGCATGGGTGTGAAGAGCCACAAGCATTTGCTTACATTCAGGCAAATTGCAGCTGATTGTTACTGAAGGAAAAAGAGGGATATAAAAATTAAAGTCTCCATTTTGTCCTACTCCTGCAGTCCTAAGCCTTCTCTGGATTTTCAGTAACTGGTACTTTGCAGCCTCTCGTGTTTCTTAGGAAATATTTTTAATTGGATCAAGAACACTGTAAGAGCTCCTTGTCAGGTATATTCATGGTTGCCTCCATTGCCCTGATTACTTCCTAAAGCACACCCAGAATGCTCTCAGCTCCTAATCCACTGCATTTGCTTCAGAGGAAGAGTGATGTTTTTAATTTACGTACAGTAGTGTATGACTGTGGAAGGTTTCAAGTATGATACCACAGCAGATGACAAGTGCATTGTAAATATGTTTCGTTAATCTGTCTGATCCACAAGTGAAAAAACTGCATTTAATTACACCTTTGTTTGATTTCATTGCATGTCTGCCATCTCACTGGAACATTTTGGGAATTTCTTTCCTGTTCTTTATACAGTAGCACTGTATTGTATATATGGCTGTAGGTGGCTGGGTTTTCTTTCCCCTCTTAATAGTTTCAGCTCCACACCTGTTTATTCAGTTGCTCCCAATGTCTAGAATTTAATATTGCTTTAGATTGTGCCTAGACTGGATCAAATCCCTTCTATTTATGAGTCCTTCAGAGTCCTGAACCTTAGGAGAGAAATACGTTATTTGGTGGTTTTTTTTTTTAATAGTTATATGATAGCATCTGAAGATTTTAAAGTAACCCTTTCAGAAACATACTGTGGTGTGTGACTGTGGTATCAAGGTACTTTTAACTTTTGTCTATTGTGGACTTTTTTTCCTCTTCTAATTACCTTCCTTTAACTAACCTTCATAACATTTTTCTAAAGTAATTATAGAGGGCTTTTTGTAATTATCTATTTCAGACCAACTTTCAAAAGCTGAAGGAAGTAGCACTACCATTTCTTGTGAAGACAGCAGTAATGCTTTAGATGCTGAAGATTTCACTGTTATCTGGAAACTAAACAAAAATGCAGCTATCTCAGTCCTGGCCTCCTTCAGTGGTACACTTCACACTTACCAGCCTAGAGTTCAAATTAACCAAGAAAACTTTTCACTCAGCATTAGTGATCTTAATGTGGATGACAGCGGAGACTATGTGTGCAATATTTCAACACCTCACTACACAAGACTTAGTGTGACAACGTTGCAAGTTGGTAAGTTATTGTTCCTTCCATACCAGAGGGAGGGAGACAGATGATGGAAGTTCAGAACCAAACCATCGATCAGAAATCTGTAAAATAATGTTTTATAATAAGTACTGGCTAGAGGAAGAGTCAGTGCATTATTACTGTCCCAGGTGAAAAACATTGAGGTATATTTGTTTAAGGATCTGTGGATTTGTTTTCTTCTATTCTATGTACAGAGGGCTGTGCGGTCAAAAGCACAAAGAAACTTACAGAATTGTCCTAAATGCTGTGTCAATAGCAAATAAAGCCTTTTAGTGGTAGGAAGGAGATTAAGGCAAGTCCAGAGATGTGGTATGGTTTTTTTCTGCAGAAGAAACCTTGTTGAGAAGAACCACATGGTTGTTATTGTCAAAGGTTTAATTCTACACAGTAGGCCTTTCTAAGACTTGGAAATACATATGTATTTCTGCATGCCTTTGTTTTTATTAACTGCAGTAAACTTCCAGCTGTGAAGTCTTAGTTACAGTTATTTTGTTGCCTCTGGCTTCAAGTAGACTTACTGATTAACTTCTATCCTGAGAAGTCTTAGGTTAAAAGTTGACTCCAGCTTTTCAGTATTGTAGTGCAAACAAATTACAGATGTTTTTCAGAAGTAGTGTGTTGTTTGGGATGGTTCCTCCTTTAAGATTTAATCTCAGTTCAAAAAAGGGAAAAAAAAAACCCAGCACATTCAAAAAGTAGCACAGAGGCATCAATCAATTAAATGCAATCACCTGAAAGACTGAGAAAGCTTATATAGACACCTCATTTAGTTTTTTTAAGAAAAGAACTTGACACAAATAGATGGGGTGTGAAAAAGAGGCAGCATAGCATAAAAGGGAATTGACTAAGTTATAATAACTGCATATATTTGTCTTCCCCTGGGGTAGCTTAATTTACAAATGGAAATTATGTTTTAAATGATGTTGACTATATACAATATGAAGGAGATAGCTTAGTTTAAGTAAAAATTTTGAGTCAGGCAAACATACATCCTTGAAGCTCAAATTCCAGCACGATTTTCCTTATCTTGTAAATCTGATAGGGTGTTTCTGAAGTGGGGAGTATAGGACACCTCCAAGGTGTTACACATATGACTGTTGCTCCTAACATACATGCACAACTATGTTAGTCTCCCTGTATATTTACAGAAGAGAGATACACACACCTTTCCAATGTGAATATGACCTTGATTATCCTCTTCAGCTGCTTTTTATCTGGTTACTCCAGATGGATCTCACAGTAGCCACAAAGACACCAATCTCCTCATTTAGTAGCTAAATTACTGTGCTGCTCATGTTTTACTAATTCTGGGCCAGGAATACATTATACAGAGCAGGAAAAACATTTACTAAATTGATGAGCATTTCTGTGTCATCACAGGCTGAAAACACACAGTAAGCAGATAAGGGAATGATCTAGCTTAAGATGACAGAAAGTGGTCTCAGCATAGCTGTGAGTGCTCTGCTGTGGATATTCTCACTTAAACCGTATGGTGAACGCCCACAGTTTAGAGCTAATTGTAGAACTTCTCAGGTTTGGGGTTTTTTGTTTGTTTGTTTTTCCCTGGACAAGACAGAGCAGAAGAACTGAAGCCTAGAATAGAACCATGTGTAAAAGATCGAGTCCTCCCAATGCGAGTGTTCTCTTGTTATTGAAAGGAGCTGAAATAAAGAAATGCTCAGTGCTGCCTAGAACAATTCTGCTTAGATGGGCTTTTGTCTCCTGTGGAATCCGTTGTTACCACCCATTTGGGGATCTGGGGATTTATTGTTTTTGGTACGCATCTGAATTGCATGGTTGCATCAGGAAGCTGGAAAACATTTTAGATGAAAGTTGCAAAGATTCTATATGTGATTAGATTTGTGGTCTGGACTGGAAAAATACAGAGTCATACTGGAAATCAGTAGTGCTGCTAATGACACTGAGCACTGTACTTGGAAGCAGTGTTTATCAGGCTGATACTAGAATCATAGAATGGCTTGGTTGGAAGGGACTTCAAGGGTCATCAAAATTCAATCCCCAGGAAGTTAAGAAGTTATCAGATCATAATTTAGGAGAACATTGGATTTTCTATCAGCACAGTTAAGGAAAAGTAATGTGCTGTTAGCTATTCATGCTCAAATCATTAAAGAATCACTTTACAGTCTTCACTTACTGCACGGGTCAAGTAATTTGACCACTGTATCAGTGATATTAAAAATAAATTGAGATGTTCTCACTAAATTAATGGGTTTTACATTATAAATAAGAGAAAAATATGCAATATAAAAAGCTTCTAATGTTTTGAAATTTGTATTTTTGAAGAACATGCAGGTAGTACCTCACCAGTGATAGTGACAGTGATCGTGATCATTACTATTACCACCATCATCGCTGTGATATACTGTGTCTATAAGAAGGTATGTACAATCACAAGTGGATTTATCTTTGAAAACATTAAACGGAAATCTAGACCTTGAGTGTTTGATCAAAACATAAATTTGTTTTTTGTGGGTTAAATCATGCAAAATGAGACTGAAAATATAGAATGATAAATGTCTTAATAGGAAAGTTGTCTTCATTTCTTTTCTGTGTCCTGAAAGCTCTCTAAGCTATAATATTTTGGTTGTAATTACGTTAAAATACCCTTCCCTTAACCAGATTTCTCTCCTATGCTCTTTAAAAAGATGAAAAAGTAGGTTATCCTTCACAAATACTTTCTGATAACTTCAGCAGAGTCTGTTGCGATAGGACAAGGGGAAATGGTTTCAAACTAAAAGAGGGGAGATTTTGATTGGATATAAGGAAGAGTTAGAGGTTTTTTTTTCCGTTTTTTAGATATGATAAAGGTGAGTGAGGCAGTGGAAGGCTCAGAGAGGTGATGGGTGTTCTGGCCTTGGAGATGTTGAAGGTCAGGCTGGGTTGGGTTCTGAGCACCCTTGTCTAGCCTTTAAGTGTTCATTGCTCCCCTGTTCAGTGCAGAGGGGTTGAATCGGATCATCTTGAAGTGTCCCTTTTAACTCAAAGAATACTGTGATTCAATAATGCCTTTTATTCTTATGTATCTGTAGTAGGCTCTGTTTTGTAGTATTGTGTCTTCCTTTTGTGGTCAGTTAAAAAAAAAAAAAGAACAGCTATAGTCTTTATTTTGCATAGTAAATCTTGTCCTGTGTGACAGTATGGCCCCATTTGTGGAGAGATACATCTTTGAACTCTCTGGGCACGATGATTTTTGTCACAGCCTCAAACTTAGTTATACAAGAGAAACTGTGAGATGACGAGCACACCAGAAAGGCAAATCTAAAATTATAGAATGATGTGGAATAGCCTTCCAAGATCATCCAGTTCAAATCCCTCTGCTATAGGCAGGGACACCCTCCATCAAATGAGGCCTCTCAAAGCCCCATCCAGCCTGATCCTGACCACCTTGAGAAAAGAGCCCTCCACAACCTCCCTGAGCAACTCACTCCAGTGTCTCACCATCCTCACAGCAAAGGACATCTTCCTGATGTCCAGTTCAAGTCCACCCCCTTTCAGCCCAGAGCCATTTCCAATCATCCTGTTGCTATGTGCCCTTACAAAATGATTGAATTTCTGTCATTTTTTTTTATCTTTAGCTCTCAGGGGGAGATTCTGTTGGATGCTAGCCCAGTTTTAATAACATTGATATGCCTTAGAGATGGTGTGTAATCAATGAATATACAGATGTTATAATTAAGAAACATACAGGAAAGTTAGGCTAAACAGGTTGTCACACCAAAGAAGAATGGTTGGAAAGCTTACCCTTGCCCTGGGCTCCCTGAGAAGGCTCTAAGAGGAGCAGTCTCCAAAAGAGATCTTTCCCTCCTGGTAGTCAGCTCTTAAATGGGGTCTAGGAGAGGTGCAGCCAGGCTCCACCCCTTCTGGTAGCACAGGAGAATTGCCTTCACCTGTGTTCCCAGGGCTGACTCATTGCTTGCCTCAGGTGGTCAGCCAGAGGTTCAGGCTGTAATTCAGCAGTTCCCATACAGATGGTAACATGCTTTGCAGATGAAGCTGTTTTGTTCAAAGAGCTTAAGCATTATGCATTTATCTTGGGACTTGCTGAGATCTTTGACTTAAAGGGAGCAGAACAATATATGGATTAATACAGCACTGGTGACATTGATTGAGGACTAGAGGGAAAAGTCTGCAGTGCTTCTACGTTGTCATGTAGATATTTATTTTGCTCACCCTAGTCTTAAGATGGAAAATACTTACTTCTATCACAAGAAAGTCTTGTTGAGACTAATTAGACACGTAAGTAGTTCTCACAGAAGTTTTTGTTTTAACCAGAGATGCAGAAGAGATAATGGAATGATATGAGTGCCTGGATATACTAAAAGAAGCTCTTCTGCTGCAAACAGAGGCTCCTGTGATTGTTGCTGAAAAGTAAGCTTGGAGAACATAGGAGTTCCTTCCTCCTGAGTCACACTTAATCAAGAAAAATACATGGTTAATTACCTGAGCAACAGAAACAAGCAAGTAAACAGACAGAAAAAAACATATGCAAGTCAACTGACATTTGTATGTGAGCAGTCTGCATGAAAAACTGAAACTTGGGTGTATTAAAAGGACAACTGAAAGGTTTCACAGAAGATCAAATTTTAAGGGTTGTTTTTTTTTGAGGTTTTTAACTGTAAGGAGAAGAGAGGACTGACGTACTGTTTTGCACTTCACTGAATGTTTTAATAGTAAATATGAAGTGGAAGAGATCTAAAAGAACACTACTTATGAGCCATAGGCAGTCTTTATGTGACAGGTCCCTCCACAGCGTTTCTGATGCCAGTCATAGAATCACAAGGTTGGAAAGGACCTACAGGATCATCTAGTCCAACCATCCTCCCATTACCGCTGCTACCACAAGCACTAAACCACATATTGTAGCTCCTCATCCAGATGCCTCTTGAACACCTCCAGGGACGGTGACTCCACCTCCCCGGGCAGCCCATTCCAGTGCCTGACCACTCTCTGAGAGAGAAAGTTTTCCTTATGTCTCACCTAAATCTCCTCTGGCACAACTGGTGGCCATTTCCTCGGGTCCTATTTGTTGCCTGGGAGAAGAGGCCAATCCCTTCTACATCCCAGCCTTCCTTGAGGAAGTTGAAGAGTGCAGTGAGGTCTCCCCTAAGCCTCCTCTTCTCCAGACTAAACAATCCCAGCTCCCTCAGCCACTCAGGACTTGAGCTCCAGACCCCTCACCAGTTTCTTTGCCCTTCTCTGGACACGTTCTCAATGTCTTCCTTGTAGTGAGGGGCCCAAAACACAGTTCTTGAGGTGCAGTCTCACGAGTGCTGAGCATAGGGGGATGATTACCTCCCTGCTCCTGCTGGCCACACTATTGCTAATGCAGGCAATTCTATCCTGCAGCTAGAGAACAGAAATCTTTTGGCCAGTTGCAGGAGAAGCTTCTAAAGTGGTTGTTTATCTGAAGTTTAGCTTCTGCTGTCCTAAAAAAGCTGGTACAGCCCCTGACCAGCAGACAAGACAGCTAGAAGCTGAGCTATTGTAACTTTAAGGTTTGTCCCCTGAGACTGGATTTGCCCTTCAGCTTGATTTCACAAGAGATCTGCCAATTAGGATTTGTTCCTATAATGAAGTGGGCTATTGGAAGCATGTAATCCTTTATTGGATCCCTGGGGCTCAACAAAATGAAATTATATAGAAATGAATGGAATACGCTATACACTGTATTTGGGTTTTCACTTGATATTTATTTTTTAAGTGCTTGTTTTAGTTTTGTTTTAATACAGTTGGCTTTGGTTATGCCTGATTCTGTGAAGCATCATCTTGTATCTGTGAGCCAGCATTGCGCTTACTCCTCTTCATGAACCTGAAATGCAATTGAGAAAATATATAGCTGTTGAAAAACAAATCACAAATAAACGACAAAAACTTCACTAATGCTTGTGCTTATTTGCATTACCAGCTGAAATATACTAGCACTACATGCTATAGATATTGAATCTAGCCAACCTTTTCTGTCTTACTCCAGCTAAGAATATAGGCTTCTTCTCCTAAAGCTAGTGTTTGTATCCTTTGAGAGCAGATGATTTCTGTGCAGACGTCACAATACAAGAATTTCCAGGAACAGGGGTAGCAGTATTAGGAAGCTAATTTTAATGCTAATCTAATAAGGCTAATAAATAAAGTCTTTCCCATGGCATTCTCTCCCTAAAGGAAGTGTGTAAATGTGTAAAAGACCAGATGTTCATCTAGTATTAATGTAGCCCTGCTATAAACAGTGAATCTACAGTAGTTTGTTTCAGCTAAAGATGACTTTAATAGTCTATTATAAAAGCAGAAATTGGAGTATTTCCACAGAATTGTGGATACAGAAGAATGAAGGAAGTGATGGGACGAAATGGAATAAAAACAGCTAAATAATACATAAAGATTTATTTTCTCTTACTTAACTTAGGAGCTTAACCTCCATTACATTTATATGTTGTTAAGTATGGGAGCTTATGTTACCTTTGCAAATGAAGCAAATAAAAGGAGCAACCCTGCTCCTCTTCTGCCATTCCTATAAGTAGCAACACCTCCCTTCCTTTCCTTGGTTGCTACCAGGCAGGTAAAGTCAGGCAGAGATTTGATTTCATAGCACCTTTCAGTTTCATCAGTCTTACTTTAGTACTGTTTTGCTCTGGTGCAAAATACCGCAGATGTATTTCTCATTACTAATCACACCACATGACTAACATCTAATATTTTCATCCAGCTCTTGAAATCAGTGCAGGTTTTTTTGAAAGAACATTGTTAGAATATCTGGCACTCTGCTAATGCAGTAATCCCCCTGCTCCACTGCATACATAGATATCTACATCATTAAAGGGAAGGAGAGACAGAGCTTTTTAGTATCACATATGCAAAACAGTCTGGAAGCTTCTGGCTACTGTGTATTGAGCAGTCACATTTGCCCCATAGCGTAAAACCGTACCTTTTTCATGCCAATATCTCTTGACTTGCTCCTTAGCTTGTTAACTTGAGATTCAGCTATTTCTGCCCTTTCTTCGGCATCATCCAGATCATGTTGCTGTTTTCTGTACTTCGAAAGGTACAGGTTGGCTTGTGCTTCCTAGTGAGAGAAAACAGCAGAGCCGATTTCCTCCAATCCCTAAGAAACAAAGCTTTCCACTTCAAGTATAACAAAAGGGCTCAGCATGGCTAAGTAACAGCCCCATGGGATCAACTTGACTCTTGAAGGGCCAAGGGTGGTTTATTTATTTTTTTGTGGTTAGGGTTGTTTTTTTTTTCCTCCACAAAGAAAGGATTTGGTGTTTCCAGCAGCACTCTTCATTTTAAGTGAACTGGAAGGCTCTTAACATACCTCCTGAGGGAGTATCAGGAAAAAAAGTCTTTCCTGTTCTTCCCTCCCCTTTCCATCCTGCAAATTACTCTCCAATCCTGAGATAAAATGGAATAATTTCTTCTAAAGTAATCAGTGCAAATGCTATATGTTTTATATATAAGTCCAGCCTTCATATAAACACAAATAGTAATTGTATAACACAATTAGGGAAAAAAGGCCTAAACACTTACAGCTTCCTCTGCTTGGTGTTTGTAGCTTTTCACTTTTAGTTGTAGCTTATCTATCAGATCCTGCATTCGGGCCAGATTTTTCTTATCTTCTTCTGACTGTACCAAAACACCAATAATTGGGTTAATAGTGTAAGAAGGCCAAAAGCATTTCCCACAGTTCAGTCATTACAGTTGGCAAGTATGGATAGGATTATCTTAAGAGTACTGTCAAAAGCCAGGGATGCAATGGTCTGTGCTGAAGTCATCAGTATCCTGAATATCCGAATGCATCAGAATCCTTTCTAGCAACATCAGCACAGCTGAAAGACAGCTGGGCTTTCTTCTGGGCAGCATGAATCATCATCTAAGCCTGTTCCATTTTATAACCATGCTAAAACCATCCAAATCCCAGCAATGGCATTCTCTGTACTATTAGTTACAGTAAGTCAGGCAAGATGACAGAAGCCCTAAAAAGATATTCTTCCCGTCCATAAAGCTTCTTGCAGTCAGAAAGCTCTGGATAATGCCCTCCTTTATTCTTTACTGGGACCTAGTGGCTATGCAGTCCGTGGTCACCTGATAAGTCAGCTCCTTTATGCGCCTCTCAAACTTGCGGGCTCCCTTTTGGGCATCTGAGTTGCGGCGGACCTCGTTCTCAAGTTCATTCTCCAGCTCACGAACCTACAAAAAAGAAAAAGCTCTTGCCCTTACATTACATGTATAATGCAGTGGATAATGTACTTCACAGTTCAAGACTTGCACACTTTCTCAGCATCTTAATAGAGCTGAATTTCAAAAATGGATCATTCTACTTCCCATTCTACTTTTCCTTTAGTGTATTTAAGGTGAACCAGCAGTCAAAGATCCCACTCAGAACCAGATGCTCGATAGTAATTTTGGCAAGAGAAAAAAAATGTTCAAGTGAAGCAAGCAGAGGCCTTTCCCAGTTTTAAATATTGTGCCATTCCTTTTTAAAATTTGTCACTACTTTTTTAATGTAGTTGGCCAACTGCTTTGCTGTAACAATTCATTGTAACCGAACGATAAAAGGGAAATGCGTGTCCAAGAACTGTTCACCTGCTTTCTGTGAAACAGAGGAACGCATTCACAGCATCTGTTATCAGCCTCTATAAACTTACCAGGCAGCCTTAGGCCATCTACCCAGTCCCAGTTCTGTAAGACAGGGGATAGTGAACTGTAGTTTGACTGCAAACTTACCCTGGATTCCAGTTTCTGGATCTGTTTCTTTCCACCTTTCAGGGCAATTTGTTCTGCTTCATCCAGTCGTTTCTGCAGATCTTTAATGGTTTGCTCCATGTTCTTCTTCATTCTCTCCAAGTGAGCACTAGTATCTTGCTCCTTTTTAAGCTCCTCAGCCATCATTGCTGCCTGAAAAACAACCAAACTTTACAGCACCTCTATTATGCCACAGAATTGTGCCTCAGTAAAAACCTGATGAAAGATCTGTCTTGAATCATCCACTGCTGGGATCATTCACTATACCCAGAGCTCCAAAGAATATTTTGTGTCTGCATGTATCCCCTGGGTAGAGAGAATATGTTTTTTTTCCCCTCTCTGTTCTAATGCCATGATTTAAAGTAGGTTCTGTTGTTGTTTGTTTTACTTGTTATTTGTTTGGATTTAGAATTCTTGCTATGTGTTTAAATGTCCTCATTTATAATACCTGTAATCTGTACAATTCACTACAGACTAGAACTTATTTAAAAAATTTAATATTGGAATTAGGGGGTCTTGGTAGGTAGTAGATTAAAACAACTGGAAGGCAAATTTTTCTGAACAGCCATACATGAGAGCTTCCTAAGCAGCTGTAACAGCACAGCAGTTTCTGAAGCTCAGTTTCAGCATCTTATGTCATCTTCCCTGTCCATTCTGCAGGGCTGGTAACAAGCATGCCTATTAGCTCTTTTCTGATTTGACATGTTTCCCTGCTACCAAGAGCCATTTACAGATTTTGTATCCATCACTGAGCAGCCATTGGAAGCTAGCAATTGCTGCAGTCCAGGCTGGAGTTGAATCAAGGACAATCAGTGTCTTCTCTCTGGCAGGCAGTAATAGCACTGCCTCCTGAGAAGCGAAGACTGTGGTACAAGAATAGCTTCATTCATGCACGCCATGATGTGATATGTCAGCCCAACTCTACATTTCTCCAGGTCTGTGGGAATACTCTAATGAAGGACGTCCAAATGATGTCCTCCTCCTGATAGGAAGAATGCACTCTGTCTTCTTGGATCTTTGTCTTCATATTTTCCTAATAGATACCTAGTTACAGGGTACCTCATTTTGGACTCAGTAATTTTGTTTCTCGTATCAGATTCAACATAGACCAATCAACCAGGTAGATCAGTCTGAACTGGTTTAGCCTACAGAAGTATACAGTTTACCTAACTGAAAGGTGATGTGACTCGAGACTTTGAGGATCAGTGGAATCTACATTCTTGAAAAAATACGATAGTCGATCAAGCAGAATTCTTTCCTCTCTTTTTACCTCCAGCCTGTGTAGAGTTGTAGTTTCATCAGCTACCTCCAGATTACTGTGCAGCACTTGGGATATATCAGGTTTGTAACATACTTAAGAAATGCTGTGCTGTCCTTGGACACTGTGGAGCTGAAACAATATGAGCAAGGAACCAGGCTACTTACATCTGTGATCGCTTTCTTGGCTTTTTCCTCTGCATTCCGGCACTCCTGGATTGATTCTTCCACTTCATTGTGCATCTGGGAGATGTCACCCTCCAGCTTCTTCTTCTGATTGATCAGGCTTGTGTTCTTTAATTACATTTTCCAGGAAGGAAAAGCAGAAAAGGAGGGTGAAATTGATGGAGGAAAATTGATTATTGGATTATTGATTGGATTGATTATTGATTGATTATTGGAGACCTAACTTCTTTAAATACCATAGCACAACAAGATTTAATTATTTTTGCAGCATTCTGGGAGACCCAGCAGTGTGGTAAGGGCTTTTGCTACCTAGCTAGCTTCAGGCCTAGGAGGTGTTAAGAGTACTCACAAAGCTGTAAACATTCAGATTTTGATTCAGATAAAATAATAAGCTAGAGACTGAAATAGAAGAATGGATAAAGCAGATCAACTCGGAATAATCCATAATCTGTTAGTTAATGAGGTGGTTAGAACAAAAGCCTCATATCATCAAAGCAGAAAGAGCTCATTCTCCCTTCTGAGTATTCACTATTTGGTGAAGTGAAGCTCGGATTTTGCAGCAAAAGTGCTGCTGAGACAAGAGGTGTTCCAACAAGATTCTTCAAGTCCAAAGGCCTCTCTCAATGAAGCCCTGTGGTGTAATCGAGCACTTTTTGCTACACTGCACAGCAGGTCTACACCCAGGCTCTGCAGTTTGATTTGCTGAGGAACAGCAGCAAGAACACCATGTCTGCTTCTCCATCCCAGCCGCAGCCAAGTGAAAGCAGGGAGCTATGGTTTTATAGCACCTAGAGAAGGCAAGAACTACAACTTGCTCTTGTAATCACCCATCCATATTTTCTGGGAACTGCTTAAAGCAGCTGGCTGAGCCGTCAGTTCTAGTTACCCTGGCAGAAAGGAGGGAGCACATCTGCAGAGTGCCTTATTTCCTCTCCTTCATTTTCTAACCAGAAGGCATGCAGGGAGTGTCTGTCTTGTGATGTCCATGGATGAACAGCGTCAATGCTTAACAGGTGAAGCTCAGTTTAACCCAGGAAAAGCCAACCTGAGTATGCAGCAGGTTCACACGTTCAGTGGCTTCCAGCAGCTCATGCTCTGCCAGCTTCCTCGCCCGTTCAGTCTGGTCCAGCAAAGCCCTCAGCTCATCCAGCTCTGACTGGAGAAGGTTGTTCCTCCTGTCAGAGACTGCCAGCTGCTCCTTCAAGTCTTCATTCAGGTGTCCCAAGTCATCCAGCTGCACTTGGAGCTCCTAGAACAAAGGAGTCAAGTTTTACCAGGCCAACTCCATTTTGAGTCCCTGTATATACAAGGACCCATAGATTGTAGAGATCACCTGGAGCCCACCTCCAAAGGTTCAATGTTTCTTTATTGGAGAAAAACGTCCTCTAGACTGTTATCTCAAGAGCTTTTTTGGTAGATGGTACAAGTTGGGAAAAACCTGAGCTGAGATCTGTCAGAGCTGGCACTTCTGCCTGAGGCAGAACTGGCATCATGGGCACAGGGAGGACAAGAGGCAGGTAATGACTTAAGAGATCTCTTAGATTTTGAAAGCTTTTTAAAACAAAAAATATTACCACTGTCGAAGCAGGTGAGAAAACTGAACATACACACACACACTCCCTGTACTCCAGCCAACTGATTAGCTCTCCAATTTTAAAAGACTTGCAGGCTCTCAAGGAAATCACAGGTTTTCAGTACCTCATGCTGTAGTTCTCTGCCCCTGCAGGAGGCTGTAGCCAGCAGGGTTTCATGCCTATTTCTCACCCACCTTGTCTGCAAGTCTTGGAAGAAATCTGCCGCTCAATATTCTCTCATATCAGATGTGATCATAAAGGTTTTTTACTGCATGTGCTTGAGAATAGCTTCTCCCTTGATCAGCATCACCATTACTGTTTTGGTATGAAACCCAGCTCTCAGAGTACCTTAATTTGTGTCTGCAGGCCACGTGCTGACTTGGTTGCTTCTGCAGCATGTCTGTTAGCATGGCTGAGCTGGATTTCCATCTCGTTGAGGTCTCCTTCCATCTTTTTCTTCAGCCGGATGGCTTCATTTCTGCTCCGGGCTTCAGAATCAAGGGTAGACTGCAGAGAATCTATGGTGCGTTGTTGGTTCCTCCTGATTTTGGATAAAGTAGATGGGAAGTTAAGGGTGAAGGAACTTGTTTGACTCTCTGGGAAGGGATGTAGAGCTACTTGAAACCATACTTCACCTTCAAAAGGCGTCTCTAGAAGCAGCACTACATTTTTAAATGACATACATAGCATGGGTTTCTAGCACCTTGTTGCTGCATACTTGTCTACTATGTTTCACACCCTCAGCCAACTCCTGATCTGTAAGCACTTAGAGCATTCTTCTCCTGTGTTTTCCTCGGCAATATTTCAGCAGAGAGCTTCCTCAAGTGTCTTATGAGCACAGGCAGGTACAGAACCTCCCAAGAACCACTTCAAGCTTAACTGTCACTTGCCATATTTACTGAATCATCTACTGGAATGCTTTACATGAAGGCATTAGGAAAGGAGATTAATCAAACTGATGGTTGGTAGCTACATTCAAGCTAATCACTCTAGGGGCTCTTTATATAGTAAATGGCACTTGCAAGCTACAATTTAGTGCATCTTAAAGTAGATGTTGGAACATATATTTTGCATGCTGAATGATGATGGGAGTAGATGGGGAATAGAAATCTGTGTTATGGACATGTAAAGTTAGAAGAGATTAAGCCCACTGTAATTAACAGGCTGGTCCCCTTGTTAAAGGCAGCTTACTGTCAGTTTAAGAGATGGCAAAACAAATAGAGGCAGGTGCATAATTTTTCTCTAACAGTCAGAACAGAGAGGCTTAAAGTCAGCAGTTCCATATTCTGAGTCCCAAGGTGAAGGTTTTGCTCTCCTGCAGCCAGAAAGTAACTCAATAAACAGAATATGACTCACACAGTAAAAAAATTTCTTCTCACCATTGGCTGGGCTTTGCTGTTTGCATATCATTTCTGGGAACTCATTAAGGCAACAAGGAAAACCTTGAAGGTCTTATTGCTTGGGCAAGACAAAGAACTCTGCCCCAGATTCCCAAGGATAGCTGTGCCTGCCTGCAGGGCAGCCTAGCAGCAAAGGCAGAAACACCGAATGGAATGGCTTGTCCTGTGGTGTCTGTAATCAGTGTAACTCTCCAGACTAGGGTTTGTGCTAGAAGAAAGTGGGAAAAAGATTTCATCCTTCTGTCATCTGATTACTTTTCCTTTTTCTTGCTGCTCACCCCTTTTTACCTGCAGGCTCTTCTCCTTTTATATCCATGCTTTCTGTACCTCTCCAAATCTCACCGCTTATCCAAATTGTGCATGCATAACTGCAAGCTCCTTGTGCCCTCCTGCAAACTGTAGCTATGGATTGCACAAATGAACCGGATGCAGAATTAAATATTGCCTTCAGGTAGCATCAATCTGAGCACCACTGCAACAGTTCTGCTGATTTTGGTTCCCCTTGGAAGGGGCTCATTCTAGAATATCAGGAGAAAGCAGTAGACTACATCTGCTTGTTTCCTGCTGTAAACATACAGGCATAGCAGCTCATGGTCTTCCCATGACTGTGCCAGCTGTTTTACCTGCAGCTGCTTTGTGATGTGTCTGGTGGGTTTACATATACACTGGCAGAGACTGGACTGACAGAAATATCTGAACTAAGAAAAGATCTTGTGGTAGAACTACCCTCTGGCAGAGGGCAATAACTAGAGCTGCCTTAGTTACGGGAACTGCCAGCATCTGCTTTTGCTGGCATAACTCACTGTGGTTTGTTTGGCTGGCTTGGGTCTTGAGAACATTTCTGATCCTTTTAGCAGAAGAAACAAAAATAAAAGCTCTCTGCACGGTACCTTATATTTTCCATTTCTTCATCCTTTTCTGCCAGCTTCCTTTCAAAATCAGCTTTAAGCTGAGAAAGCTCAAGCTGAAAACGAAGGGTCTTGCTTTCTTCATGCTCCAAAGCTCCCTAGAATAGAAAGCACCATGAACTTGCAGTTGCTTTTTCTTTCTTTTCAAATCACAAGCTGATGCAGAAAGAGATCCCTTCGTGCTTTTCTCACTGCTCCCAGTAGCAACGTTCCTCCACTGCCCCTATCTCTAAGCAAGGGACATTGGCTGCTTACTTAGCAAAGCAATGCTTTTATTCACCTTTGATGCAACCTGGCAGCAGGAAAATGGAACAGAAAGCTCTTCATAGTACAAATTCTTGAACAGTCCATGGCTCACTAAAGCACCAGATACTTTAGACCTTGACTACGTGGTTTTGATACCAACACATACATTCCCCTGCACTGCAGTGCAGACACCCTCAGGAAGTGCATTGGTTTCTGAGGGAGAGGGAGAAGCTGAAGCCAGATTGTTGTTGGGAGCTTGAAGGGGTCCACATCCAGCTCATCAAGTTCTCTCCAAATCAGAGAGTTTTGAAAAACTCCTACATATACAATCTCTTTATGGAGTGACTTTAAGAAAAGACATAGCAGGCATCAGCTCTGTGAGACAAACTACAAAACTATTCTGCCCCTTATTTCCAGTAAACATGAAGGAAACATCACAGAACAGGGGAGGTTTATCCTTGTTTATCTCACTCATGGAAGTCAAGACTGTGCTAGTGGCAACCAGTAGTTAAACACCAGGTCTCTGACTCTCAGTCATGCACAAACCAAGTTCAGAACCACTCTGACTCACTGCTGCTTTCATCACACAGAGAAGGAAAGTGGAACTGAACACCACATAGTTTGAAAGTGCTCTCTGAAAGGTAAAATTGCACTGACTTTGCTGTGTTTCCCTCAAGAGATGGTGGAAACAGAATGGGGTTCCCAAAAGCAAAGCTGTTCAAAATCCTTGCTTATCTCTGGCCATTGTGCAGCAGCTACAGGTCACTTTTCATGCCACTTCGTGCCAAGCAGCCACTCTGGGTTACTGGGAACAGCACACAGAAGCACCAATGAGGACGGCCAGAAACTCGAATCACAAGGGAGGGAGGAAGTCTGCACTAAGATATTTCTATGACAGTTAAGATACATCATCGCTTTACTTCAGTTAGCTGCCAGTTTCAGAGATTCAGGAAACCATTTCACACAGTTCATGAAAGTAAAGCGTGCCCCTTGTCTCTCAGAACCGATGTATTCTTTCCTGTGAGAGAAGCTCAGTGACAGAGCATGTAATCACCCTTCACATCTCAGAGCTGGGGGAGACAGACATGCCATTTCCTCTGCTCTGATTGTGAGACCTGTTTGTTTGGCTGTGAAATCCCCGCAATCTGTAAAGCATCCTGTAATAGACAAAAGAAGTTGCACAGCATTTAAGGCATTAACGGATCCCTGTTGCTGCATGATGCTCACTTCAACAGATGCTGTGAAGAGAACAATTCAAATGAAACACAGCCCTCCCCTACAATCCCTTGCTGTGTTGCTTCTATAGCCAGCAACACCGACACCCCCTTCCTAGCTCTGCAATGCACCAAGCTTCCAGAAAACCCTGGAAATAATCAGAATCTCCAGTCAGTCTGTTCTGTGTTGTTTGTTTGTTTCTGTAAACTGTGATGGGCCATCCATATTGGATACGTGCATACCCGTCACTATAAAAAGAAACACAATGATGTTAAGCGTCTTTACCAAACTCCTATGGGAGTAAAAGATTTTCTGGATGGCCTGTTTTTGTCTTGTTTCCAAGCTTGGGACCACTATTTTTTTTTTTTTTTTTAAGTGAAGCACATCATCTAAAGCAATATTTAAAACCTCGTAGGATTTAATGTCATCTGGAGGTTTGTTTTCTTGTGCTCTGTGATAGGAAATGGTGAATTTGCTGATGGAAACTAGACACTAGAAATATCTAATACAACATTGTAAAACCATAATTCCCAAATTTCCTGAAAGACTGGAATGCTGTTATGCTGGTTTTTCTGAAGGTGAGCAGAGGATTTTTGTGCTTCCAGAAAGAAAAAAAAAAAAAAGGAAAAAAAAAAGAACAATAACAACCCCTACAAGACACCTCCTTTGAAGCAGCCTCTGTTTGGTGATCTCCAAAAGACACCAGTCTCTCTTGAAACCCATGGATGGCTAGCAAGCTCAGGGGAGCTGGCTGTAGGGCAGTTCCACTTACTACTAGCACATCTGTAGCTGAGAGGATCAGAAAGGTGGGAAATTCATGATAAACAAATAATTTCTCAATCCTTTGAGTTCTCTCTCCTTACCTCTGCTTCTTCCAGAGCCAGCTGAACCTCTGACTTTTCTTGTTCTACCTGCTTCTTGACTTTTTCTATCTCATGGAGGTTCTTGTTTCCTTCACTGATCTGATTGGTCAGATCAGAAATTTCCTCTTAAACAAACAAACAAAAAAAAGGTCAGAGGGATTTAGTGTCAATTTGAGTATTCCAAACATAAAGCAATACACAGAATGAGAATATAGGATCCATGCCTCTGGCACCTAAAGTGCTCATCTGTATGCAAGATAGCTTGTGTACATCCTATGTGTACAGCAACTGCTTTTACCTGATGAACTTGAGGGCACAGACTTTCTCATAAGCACTTTTTGAAGCAGTTTAGTTTTTATCTGTGATCTGTAGGCTAGCAACATGGTGTCCTACTTTGAGAGCTATGTAGGTCTCATCTGTTGCATCTTTGCCACCTTTCTTGTTCCTTCTCTGAGGCTGACACCCCTGCAAGCAGTGAGCTCACTTCCCCTGCCCCTGGCAGTAGGAGGAAAAGGCAGTGGTCATGATAAGAAGTTTGCTTTCAACAATGTGAATTGCTCCATTGGGTGTAACAAGCAAGGATTGTACTGCTAGTAAAAGGCTACACTGACACTTCAGGGTCTTCCTTCTCCTTTGCAACAAGAATTCTTGTTTCAAACAAAACTGTAGGCAGCACTAGATTACACTGATCTAATCAGTCCTCTGGCAAAACCATTTTCAGTGCTTAAAACTTTCATTTCCAATATCAGAGTCTCCAGGCACACCTGAAAGTTCTTTTAAGGATAAGAGAAATGCCTTTCCCTACAGCTGTTCCCAGTGCGGTGTCTCTCGCACCAGCCATGGAGTCCTGAATGAAGCCTACCTTGAAGGTTCTTGTTTTCCCGTTTCAGAGTCTCCAGATGGTCCAGTGTCTCTTCATAGGCATTCTTCAGCTTGAAGAGCTCTGTGCTGAGGCTGCGGGCCTCCTTTTGGGAAGCTTCCAGCTCAGCCTGTGACTCTTCATACTTCTGCTTCCAGTCATTGATGATTTTGTCGAAACCACGCTGCTTCTTGTCCAGGGAGGCAGCTGCTGAGTTGGCTTTTTCTAGATCAATCATCATATCTTCCAGCTCATTCTGCAGCCTGTGCTTTGTCTTTTCCAGAGAAGAGCACTTGGCGTTGGCAGCTTCGATTGCTTCCTCGGCTTCTTGTAGGCGGGCAGCAAGCTTTTTCCTGCCAGATGGGAAGAGACAGCAAAATGAGTGAGGGCAATGACTGCTGTCTACCCAGAAAAGCTGACACCAAACCAATATCTCAATAATTTGATTTCCAAAGGGAAAATGGGGGGGAAAGAGAAGGAAAAATAAATTAAAATCAAGCCTCTAGAGAGAAGAGACTTTCATAGACAAAAAATAACTTAAATAGTGAATGCTACAAGTGGCAGATAATTTTGTGCATGTGTGTGAATGTTTGAAGCTGAACTTTTGATTTCCCAATAAGAAGCCTGCCATGATTTCCAACTGTGACCACTATGGGCTAGTTGTGAATTTTGATAAAACCTAGTCAAATTAAAGTGCTATATACTGAAATTTTGATTTAAGAGACATAGCTTTTGATTAGGAGGCTGATCATGCCTTGGGCTTTTGGTCATAGGCTATTTAGATGGGGAAAGCCAGGGCCTGGTAGTCTCAGCAAAAAGAAGAGGTCCTGGAAAGAAAGGAGGAACTCAAAAAAGATCACAGTGAAAATCCTAGATGGAGAAAAGTACTGAAAGTGATGGAAAACTCTGCAGACTGGAGATGCTCAGAGGCAGATGCTACAGTCCTCTCAGCTGAGTGCCAGATGAAGCCCATGTAAGGCACTTACTTGGCATCTTCCAGTTCCTCAGTCCTCTGAATGGCATCAGTCTCATACTTTGTTCTCCACTGCGCCACTTCTGCATTTCCCTTGGAGAGAGCCCGCTGCAGCTCTGCCTTGGCTTCTTGCTCCTCTTCATACTGTTCTCGCAAGAGATCACAGTCATGCCTGGCTGCTTGCAGGGCATGAGCCAGGGCGTTTTTGGACTGTAGGGATAGAAAGGTCACAACATTGCAGGGTTACCTACAGCATAACCTAAACAAACATGCCCTAAAAATTCAAACAAAGGGTCAAGTCTTTGGTTTTATTTGCTGGCCTTGTCAGGCCTGGACAAGTCAGGCAAGAAGTAGTCCCAACAGGTACAATGCTGGTCAAACTACCAAAACTAAAGATATTCTGATACCTTTGGAGAAACATTCTGATTTATCAGATGCAAGATCTGAGATTTTGCATATACTATTATGCCAGTTTTATTTAGCAATTATGAACACTACTTATTTTTCAAGACTATTCTCCTTTGACTTGCTGCTGTCAGGGCCAGAATTTATACTGTTCTGTTAGCACGTAGTATTTTCACTCCTGTATCTCATTTCAGTTTTTATCCAGGATACAAAGGAACATGAGTTCATCTCCTGTTCAATTTCAATGAATGGGACACAGTCAGAGCATTACCTTGGTTTCCTCTTCTAGCTGTCTCCTAAGTTCTTCAATCTGCTGTGTAAATGATGTTTTTCCTCGGGACAGTTGACTTATCAGTGACTCCTTCTCTTCAAGCTGTCTTACAAATTCACCTGTCACAGAATTTAAGAAGAGAAAGTGACACAGTTGCAGCCAGAGCCAAAAATCAAAGTCCAACTTAAACAATTCTGCTGAAGGAAAGAACAAACATGATTATGGCTGGCCTTTTGTAAAGCATCTTCCAAACTTATAGCCATCAAGACACTTAACCAGGGTAATTTTCTTTTTTTTTTTTCCTGATTACTCATATTTGTACTGTCATTACTTGGGTTCATGAACTTCAGGCAATTTCATGAATCAGGCTAGACTGATGCTTGCTTTCACATGAAATTGTAGCTGGTTTTGTTTTCTTCACTACTTTGTCTTTACAGATTTCTTTTTAGAGGGATCCAAAGTACTTTAATAACCTCACAACTGCCAGCATACAAAACAGAGGGATATATAAGGAAAACTTTACTTATCACAAGGGCATCACTGTGGGGCAGAAACTGCAGCCCTTCAAGAGTACAGAGAAATAACATGAAAATAGACAGGAAATGAAATGTCTTTAAAAATGCACAGGAAGTTAATCTGGCAGAGCAGTGTTATCTGATGGGGATGTAGAGATAAGAGTTCTGTGGCAAAAAAATGTAGCATGTACATTTTTTGTTGGATGTGGGCATCCTCTGGAGTGCAGTGCCTGAGGCCATGCTGAGGAAGGTGTATTCACACAGACAACAGAAGTATGCCAACCCCCTCACCTTCCCTCTAGCTCTGCAATATATGCGTTGTTGTTTGTGAAAGTGGTACTTAGCCAGCACATCTACTTCAGCTCATGAGGCAGTAGCACAGCATGCTGGTAGATATGATTATAAATTCATTTTAAAAGACAGTTCAAGGCAGAGTCACTCCAGCCAATGTTAGAAGAATACTGAAGACAGGAAAATTGGAAGATGCAAAGCTACAACTCTATTCAGCAAACCAAATCCAGTCACATTCAATACTAATGTTACTGCACACCACTTCTCTTTGATGTAGCCACTTGATGTTCTGCTTAGCAGTTGCTTATTTGGACTGAACACTCATTTACTACACGTACCATTTTCACTCTGGAGTTTTGCCTTCTGAGTAGTGAGGTCATTCATGAGGCGAGTCATTTCATCCAGTTTAGTTTTTGTCTCATTCAGATGATCTTCATAAGTGCGACAAAGTTTTTCTGCATTTGCCTAAATGAGAATCAGGAGAAGAGACGCACAAAGCTGCAGCCTCCAAGTAGCCATTTGGAAGCTGTAGCCTTTGATGCATATCTTTCCCTTTCAAATAAACAGCAGATAACAAAGACACAAATCTCTCTTCTACCACCAGCTTGTAATGAATGTTAATGAGAGGGTACGGCCTGATCTTCATAAGCTTTACAGCAAGAGCTCTTGTGTGATATTTGCTTGGCACCCTGGTTTAAAGAGCAATTTGACCTGGCAAATACTACTTTTTTGTTTTCCACCAAATAAAACAACAGTGAAATGCGTTCCTTACAGTGTTCCTTACACTGAGTGCCTGGAACATGAATAAAGTATTTGAGATTTGGCTCCGTTTTAAAAGTAATCAAGAAGAAATAATCCCACTCATCAGGGCTGTGTGTGTGCACACTGTCACTGTTTTGAAGACAAGGACACTGGAACTGTGAGAAGAAAAGCTGTCATGTCACTTTGGAGGACAGCAGTAAGATGGAGAATAGAAACCCTGTGTCTGTGGTCCCAGGCAGAGGTCTCCCCATCAGAACACCTTCCTCATTTCCTTTTCCTTAACTGTGTTCTGAAGTGAAGCACCAGAGACAAAGTCTCTGCAAGATCTTCAGAATCAATCGTATGCCTATGAAGTTCAGACATAAGCTTCATTGCAATTGTTTGATGGGAAAATCATCTCCAGTGAAAATTGCTTTACTGATTCTGCTGTAATTGCTATTTATCAGAAATTGAGTTGGATGTCAGCCTTCTTGTACTCAGAATACTGAAATCCTGTCTTCAGTTTCACAGAGCAGACTCTTTAAGAGCACTTTGAAAGCTGCCATGACTGAGGAAGTAAAATGCATAATTCAGCCACTGGAATTGAAAACAAACAGAACAGTCATGCAAGCCTTTGTTTTACATTCCTTGCTAATGTGAGTCAAAACTGTGGGTCAAGATCAGCTTCTGAGCTGTACAGCTTTGAATGGCATCACTGCAGTCATCATCAGCCTAGAGGACCACTAAGCAGCACGGTTTTGTGCTCTGAGATATATGAACAACCAGTGTGTCTGGGACTGAGGATGTACTACATCTGACACAGGCCATTTCAATGGCTGTCCTGTCTCCACATGAGACCAGCTGGGGATATACCACCAGCTAGGGAAGGGGTGATACTGCACTCACAAGCTCCACCAGATTGCAAGACACAACTTCCTGAAACATGCCAGCCCTACCAGCTGTCCTGGGAAGCCTTCAGACAAGCCTTGGCTACACAAGACCACTGGGGGGTACGGGAAGTCTCAAAGCCCTTACTTTTCCCTTAACCGTTTGCTCCATGTTGGATGTCAGATCATCCACTTCCATTTTCAACTCGCTTTTCTCCTTTTCCAGTTTCTGCTTGACACGCTGCAGGTTGTCCAGCTGCTCCCCCATCTCAGCCACGCTGTCTGCGTGCTTCTTCCTCAGAGCAGCAGCTGTGGCTTCATAGTGCAGCGTGGCCTCCTCGAGGTCACGCCGCAGCTTCAGGAATTCAGCTTCACGTTTCTTGTTCATCTCCAGCTGGGCAGCAGTGGCACCCCCAGCCTCTTCAAGCCTCTCGCTTAATTCCTCCAGCTCTCGGGCCAAATCTGATCTCTGCTTTTCCACCTTGGCTCGAGCAGCTCTTTCTGCTTCCAGCTCCTCTTCTAACTCTTCTATACGAGCCTAACAAAGAGAAAGGAGAACCTTGGGGTCACCTTCAGATGATTCCCACCAGAAAACCTTGAAGCATGTTACAGTAAAATTCTCTGCCAACCCAACGCTCCACAACAGAGGAGGAAACACAGCAGTTAGAAGATTTGCCCATCTGTCAATAAATCAGATATTGAGCCAGAGGGCAAGACATCTTTCTCATAGTAGATAGCTCTATGAGTTCTACAAATTTCCCCATAAGCTTTTGTTCAAGACACTCAGTTAAAGTATGTCGACCTTGTATTCTGTCATGTACTTTACATATAGGTCAAGTATGGGAGAGAAGTTATTTCTTAGTAGGTGTAGCAACTGATTGCCATTGAGGGGAACTGTAAGAGTTCTCTTTGCTTCCAGTCTAAGAGCTATGTGACAGAAGTAACTTCTCTCTAGGAGTTTTAAGACTGATGACTTCAAATAAAGTAGTGTCTAGAATTTAACGAGTAATGACTATTCATTGGGAGGCCTTTATTTATTTTTTTTTAAATGAAACAGTTATTTTGGTGAACATATGCTTCACATTCAAGTTATTCAAGTGTTCTTTATAGAAAAATCGGAGTTGATATTTTGTTTGGACTGTGCTGGCTGACTTTGGTCTTTTAATTTCTGTTGAAAATTTCATGTGCATTTGAGCTCCTACCCTAAATTTCAAATCCATTCCTACTGCTGAACTTTTCCCTGGCAACCACAGCCATCCTCAGCTCCATAGTTCAAAGCTTAAATGAAAACTATGAAGCCTTTCTGCCTTTCCTGAAACTACAAGCATTCTGCAGTCATACATCTTGAGGAATCAGTTCCTTGAGGAAAAAGGGATTGGAGTTGCGCTACTTTGGGTCTCAAAGCTGAGTGGCAGCTAGCTGTGAAAATCTCTGCAAAGTCCTTCAGTAAGGCAGATAATCATTTTGTGGCTTGGATTGGAAGGAACCTATAAGACCATCCAGTTCCAACCTCTCCGTAATGGACAGGTACGCCTTCCATAGAAAAGGCTGCCCAAAGACATATCCAGCCTTGGGAAGCTCATCCTAAGAGAAATGAAAAAGCAACAAGCTAACCTGAAGCTCCTTAATCTTCTTCTGCAGCTGCATTACAATAGCTTGTTCGTCTTCTATCTTGGAATTCAGCTGGCTCATTTCAAACTCTTTCCTGCCAAGGAAAGGAAAATACCACTGTGACAGTTTTTTCCACAGTTCAAAGCTAGGCTCGTGCAATTTTTAAAGAACTATTCAACAAAACTCCTAATGTATCTAAAAATGAAAACAATCCTTGTGTATCACCATATGGAAGAAAATACATAACTGTCTTAGCAGTTGTTTCCAAGTCAAGACTTCAGATATTTGTGCAATTACATTTTTTGTTCCTTACGCTATACAGAGTAATGTTATGTTCATACTCAAAGGAAAAATATGCTTAATGGAGTTAGGTCTTTCAACAATACTCTTATAGTTAGGAGGAATGACTTAGAAGATTCCTTTCTCCTCTAAGCAATAGAAACAAACTAAATATATATATAATATATATACTAAATAAAAATATATGTCTATTATATATTATACTACTATTATATATATATATATACACTACATATATATATAAAAATATATATATATATATTTAATGCTGATAAGTCTGTCTAAAGTCTAATCAATTCTAATGTTTCAGGTATACTGCAAACAAGTAACAGTGATTTTTCCCTCCATCACTCTCTCATCTGTGATGAAATTTCCTTTAAGCCACCATCAGGCAACAGTGACACACCTGAATACATCAGGCAGTGGTAACTGTGCTGCTATACTTAGTTATAACAGAAAAAAATTCTTACTTTTTCAGCTTTTCTTCCATTTGCAACTTATCATTCTCCAAGTCCATGACACTCTCTTGGGTCAGCTTCAAATCTCCTTCCAGTTTGCGTTTTGCCCTCTCTAGATCCATCCTCACTTTCTTCTCTTGTTCAAGTGAGCCCTCAAGCTTTAGGTACAAAGTCACTCATTAAATATATTCAACACAGATTGTTTATAACAGTCAGTTGCATACTAATCCCATCTTCATGCTGAGCCCTAGCAAGTGTTGAAGTATATAAGTGTAGGCATACAATCTTGTGCAGCCAATAGAAATATGAGCTAAAGAAATATAAGGACTAGTCCCTGCTTTACATCTGAATAAGCATTGCAGTTCTCTTGTAACAAAGTTGTGTTTCCACGTCAAGTTACACTGCAAATGCAAACATAGTAGATTTTCCCTTATTTCTTACATTCCTTTCAGAGGCTCTAGCATGCTGATAAGATTCACGTTGTTGCTGTCATTTCACTTTTTACAGACAATTCAACAAGAGCTGCTTTTATATATATGTGATTGATTCTGAAAGGACAAAGCTTTATGACATTTCAGACTCATGAAAACTGTTAGTGTTGGACAAACAAACATGCAGAAAAATGAAGGCCAAGCCAGCTTACATCATCCACTTGCTGTTCCAGTTTCACTTTAGCTTTGCTCAGTGTGTTGACTTTGTCTTCCTCTGCTTGAAGGTCATCCAGAACTTGCTGATGAGCTTCCTGCAAGGACTTCTTCTCCTTAGTAAGTTTGCTGATGTTCTCATCAAGAGTCGCCATTTCTTCTGTCAGATTTTTCACCTATGTGGACGATGAAGGAGGTGTATTTGTAGAATTCTGAAGAAAGGGATTATCATAACTTGGTTCAAATGAATGTTCTTAGTGAATTTGTATGGAAGAAGACATTGAAAAGAAAGGGATGTCTTTCCCTTTACCCCTTTGTGGCAATTTCTGTGAAACTGTCAACAAAAGAGCCAGTATGTGCCAGTTCTTGTTGCAGACTTTTCTTTTTATATATATATATATATATCTCTCTCAAAAGCATTTATTTATTTATTTATTTTTCCGAATGCTACTCTTTCTGTGGTGGATTGTAGCTCTTGATTCTCTCTAGGAAAAATAGGAGGTCCCCAGAAAAAGAGCTGGAAGAACTCAAGGTTACAGCAGAAAATTGTTTAGTTAAGAATCCCAAACCTAGACATAATTCTTTAGAAGATTTGCAGCAAAACTCATTTCAGGAAAAGAGAAACTCAGATTTACACTAACAGATTTTCCGTCATATGTTCAAATGACTCTGTGTGTACTGATCCTTCAGTGTGGCCTATGTAACAGAGTATAAAGCTGTCAAGAAGACCAGTAGATCTTGTCATAAAGATAATCCTTGCCTGACCTCTTTTGAATATACGTCAAAGTTCAACAGGTACCTTATTTTCAGTAGCATGCTTCTCTTTCTCTACTTTTGCAAGTGTTATTTCAAGATCATCAATATCTTTCTTGAGCTCAGAGCACTCATCTTCCAACTTTCTCTTTTTGGATGTCAACTCAGAATTCATCTCTTCCTCATCCTCAACTCGCTCTGTCAGCTCTTTGACTTTGGCCTCCAGCTGAATCTTGGATTTAATCAACAAGTCGCATCGTTCCTCAGCATCTGCCAGAGTGTCTTGCTCCTGGGGTGGCAAAAGAAAGAGATCAAGAGATCAAGTAGTCACTGCCTCATCCCTCACCTGTCCTGTAAAGCGGTCACAGGGCTTGATCCAATCAAGGCTAGGGAAAATTCTCTACTCCTGACTTCAGAAAACAAGACCAACAATTAATAGAGCAGAACAATAGAGTGGTGAGAATGACTAGTCATGCATGCCTCTCTAAATATGCTTTTGTATACAACTGCCACAGAAATTGCTTTGAATAGAACTCTGATAAGACTTGCATTGTTAATCCACCTAGTTTTGTGTTAGATCATGACAATTTCTACCTGCTCTACTTTTTGGCAAGACTCTGACAAGGCCAACAGCTTATTTTAGTTGAACTGAAATAATATCATGGTCTGTAAGCCTTTGATCTTGAAAGTACATCTAATGAATACATAAGTATACATCTACTCACAGCTTGGAGCTGCAATAGCAAATCATTTTTTTCCTGAACTAAAGAGACTTGTTTCTCTTCAAGTTCCTTTCTCCTTGCTTCAGATTTTTCCAGGGCCTCCTTCAGCTTCAAGAATTCTTCCTTCATATTGGCCATTTCTTTTTCAGTTTCTGCAGACTTCAGAAGAGGTTTGATCTTAAAGAAAAGCTTCATCCAGGGCCAGTTCTTCACAGCCATAAAGGCACGGATATTCCACTGAATTACAAGAAGGGCATCCCTGTTTAAGGAAGAAAGCAAAATCCCCTAATGCTTAGCATGAATTTAGAAAATGAGATACTTTTTTTTTTTCCTTCCATTCTCAGTCAGTTTTACAGCTCTGCTCCCTGGTTATATTGGGAACTTGTTCTAGGTTCCAACATATGCAAGAAACATTTTCTGTAGCTCTTAGTTTTCAGGGACATGAAAAATTTCCAAATCCCATTTTCAGGTAACCAAGAAACAGTTGCTATTAGTTTTATTAGACATGCATGTTAAACCTTTAATTTAGGATTAGTTAGAACCTTAGTGACAGTAATAATGGCTCTACTCAACATATAATTAAATGCTAATGACTATTATCCACTAAGATTGAAGAGAGTGACTTCATACCTGCGCTCCACTATCTTCTGGAACTCAATCCTCATCAGTCTGCCACGTGCCCTTGCCTGGATCATCGTTAGGATCTTTGCAAGTCTCTCATCCCTCATTTCTTCTAGGTGACCCAAAAGACCAGCCTTGAAGAACACCTGGTACATGCACAGATGTCATTTGATGATGATGATTAGTTTTCTTTCAAAGTGCACCAGCAGTTAGCTATACAGACATTGCTGTAATTGTTCAGAAGAATGGTAGTTCTATTGGCACATTTATTAAGAAATAAGGTGATACTTGCATTAATAAGAAATAAGGTACTTTCATTAGGGGCTGCACTGTTCCACTGTTTCTTTAAAACCAAATCTCATGTTCCTGGTTTTGAATAAGTGAAACTGTTTTATTGACATGCTCTATGGTACATTTCAGCTGTGACAGGGTTCAGTGCAGGTTGGCTAAGCCACAGCTGCCCACAGTCAGGTTCCTACTAATGGGATCATGTCACACAGCTTCATTAAAAAAGCTGCAGCTGACGTCATGGCCCAAAAGAGCTAGTATTTTACTGGGAACTATGGAATATCAGCTGCTCTTGTGTCTGTTTGTACCATTGCTGTAATACAAGTTTTTTGGGAGCTTAAGCTAGAGAAATAACTTTTCTCTAGCACAGTTTGAAATTAATTTTGGTTTTCTGCTATACTGCTAGTTCCTATATTGTTAACTCCCCATTAATTGACATGACCAGAGGTTGCATAGTGTTCTATTCTGCAGATTTGATCCCTTGCCGTTCTCTTTACACATTCATTAATAACCTTTCTCTGGTTACCTTAGTATGCCCAAAACGATATTGGTTATGGTCAATATCTAAAGATGCCAGTAGTTTTTCAGCAGCTTTTCTGCTATCCACAAACTTATCCTCTGGGATTGCACCTGGGTTCAGAATGCGGTACCTGTTAACAACAGAGGAGCAATAAATAAAACTAGCATAATGGCCTGGAATAATTTCTACTTTGCATCTACACAGCCAGAAGAACAGAGTTCTGCCTTCCACATTCAGACAAAGAGAATGGAAAACAAACTGGAATGGAATAAAACATCTCCAGTAAAAAAAATGAGAAGTCATGCTTTGCTTATTTTGTCCGTTGGGACAGGATGGGAGACAACACAGCTCTGCATTCATTACCTTTGTTTAAAGTCAGCATAAAGCACCCTGTTTGGGAAACCCTTACGGCAAATGCGGATGCCTTCCAGGACACCATTACAGCGGAGCTGATGCAAGACAAGAAAAGCATCCATTTCACCTACAAGGGAGAAAGAAAGCTGAACTCTTCTTTAGGGCTTAATCTTCATTTCACCAAGGGAACTAAAAAATGTGAGGTGTCATCTCATGAAAGGGCAACATCGTGGGATTAGATGAACAACATACATAGACAGTATTCAAATTCATTCCAGGGGGCTTGCAAGTAAATACTGGAATTACATTGTTCAAATATTCTGAGGTTTTAAGACAGCTGTGTTTTCCATACCTGGTGTTTTTGATTCGTTGGGAATAATGCATCGTACGAAGTGAGGGGCTGTAGATCTTAGGTTAGTCATTAGTTTATTTAAATTTTCCTGGAACAGACATACAAAAAAATACATCGAGCTTTAATGGTTTTGTTGAATTTTCATCACTTATTTCTTAGGTTTCTTAGTTAAGCTTATTAAGGTCATTTCTCTAAGTAGTCCTCAATAAGATTATAAGCTTAAAAAGTCATTAAAAATAAATGATTTCAAATAAATCAGAGCATAAATAAACTTTGTTGTAGGGATCAACATTTGTTTTAGGAAAATCTTAAGAAGATGTATTTTACTTACGGCCCCAAAAGTGTCACAAACTGTGTGTAGTGCCAGCAAGATGCAATATCATCCCACAGAATATTGTGTTTTGCATTTCTTCTTACACTAACTACAGGACATATTCTTCAGGTAATGGTACATGAATAGAAGACGACACTCAATTACAACTTAATTAACACATCACTGATGTTAAACTCTGTTTTGTCATAAAAGATTATGATGATCTTAAGCATCAGCACTCTCTCTTCACACTTAAGTGCCCAGTGACAGTTTTCATCCTATCTTGCTTATGTAGTGACTTCATACAGTCTTCTATGAGTATCACATTTCTTTCACCTAATAAGACTGACCTGAACTGCATTTTTGTCTAGTCACTTCAAATTTCCCATATGTTCCTCATAAAAATTAGGCTCGTCTTCCTGGACAAATATTTTTCCTTTATTAATCTTAATCTGATATCTCCCAGGCAGGCAAGTGATCCCAAGCTCTGGGGAAAATGTTTTTTCCAGCATGGGAAAAACAGGGAAGATTAGAAGTGATACATTTCATCATCACCAATGCAGACTGTCAAAACTGAAGATTTCTCCTATACTGGTCAGGATGACAAAGGGGACAAAATGAACTGGGTACTTAGCAGCTCCTTTTGTCCCCTATTAGTGGACTATTAGATTGCCACCTGTGAACACATCTGTCAGCTATCTTTACAATTCTTCATCTGGCAAGATATGGGTCTCGATTTCCTGTGATTTCACTTCATGGAAAGTAACTCCTAATGAGATGAAATGATGTGACCAGTGGAAGATACCCACCCATATTTGTTTCCCACCATTACTCTTATGGTGGGATCCCATTGAAAGCAGTAACAAAGTAGGAATAAGCAAATTACTTGTAACCAATTTCAGGACCAAAGACATGCACAGGGTAACAAGCCACAGAATAAACGATAAACACAGTGCACAACATTCCATGATACTTTCTCAGATAAAAAATGTTTTATCTCCTGATTGCCTGAAGAAAACAGAGCAGCCTCTCACAGTTTTAATAACAAGGTATTAGGTTAGCATAATCGAGCATTGCAGGGGTTGGAAGTGACCCCAAGAAATCGTTGAGTCCAACTCTCCTGCTATAGCAGTACCCTACAGTAGGTCACACAGGTAAATGTCCACACAGGTCTTGAATATATCCATAGAAGGAGACTCACAACCTCCACAGGCAGCCTGTGCCAGAGCTCTGTCGCCCTTACCATAAAGAAGTTCTTCCTCATTTTAGTACGGAACTTCCTATGTTCAAGATTTTTGCCATTACTCCTGTCCTTTCACTACACACCACTGAGAAGAGTGTTCCACCTCCCTTTAGGTATTTTTATCAGATCCCCTCTCAGTCTTTATTTCCCTAGGCTGTACAGACTCAGGTTACTAAGCCTTTCTTCGTATGGGAGATGCTCCAGGCCCTTAACAATCATAAGCCAGTAACTCAAACCCAGAATCAAATTCTGATATTGGATTTCAGTCTCTTTTGTCCATTACAATCCTTAATATCCCTTTTCAAAAGTATTGTCTCAACTCTAACCATCAGGTGAAGTGAGGTCAACAAACCTTATGTAATGAGGACACTGTTTGAAAAGAAGCACCTTTCTTGCGTTTCTTTTCTCCACCCTGGTCAGCTAAGAAAAAAAAAAAGAGTAAAAAAAATCACAATCAGTATCTCAGTAAGGGGTGCAGATGGGGGCACAGGAGACAGACAATTCTAGTAGCACAACTTCCTTTGAATGAAAGGCACACTTAACAGCTTGATGGCTACACGAGTTCAAGTAGTATACAAAAGCTTCTGAACATCAAGTGTTATGTATCACAAGATAGCAGCTCGTTGTCCACGATCAGGATTTTTGTTAAAGACTGCTGCAAGCTTTCTGGATTTCATTTTCATTCCAGTTCTGGACATCATCACTTGTTATGCAGAAAGATCATAAATATGAATAAGGCAGAAAAATAATGTTAACAACACAGAGTGGCTTGTACTTCACTAAGACCTGTATTGGATGAAATGATACCAAATGTTAAAAAGTAATGCTTAGTGAGAATTTGTACTGTACATTGTACTGTATAGACACGGTCTGCTAATGAGACACTGGACTCCTGCAAGTAATGTTTGCCCAGACAGAAATAGATAGATGGAAATAAATATTTATTTTGTAATTTTAGATACAGTAGCTTTGAATTGCCTGAATTTTGCTTAAAGCTTCAGAGTCAAAATCACTCTGGTCCTCCAAAAGAATGCTAATTTTTGACATGACCTTTATGAAATTGTACAACACAAGAGCCAAGCATGACCCAAAAATGTACAGCAATTGCTGCAGCTCTCTAAATATTGGACCATTAGATCATTCCCAGAAGGTCTGACATTCCGTCACTTGTCAACAATAGTCAACGTTAAAGGAGAGGTGAAGAGTGCAATGTGTTTGATGCAATTATCAAAATCCTCTTCCCACTTTTGAAAGTAACACTGTCAAGATTTGAAGAGGCTAATCTGGGCTGGCTGGTCTTTTCTCCTGATACCCAATAAAAGCAAGGTAGAATCCTGACAGGCAGGAATATCCACAGGCAAATAGGGCATTAATAACTTACAGGAATTTGCTACTGGCATGATTTTTGTGATTTATATTCAACTCCATCTCTTCTCCATATTATGAAGTTTGCAGTCTGCTTGCTTCCTCAGCAAGTGTCTTATGATTCATGACAACAACATCTATAGAGATGAGGTTACTAATAAATAGGCTGTAAGTGATTGCAACTTCAGGACATAAGAGCCACATCTTTGTAATGCATGCCAGTCTTATTTACTTAACATCAATTTTCTGGATGCTTGCTACTTGTCTTCTCTCCAACAAAACAGTTCTGTATAATGCATATAGCTTAAATACATCCTCAGACAAACACCACAAAAAAAAATCCACAACAACAACAGCAACCCTAAAGGAAGATGCATTCGTAAAATGTTCTGCTGCTTTGGCCAAAGTAGTTGGTCAATTTCTTACCATTAATCCAACAAAATATTTCAAATTTTTCTCTAAAACTTTGCTCTTATTTAATTCAGGATGGCTAGCAAGGAATACTACAGTATGGGAAACAAGAGCTGTTTTTGCGCATAGGTATTTATGCACAGATTGTTTTGTGCAACACTTGCCTCCATATCTGAACATCTGCATGCCCGAACACCCACTGGAACGTTCACAACACAGATTCCCTTGCCAAAACTGCTCAGAGGTATTGAGCATTTAAACTAACTGAGTTAATGGCCTACTTAGGATAGCATGGCAGACTCTTACAGATGCTGTGAACATCTAAATAACTAATCACTGCCTCATTTAGCACTGACTCAATTGCAGCTTATAGAATTGTTTTGTTTCTTAAATATATTTCCAAGCACACATTCCAGAAATGAAAGAAGATCCATGTGAGCCAATTCCGCTTACCACTGTCAGCACCAACGTAGCTTTCAAACAGGCTTGCCAGAAGCCTGTTGGACGACTTTTGGAAAATACCTACTACGGTTTCATTAAGCGGGTCTTTGTTCTTCTCAAGCCACCCAATGATGTTATAGGGAACCTACAGCAAGGTATTGAAAATACAAACAAGAGGTTACAAACACTTTCCCCTTCAGAATAGTTCTTTATGGCTTGGCTTGAAGCCAATGATATTTTGTGAAGCTCTGCTCTCAGAGCTGGAACAGTCACTCAGTTTTTCCACCACTTCCCATCCTGTTCTTTCCTTTCTAATTGCCAAATATCTCTTCCTAATAACTGACATCTGAATCCTTCACATCCCTTCCAAACTTTCTGGTCCCTGCATGTCCTTGTGACCTCCACACGGCTGGCTGTAAAAATACCACATGTCATCAGTGTTCTAGGAGTCCTACCCACAGCAGCTGAACTACAAAACACACAAGTAATAATTTCACTTTACAACAGAATACTACACTGGAATAATTAAGATTTTTTTAATAGAAATATTTTGCTTAAAAATCTAACTCCTGGACTTCTCCATAGCTGTACTTAATGGGAAAATACATTCCATTAACAGCACCACATGAGGGTGCAAAATTTTTTCTTTTTTCTTTCTTTTTTTTTTTTTTTTTCAGAATACATTAACATCTGCAGAGGAAGAGTAAGAATGGGCATTACTCATAATAGATACGAAGTTAGTTTAAAACTCTACTTTGAGACTATTTTAAACCAGCACCAGCTAGACTCCAGCTCTACTGTACTGAGCCTCCATATCAACGTCAGTTTTATTAAAAAAAAAAAAAAAAATAATCCTATATCCCTCTCAAACTCTTTCTGCCATCTGGTCTGAAAGCAGCTCTGAAACTGGGTAAATTTTGGCTCAGATGTCACAGCACTGGATTGTATTTCTTTGCCCCATCAGCAGCAGGCCTGTTAACTAAACCTTCATAGCAAAATCAACCACATTTCCCTTGGCTATACTGACACAGCGTTCCTAACATAAGTAAAAAAATGATACTGATTTTTAATTTCTTTTTAAACTCTTTGGTTAGACACTGATAGCTGAGTTCAGTTGCGCAGGGAATCAAGATGGAAAGTTTGGTGCTGCCGCTGTTTAATCATTAATCTTATTATTGGAAAAGTAAAAAAGACAAACGGTATTTTCAGCAGTGTTGCTATTGGCTCTCAGTTTGTTCCCTTTATCTATGTAGCCAAGGACCAGATGTCTTGGAGGCTGATGGTATCACACTGTGTGGCAGTCATTAGGCAGAGGGAGCGGACATCTGCTCTTAGTCCTCACTGTTCCTTTGTTTCTCTCTTCAGCCTTCCCACCCTCTGTCATTGCACATCATGGGCTAAACCCCACCTGGAAGCCCTGTAATATAAGATCTACCTGCAAGCAGAGGAACTTACTGAGCCAGCATAATGAAGAAGTTCAAAGTGAGCTTCGTATTTCCTTTTCTTATCAGGCCTGGGCTTCTGCAAGTTAGGTGACTTGCCAAGATGATTGTCATAAAGTTTAGCTTTGAACGTCATATCTGTAGCTTTTGGAAACATACATTCTTCTTCAAGAATAGACAGGATTCCTAGTGGCTGTTGATTTAAAAAAAGATCATTGTTGGAAAATGTTTAGGCTGCCTGCAAGAGCTGTGCAGACTTTAATTTGACGCAGTGGAACTTTAAGCCTGCAAAATTTCTTCTCATTCTGAGGAGGAAATCTTTCAGTTAAGATACTAATCACACCTCTGGCTTTCAGTAGAGCATTTCTGCCTTTGAGGCTTTGTGATGACTTCCAGAAATGATTCAGTTTACATTTTAAGACAATTGGACCAAGTAATATTTTATTATTCATCTTTCAGAAGACAGGCTAACTTCCTAGGACTTGATGGGGCAGATTGAGGAACTAGGATGACTGGCATAGATATCCATTGACATTAAGCATGTGTGGAACAGGGTAAATAGTAGAACAGTAGGAACAGAGAAAGAGGAAGTAAAAAAAAAATAAGGAAGACCGTAGAGCAACAAACACACACACAAAAGAAATCCAGTACAACTTCTGATTGCTGTTGGCTCTGTGTGGCAAGCTTACTGAAATAAAAGGCAAATAGCCACAAATGCTGATTTTCCTTTGATTTATATTGCATGCAGAATGGTAAGGAACCTGTCCTGCTGTTTACCTTGCTCTGTTCCCTGAGATTTGAAGACAACTCCAGAGGTACATCATGAAGAAAAAAAAAAAAAATCCAGCAAGTACACCCTGGGATCCTGTACCTACCTTCTCAATTAGATCAATACAGGCCTGCAGGTCCATGCCAAAATCAATAAATGTCCATTCAATGCCTTCTTTTTTGTATTCTTCTTGCTCGAGGACAAACATGTGATGATTGAAAAACTGTTGCAGTTTCTCATTAGTGTAATTGATGCAGAGTTGCTCAAAGCTGTTGAACTGCAGGAGTTAAAAAGAGAAGCATTTGTATATGGTTAACTACAGCAAGGGTTCGGTGAAAGAGCAAGAGGAAAGCTAAATTCTTCTAGCCACCACCTGCTGAGCAACTACCAAGCATAACACTGAAGGGAAGAAAGAACAAAGTTCAGTAGCAGGCTTCTGGCTCCCTCATGCCATGCTCTGGGGTGTGAGGGTTTTCAGATTTGTTCAGATCTCTCAATTAGGATGTACAAGCCTTCTCCTCAGCAACATGCCATCCCAGTCCTCTAAAACAGCGAAGTGTTTCTGTCACATGATTTACTTACTTATTTTCAATCATGATACAAAAAAGAAGAAATACTATACCCTGTAGAGGATACTTTTTTCTCTCAAAGAGAGAGTAAGTACAGCGCACTGTCCTAAAATTCAGCACAAACGATGTGGCACGTTGTCTTTACCAAAGGCTGACTGCCCCTTCCTCCCCAGGATCTATCGGCACGGCCAGCTGTGCTGAATGCTGAGTGTTATCTACATCTGTTCACGAAAAAGCCTTGCGAAGTCACGCGCACTTTTTACCTTCTGTCCAATTAGAAGAAATGTCCACCTGAGAGCTAGTACTTTTATGTCCTCCCCCAAGTCCTCACACATTAATACTCACATCAAAGATTTCAAAGCCAGCAATGTCCAGGACTCCAATGAAGAACTGTCTTGGCAGCTTAGTGTCCAATGTTTTGTTGATACGGACCACCAGCCATTTGAACATTCGATCATACACTGCCTTGGATAAGGCCCCGACAGCATACAAAACCTAAAACACAGATTTCAAAGTGCTACTACATACAACAGTTTTCACTGTGGAGGAACACAAGAATTTTAGTACAGTAGCCTTCTTCAATCTGTACATAGAGCCAAATACCACATTTTTTTCTTATAATTGCCAAGGCATATTTAATACAGTACAGCTTCTCTCCTTATTCATTATTATGTTTCAGTCACGTGTGTACAAATGTGTACATAAAATGTGTACATGAATGTGTACATAAAATGCTAGTAAATATCTTTTGGTAAAGAGCTAGCCAGAAGGTTGCAAATGGTTTAATCTCTTTAACTGCCATGAAAAAAGCTTGTGGGCCTGATGGCAACCGTGACATCCAGTACTACTATGGCCATAGGGGTGGTCTGTGCTTATGTTACTAATTGGCATTTGCTTCTAATTTGGAGGGATGCTAAGGTGGGAGATTTGAAAAGGAACTGCCAGTGTTTCTTCTTCAGTCTAAAGCATGTACATCTACACCTACTCTCTCCAGTGGATGTTTAGTAACTGAGCCTGTACCTTAGCCTATTTTTGGACAATTTTTGTTGTAATCAAAGTACTGGAGCATCCTCTAAAGTATTGCTATAGTCTGCAGCAGTACTAACCCAAGGACTTTTGTTTCCTAAAGTAAATGGTACTTAAGTGGATATTCAGCTGATTCTGGTCACACAGAGCTTAAAATTACATGAATAATGAATGAGTATATAAATAATCCATGGATCAGCTCTTCTAGGTAACTATTCAAATCCAGAATAAGATACCAATTCCCACATGCTTTTACTGCACCTCATTTCTTTAAGTGGCTATTGCAAATGCATCAGAAAAATAATCCATCAAGAGCAATGCCTTTGTTAGTAAAGAGTCTATTTCCTTGTTAGTCTCTTTATCCGTTTCCTGCTCTGTCACCATCTGTTACCCCAAGTGAAAGGATGTAGAATGAGAACAGGTACTAGAGGATCCAGTGTTCCAGCAACACATATATGCTAGTGCTTCTGCAGCTTTTTCTACCTTTGAGTGGTTGCGGAAGCCTCAAGGCTTTTGTAATGGGCATCCAAATACTATGATGTTTTCTCCTTACCTGTTCAACACTTTGACCTTTGGTCACATACTCATTGCCAACTTTCACTCTAGGGTGTAATAAACCCTTAACCAAATCAGAGGAGTTGATTCCCATTAGGTAGGCAGCTTTGTCAGCACCTGATCAAGAAAAACAAGGTTTTAGTTGGATCTGAGCTGCTACATGAAAACATACCTAGACAAGAAAAAATGTTTAGTACATCCACTTCCAAAGAGAAGCTATAACCTTACTAAATTTGTAATATATCAGCTCTTTCCCACAGCAGAGGTCAGTTAGTAACACACCTGAGAAATTCTCACAGTATAGGGAAAATAACATATCTTCACAATGGATATAGGCAGTTGAAATAATACTATACAAGGTGCTGAAGGATGCAAAGAAGCAAGACCTGAAGATGTAAAAGAGAAAGCTAAGGCAACAACTTCGTACAATCATTTTGTTCAAATGGTTACAAAATGGAGTTTCATTGCATTGGTCTGACTGCATCTATTCACCTTCTACTAAGCAACGTTACTTGCCACTGTTCAAACCACTGCTAGAGAGAAAAGAATAGCACTTTTGGCTGAACAGTGGCTACACTGTGCAAGGTAAAATGAAACAGGCTGCTTATTCCTCAGTACAGTGTATGATACATACCAGGATTTTAAATGTAAGGAGTAATGTTAGGTGTTATTCTTACTTTCAGTGCCATCAGCCTCTGCCTGCTCTTCTCTGGGTCGTTGTTTGAATTTCATGTTCCCAAAGTGCATGATGGCAGCTGTGAGCTTGTAGGCACCAGACTTCTCATCTTGCACAAATCCCAAAATGTCCATGGCTTGCTGTGAAAAAAAAACAACAATTGGATATGTTGTCACATGACTCTTCAATGACAATGTTTTTTTTCAGTCTTAAAATCTATTTATGCAGATATTATTAACTTGTTCAGGGGCATTGTGTCACAACAGCCCTTGAAATACTCTGAAGACTCAGCAGTAGTTGAGGAGCAAGGGGACATCTAACATTTATTTAGTTTAATGTATTAAAATTATAAGAACATTGAGGCCACAGACATTATAAGGGGCAAGGCCAGATACAAAAGCATCCTAGTTTATCAGATCTTATCCTTTATAGTATGAATGCAGTTGAGACCCATTTCTGCTTCCATTTTATTCCAATTGTTTCAGTGGAATAAGTTAGGCTCCTGCTATCACTTTTCATTCCACCATGCACCCAATAAATTAGTCAAATCAATACAGGCTTACATCTGTTGCCATCAATTCTTCTCCATCATCCAAGTTGTCCACTGTAACTACTCCTTGGGAGCAAAAGTGGTAGTCATATGGGTTGGTGGAGACCAATAGCATATCTGTAAAAGAACAGGCTAGATGAAAAATGTTGTCTATTCAGGATACACCCCTAAAAAAAACCAAACACCCAGAATGAAAGGATGAAATTGGACAAACATTTGTCTTTACACAAAGTTGAATGCAATGCTTTTTACAACTGTGTGGCAGCAACAAACCCTTTCACTCTACTTTTCCACTCCAAAGACCAAGATTTAGAGAAAAAAGTGAATAAAAGTAACATAGGAATACTGCATATATCTCTATTAAGCATGTTTTGCAGTACGCTGAGAGAACCATTTCCTATATTGCTCTACTTTCTGCTTTGCATGGCAGTAGGGATAAAGACGCAGAGGAGAAAAAGTTTTTAGTATGATGAATGACAAGAAAAGAGAGGATTTTTTCTTCTTTCACAATAGATGCCCAAAATAAAAAGTTTCAGGATTCATTGAAAAAGATTCTTGTCTCTCAATGAACAGAAGTCTGAACACAGTTCTATTTCTTTTCTCTTTCCTTTTTCCTCGCATCAAAAAAGAGTTGTTTTCTAGAAAGCTAGCTAGCTCCAGCAGTTGAGGGAGAGTCCTCCTTCTTCAAATCCACAGAAATTTTCAGCCATACCACAGACAAAGCTTTGACCAAGCTAGATGTCAATTTGTATACATATGTGCATGCATATCTAAGTATGTGTGTAAATACATCTGCTACTGCATCTTTAAAATCACAGTCTGCCCATATGTTTGCAATGCAGTCAGTATGATATGCATTCACTTATTTATATTTTCATTTGTCTATATTTATATGCATCTATGATGAGACACTTGCGCACACGTGTACAGAGACATACACTTGTCTACAAAACAAAGATACCATTGGTTTCAGTCTCTTCAAAAACCTGCAGATGCACTCCTACTGGCCAGAAAGTTGTGTGCTGTTATGAAGTCCACAGACAATTGATGAGAAGGACCACATTTTCCCAGAACAGGGATTAACAGAGGAATCCCATCACAACGCTTCCTTGAAATGTTTCCCTTAATTAATTAGGCCACATACAAGCTAAGAGGATCAGGGACTTGACCACACACTGTCAGAGTAAGCTTATCAGAAGTTTAATGTGGCAATATAGTGACTCTTTAGTGCATTTTACAAGATGTGCTAGATGTGTTTCTAGAGTACAAAAGTGTTACTTAAATGGCCAGTAAAGATTTTATTCAAAACATTAGGAGATGGGTACCTGAATCAGTACACCATAGAAAAATTTCTTTTGTTGCTGCCATTGGAACATCACCTTTAGTAGAGCATGTCTGTTAGTGGAGATTCAGATTTGAGAACTGGAAGCTTAAGGGCCTTTTTGAGCACAAGCTTACTGCCCGGCCTCTCTTTAGCCAGTCTATTCAGCTAAAAGCTAGTTCTTAAATGCTTACCCAGTAACTCTGGTTTCTTTCCTGATAAGATCTGGTAGAAGATGTGATAGTCTCTCTCACCCGGTTGCTGAAAAATCACTCGGGATTTCTCCAGTAAATCTAGTTGCACAGTGAGAAATTCAGTGAGAAAAGTTCTTCAATTTTCATATGAGCAATTGTATTTTTTAAAAGAGAAGAGAGCATGGTGCTTACAGATCTCAATATCAGCAGATGACAGCTTGCCTGTGGTTCCAAAATGGATTCGAATAAATTTACCCTAATTCACACGGAAGAATATTTTTATTAGTGAATACAGAGAGGGAAACAAAGTTGTTACATGAAGGCAATCATTTGGATCAAAGAATTAGTTTATGCTAACTCCTTGGCTTTGCACAGGCAGATTTCCAATGAGAAATACCAAACAACGATATAATAGTTTTCCAAGCCTGAGTCTATACATACAGCTAAGTAATTGACTTGTGGGGAAAGGATAATTGCACACCTTTTAGACAGGATGAGTTATGGGAATGAGTTATGGGAAAGCACGTTTTCTGGTTTCATGTTTCAACTTTGCATGAATGTGGGACTTAGAACAGTAAACCAATAAGCCTGGCTAGGACATGTAAGCACTCTAGTTTTTTGTCTGTTTTGTTTTGACTCTCTCTTATCTGTAATCCTGACCTTTATGCTCCACTTAGTCAGAATGATGCTGTGCTATTTACCTTGATTTACCTGTTAATTTTGAAAATTCAGACAAAAAATCAATTTAAAACAAATAAAATTAGCTTTCACCTAATTTATCATTCTCAAAGACATCAGTTTTTCTGAAATTAATTTGTATTCCAGCTGGAAAACTTACAACAACTATGTAGCTTCCCACAGATGCTTACAATCTCCGATTCTCTATATGACCCCTTCCAATTTCACTTTTAATCGGATTTCTTAGGGAAAAAATGGGCTACAAACTCAGGCTATCATCCTTCATGCAACACATTTTGGGCCTCTGAGCCAACATCAACCAAACGTGACAGAAGGGTACCCCAGTAGACTGATCTCTCGTAGGTCTAATGGAAACAAGGAGAGAGGCCCGAGTTTATAATCACACTGAAGAATGAGCAGGGGCAGCTTACTGTGACAAAAAGGTAGGTAATGTGGACCAAAGGTGGGAGAATTGTTATTTATGAGTGTCTGCAGAGCGGGAAGGTCTAGCTTTTTTCTCTTTATTCCCTTCAGTAGCTTTTCCTAGTCAGGTCCTACTTCATTATTCCTTCCATGTGAAGAAAACCCAACCATTTTAGCAGACAAAATTAGAAGCAATTTATGAAAGGATTATAATAGAGATGTTATTAACTGGCTATTGAAAACGCATTAGGTTATGGACTTACAAAACGTGAAGAGTTGTCATTTCTCAGGGTTTTTGCGTTTCCAAAAGCTTCTAGGGCTGGGTTTGCTTGAATGATTTGATCTTCCAAGGTTCCCTAAAAATCAAGGTTGAAATACTCTTGAGAAACATAGAGCTCAAAAACTCAGCTGGCCTCTGTAACTCAGCCTTGCCTTTCCTTACAGGCAGAAAGCCTCATCACAATGGTTTAGCCACACCAGAGGGGGGGCACAGCATGAGTGATCCGACAGCACAGCTGCCAACAGTGCTTGAAAGGCCTCGGTTCAGCTGTTCTCTGCTGCTTTGCTTTAGGTTTTTATAATTTATGCCATCTGCACACGAATGGTATCACCATGTCTTTCTGTGTGCTCTGTACGGAGTCTCTGGGGACATCCATGTGAATGCATAGAGGAGATGGGCTGCTGAAGATTGTGACAAGTACCGCAGTGAAATGCAGTAGTTTTGAAAGCACTCAGAACTTGTAATGCCTGGATTTTGGGAGATGAGAAAATCATTATCTTCTGCTTGCAAAAACTTCAGATTGCAGAAGAAAATTGCAGCTGCCTTGGCTTCAGGGAACGTTTCACTAGGGGAACCATGCAGAGTGAAATTCTGAGGTTCACGGAGCAGAATGATAGATAAATAGCGATTCTGTATGGAAAAGATAAAATAGCAAGCCGATTACTCACCCCAGTTTTGGTAGCTGGTTGCTGTCAAAAGAAAAAAAAAAGAAAAAAGATTAAAAAAACCAACATGGGCATGAACAAGAAAGGCATCACAGAAGATAAAGATTAGAAAGGTTAGATGTCCAGTTGGTGCCAACATACTGTTAGAGATCTCTGAAGCCTTACTTTGCATTCACCACGTCACCAAATAGCCAAGTACAGTTCCTACTCAGCTTCTTATTTTAACCCCTAACCCAAATGTCTGAGTGCCTTTACTGTAGAGCTGTTCAAGAAGAAAGCACAAGGCTGACTAACTAGATTGAGAAAAGCACTTTAAAAATATGTAATGCAAACAGACAAGTTTTAGATAATTAAATCATGCTGCACTAGAACTCTTGGATTATTAGAAGCAAAGGATGATGATAACAAAGATAAAATGTTACTTCAGCTGACAAATTACAAGGAAAAATTTCCCAGCTGTGATATGTTATGAACACATCTGTTTCATGAGCACACCACATTTCAGACACCATTATGAACATCTAGATCATTGCACGTAAACAGCTGGCTCTGGACCACTCAATCATTTGCTAAGAGAGCTTTGCAGACCTCAGATGAATGCATATTAGATTTTGGTGACATGAGGTGAATGTACACTATCCAAGACCAGCTGAAATTTTGGCCTATATGGTTCATAGGAATCCGTTAATTCACCACAAAGAACTTTGAGCCTTGAAGTGCAGTGAAGCAGATAGTGAATAAATTCATAGCAATGCAAGAGAAAAAGCAATATGAATGAACTATTTTCTGTAACTTTAGCACTTTTAAGCAGAACAGCGCTTATCCAAAGGGAAATATAGAAAGGCTGATTTAAATTCTTTTGTCAAAACACTCCTATTTTTGTGGTCATAAAAGGCTTTTCAACAAAACAGACATTCTGATGAAAGCTAAGCTTTTTTGAAGACTTTCCCAGGTGAAAAAAAATCAATTATTTTTCTTAATCTTCATCATATCCCCAACTTTTAACCAGCTATAATACATTCAGAAACATTTAATACATATGAAAATTAAACTCCCAGAGAAAAGCAGCAGCAACAAGCATTAACTCCGAACCAGGAGTCATTTTGCGGCTCCACATGCAGCAGGGCAATTTTGGAAGAGAATTACTTTTCTATCTTCAGAACCATATGGTCTTGGTAATGTCATTTAGAAGCATCAGTATCTTTTTCCAACAAACACTTATCCTAGCCATGCCTGCTGAGGTTTAGCACGTGGTCTAGTGGTCAGGATGCAGACTTGCAATGTTAGTTGTACACAACATAAATCGTAGAAGCCTGAAATGAAACAGCTGCTGGCAGACTTACACTTTTTTTACCAGGTTCACCCAGGGCTGCCACTGTGGCAAAATACTGGATGACCCTTTTTGTGTTGACAGTCTTGCCAGCACCAGATTCTCCGCTATGAGAAGAAGTAAGAAAACATTACTGATGCTCCACCAGTGGTAGCTCGTCTTCTTACCCACCCATCATCCCATCAGCTTCATGTATTGCATAGGCTTTTCTTAGAGTCACCAACTGATTTTGTAGCATTTTGAAATGATGCTCATTTCAGTGAAAATCATGTCAGTGGCAAATGATGCTTCAAGAGACTGCATTCAGAAATCTCATACAAATGTACACTTCTTTGAGATTTCATTAAGGACATTACAATTTGTTATAAAGATCCACACTCAGTATCTGAGGCATATCTCTGTACAGCTAATGAGTTTAAAACCAAAGGAAATCTGCAGCACTTTGCCAGCATCATCCAGAAGCATATGTGAACTGTGGAGAGAGACACACAGCTCTCCATCTTTCATGCTTGCCAGTAAAAGGCATCCCTCTTTTTTTCTGTCTTGGTCATCTTCCTCTCTACAGATGTGTCAACTCAGTGCTCTTAACTACGTTTTGCAGCTAGAACAACTGTGTTGAGGAGAAGTCTTTTGACCCTGAAGAGGGCAGATAGCAAGGACAGAACTGGAAGAACTTATTTCACTGCCTGTGGAGTTGCTACCATGCCCACTTGGAATGAACACTAAATGGGGATCAGAAGCAGGTTGGCCTCCATCAAATGAAATCCTCAGCTACTCCTTTCCAATGAGACTCAAGGCAGACATCAGATGGCCAAAGTGCTAATTACTGACTTGGATTAAGTTCCAGGCAATTTAGCTGAGCTTTCAAGGGTCAACTTGTATTTCAGGGGGATTTTTTTTTTTCTTTGAAGTTTTTTTTTGCAGCAATAGAGTCTCAAATGAGTCAAAAGAGAAGCACTTACGTGATCAGCATAGACTGATTTTCCCGATCTGTGGATGAAAAAAAAAAAGGAGACAAACTTAGTAGGCTGTACTTTTTCCTTATTACCCTTGCAAATCAGCACCAACTAATCCAGAAGCAGCCCTGAAAGAAAAGCATAGAATCACAGGAAATGGTGATGGAAAAGCAAAAATAAGCCCCATGTAGTCCAGCTTTGAGCAGTGCCAATTCTACCCTTGCCCTGAATCTCCCTCTTCTGTTTTCTTCAAGTCAGCATTAAACATCTGAGTCATGAATATTCCCTTATGCCTGGGAAACAATAAAATAGAAAGTAATTTCCTGTGGGCAAAACATTTATCTCTTTACTCCTGTGTAGGTTTCTGCTCACATATGACCCCTCTGCCCTGCGGTACTGCACCAGCCCAAGCAGTTCTACTGCTTGTTAATGGACCCTTCCTCACTATTTATGTATTCTTCTTTGGCTAGCTATGCTACTGAAATAAAGTCTTAAAGCCTTTTTTCTGGTAATGGGCCTGAGCAGAAACAAGCATTTATAATAACAGTTTGCAATCAGTATGTTAACAACTAGTTCAGCGAATATGAAATAATACCACCTTGCTGAACCACTGTATCTAAATTCCTCTTCTCTGTTTTAACTCCAGAGATCATGACCAGCTGGCATATTGGACAGACTGGCGGTATTTCACTCTTATGCACCTCTCTGCAGCCACACACAGACCTCATCTGCCCCAGCACCTCCCCAGCACCTGCGTTTGCCATTTTATGAAAACCAGGTGAGAGCAGCAAGTGACTCCAGTTCCATCGGGACTTTCTCGGCAGCCTCCCAGCACCCGGTGGAAGCACATCACTGCTGCCCCCTGCTGATAATGATAAACTCTTTTTTTTTTTTTTTCTCCTTTTTTTTTCTTTTTTTTTCCCCAGTAATCTGAAAGCAGGGATGAGATTTCGCAAGAGGATCTGAAGCTGGCTGCTCACAGTAGGCTCTCAGCCACGAGGCAGTCAGACAATGCTGATTCATAGCAGGTTCCTGTGTGCGACATGTGCAAAGCACCCTCCATGGCTGCCCTTCATTAACCTTTCAATGCTTGCATCTGATGAGCATCAGAATGAACTCGCAACGATGGGCAGGGGAGAGAAAAAACAACAACACGGTAATTAATAAAATTATGGATGCAGACTCCAAGCTCCTGTTGCTTGTCGAGTATCTGCACATTTGGTGTGCACTGCTCTCCCTAACGGCCATCTGGTATCAGTCACGTCTGCTAAATAAAGCAAAACTAAATTTAAAAGCAAGGAGCACCACTTACTACGCAGCATGTCGTGGTATGCGTTATCAGCAATGGAGAAGATGTGAGGAGGGGCTTCTGAGCGCCTCTTGCCTTTGTAGGCAGCAACAACCTCTGACTTGTAGACAGGCAGCCACTTGTAGGGGTTTATAGTCACACAGAACAAGCCTGAGTAGGTCTAGAGAGGAAAAACAGACAAGGAAGAACAGCCTCTCAACGAATGGGAAAAAGAAATCTGAGTACACCAAGCAGAAACTGGTGCTGCCAGCTTCTAATCTGACTTGGAATTCTGATTGGAAATTTTAGAAATTCAGATCAAAGGCTGAAATGGCACTCTGCTAAGTGGCTTCCTATTGGCAGTCAATGACATCGGTATTACAGATATTAATCACAGAATCATAGAATGACTTGGTTTGTAAAGAACCACAATGATCATCTAGTTTCAACCCCCTGCTATGTGCAGGGACGCCAACCACCAGACCAGGCTGCCCAGAGCCACATCCAGCCTGGCCTTGAATGGGGCATCCACAAACTCCTTGGGCAACTTGTTTCCGTACATCACCACCCTCTGTGTGAAAAACTTCCTCCTAATATCTAACCTACGCCTCCCCTGACTTAGTTTAAAACCATTCCTCCTTGTCCTATCACTATCCACTCTTGTAAGTAGCCATTCCCCCTCTTGTTTATATACTCCCTTCAAGTACTGGAAGGCTAAAATGAGGTCTCCCCAGAGCCTTCTCTTCTCCAAGCTAAACAAACCCAGTTCCTCCAACCTTTCTTCATAGGGGAGGTGCTCCTAAACAGTTTTCCAAGACAAGCTGCCCCTTCAGCAGAGCTGAGGAACAGCAAGGAGATCTACATCTGATTTTCTGCCTGACTGCCCAGCAAGAGCTGCTTCCTCTTGAAAACAGTAATTACGAAATAAAAATCACAGTTTTTCTATTTGAATTCTATTCTTAGGAAGAGAAATCTGGGAGAAAGAACTATTCTTAGAAGAAGTCTGAGAGAAACAATCTGTCATTAGCAACTTGCTATGAGAACCCTGGGGAAAATTTCAGTTGGTTGTTCAAAGAGAAAACTTGGATCAGGTTGCCCAGAGAGGTGGTGGATGCCCCATCCCTGGAGATTCTCAAGGTCAGGCTGCATGGGGCTCTGATCAACCTGAACAAGCTGTAGGTGCCCCCGTTCATTGCAGGGGAGTTGAAATAGATGACCTTAAAAGTGTCTTCCAACTCAAACCATTCTATGATTTTGTGTAAACTTCATAGCACTGCTCTCCAAAGCTGTGGAGCTTTTTCAGTGTTTGGAAAAAAAAGTAATCGGTAATCTATCTTTATAGCGATTCTTTGGCCTTCCTACATCAGTCCACATAACACAATTCCAATTGTAACTCTGAGGAATTAGTGTTAGCTGGTAACTTTTCAGATACTTAGTATGGGTCCAAGCATAAAACTTCACAGAAATCAGCTACTATATTGGCATAAACACAATATGCACGTAGATTATTGAGTTAACTAATCCAGGAGCCTTCCTCCCAAAATAGCATTTGGACCTGCTTCAGAATGCCCCTGGTGTCAGTCCCCAGTCCCAATTTTTAAGAGAAAAAAATTCCAACCTGTAAATGGATTAAAACAAGACGACAAATGTCATTTTCTAGCCATAGCAATCTGCAAGATATAGCTATGTTTTAGGACATTCATGTTCATACAGGGGTTATTAGATGAATCCTGAAACTGTATAGCAATCATAATTTAAACTGGATTCAGTCCTCTGATGAAAACCACAAACCTGAATAAGGACTGGCTAGAAAATTTGTAGGTTGCCCTGACTGACTTCAAACACAGTTGGATGTAGCACACTGAAGGCAAAAGTTTGGTCCCACAAAAACTGATGCTAACGAAGCTTGTTCTGGTGATGACAGAAATTATGTTAATGATGCCATGGGAAAGATACAGAGTGAGGAATAAAGCCAGAGCAAAACAAGGCAGATGTCAGCACTGAAAATGAAGGGAAGAAAATTACAGAACTAAAGATAGAAAGGTTTCTAGTTAAAAGAAGTTATATGCATGCTCTAAGCTTGAGGCATTGTTTCTTAACAAGGAAATTGCTATGCCTAATAATGTCATGTATTAATATTAGGAGTAGAAAAATAAAATTGGTTTCCCAAAGGCCTTGACTGCTGAAAATATATTCTATGACACCCCTTTCCCAGGCAAGCAAGGAAGAACAGAGCTAGACATCATCTTATTCATTCACTTTTGTTAGTCTATATTCATTCAAATCCACTGCAAGAAACTTCCTTTTTGAGCAATTGAGCCCTGAGTTTTATGGCATATGCAAGTTATAAGCTGAATGTGAAGAACCTGTGTTCAAACATCATAGCACTTGAAATGCGTGTTTCCAAATACACAAAGCAAGGACCCTTACATAAATCATCCAGTTGCTGTAGCGCTTCCTCAGGTTGTACAACACAGATGCCTCATTCAGATGGGTCAGCATAGCCATGTCCTCAATCATGTCAAATTTGGGAGGGTTCATTGACTGCACGTCATCTTCTTTTATAGTCATGGTCTGCAAAGACAGATAGAGTATAGCAGGTCCAGAAGACACTTAGAATCCCAATCGGTTCCCCTCCTTAGAGGTAAATGTTATTATCTCTCTAGAAGGAGGTCCTCCCACTCAGTGTGGTCTAAGTAATTGCATTTGTTTCACAGGCATAAACAGAAGCAGGGAAGGATGAGATGCTACAGGTAAAGAGAGTGGTGTGGCTGTGAAGCCATGAGATTTAGCTCTAAGTGTGGAGTTTTACCTCCTGCCTCCTCCTAGGATCCAAACCTGGCTTGGATGGTTGCACATCTCTGCTTGTAGTGCTTTGCAGAAGTTGATGTGACACCAAACTCCTATTTTTCTCTTGGCTGTTTCTCATTTGTCATCAGCTACTGAGGCTTCCTGTTCACAAGCTATTTCACAGATGATGTGAACCAGACAGCAGAGCTTAAACTGAGCTAGGTTTGTTCTGGGGCTTGCTGCTCAGCCCTCCTTAGTTATGGGTCAGACAAAAATGCTTCCATACCCGTCCATCTGTTGTCTCAACGGTCACTTTGCCACCGCTGGTTTCTGTAATTTCAGCTTCAACATAAGCTTTCTTCTCATCAGGAACCCAACATTTTTTTTTCCCTGTGAAATTAGGGAGAAGAAAGGCTCACAGACTTGTGTAGAATAATAACACCATGCTGAACTGGGATTGGTAGGGTTAGTTTTATCAACAAGCAGCACGAAACCTCAGGGACCACAGCCAATCGTAGAGCTGTGGGAGCTATGTGCCAAAACAGAAGGTGCAGGGCTCACAAATGTTGTCTCTCCTTTGAAACCTCCACTTGGCTTCCCTGGATCCTCCCAGCACAAGGTGTCACAATATTTCACAAGTGCTGGCTGAGTCTCAGCCTCCAAAGGAAATTCATAATCACTAGCACTGATGTGCAGATGGAGGAACTGAGATCCAAGCCCAAATGAAGCTGTTTGCTAAAAACTCACACTGAGCATTGCTATCTGAATGAGGAATTCAGCCCACATTATTTGCCTGCCAGCTATCAGATTTAACCTTATTTCTGATATTCTCCTGAAGTTCGTCTTGAAAAACAACAATATTAATAACTCACACTGAGTTATGACTGCTGCTTTTTAGAAGTTTGGAGTATCTATGCTAGACTTCAGATGGCTCGTTATAGCCACTACTCTCAACAGAGCATTGCTGTGGTTATTGGCATATTTGTTCTTACTACTACACCTCAGAACTCACGTAAATGCATTTCATGAATAATAACTCCTGGAAAACTAAAACCTAGTACTGGTTTGCCTATAAAATGTATAAATCAAGCAGATGGAGACATCTATTCACATCACAGAAATCCTTGCAGATGTTCCTTACCAGAACATCAGTGCATGATGATTTTCTCTCATATGGACAAAGATGAAGAAGCAATCTCTCTCTTATCAGTACCATACAAATACATCTTAATTCTAAAACCAGCAATTGCTTAGTTGATAGACTGCTTCTCTTCAGCGCTAGCAAGGGCTGCTTGTAGCTCTACAGGAAAAATAATCACAAAGTTGGTTGCCAGCTGCCTCAAAAAGCAACAATAACAACAGGGCTTTGCGTCCTGGTTAGCTCTGCATTCCCCAGATATGTTATGGGTGCAACCCTTATCTGGGTTAGCTGGCCACTGGCAGCCTAAATGGTACTGCAACTCACCATCAAAGGCAACAGTTTGTGCCATCATCAGCTCCTTCTCACTCTTTCGGAGAAAGGGAGCAGCCTCCCCGAATTCCGTCATGTCCATCATCTTGGCAAGGTTTCAAGGTAATATAGCTCAAGGAGGAGAAAGAAGAGGACCTGGTCTACAAAAAGAAGAGAAAAAAGTTGTATTTCTTGGACCAGAATGTGGCAGGTGGCTGATTAAAATGGTCTAATTTGAAACAGCAATGTCGCCTGCAGATTTGTGGCTTTACTGCACCCTCAGCTAAACCCTTGTTCAGCTCAGTTTAAAGCCAGCCAGATCCTGCGTGCTTCAAAGCCCTAACACTGGTTGCAGTTATCTCTACAGGAGAATTCAATCTTTTTAGGGCATGAATGCTGCTTCAGAGCAGGAGATGAAAGGCACCACTTGAGGCTGTGACTCTGAAAACCCCACGCCAGGCCACTGGCCACACCTCAGATCCTCCTGGGCAGCTGCCAGCACCAAGGCTCCATGGACACAGCCCCATGCTCCTGGTGGAGAAAGCTGTTGCTGGAGCTGGGTACGGCTGGTGTCCCAGCAGTGCTGCTCTCAGATGGTGCCCTTCAGCCTGGCAGAAATGCAGGGCTCGCCCACTGCGGGTATCCCCGTGCAGCAGGGCAGGGCAGAGGGCAAACTGCAATGCTGGCACAATGGCTTTGAAGTTCTTCACATTAATCCGAGTTTATTAGTTCATCTTAATGCCTAAAATGCTTGTTTTCTCAGAAAACACAGACGTGGTGTTTAGGGATTTCTTATCATGAAAGAAAGGCCAGAGCATGCTCACAGAAGTGCAACTGATTTGCTGGGTTTCTGAGCACTAAGGTGCTAAGTTATCCTATTTTTAATTCTGTCATTTAGAGAGCATAGACAACTCAAATCAGTGGTGCTTTATATAATGAAAATTTTGTAAGTACAAATCATCTTCAAGGAAAATTAGTCTAAACAGCTCTGTCCACCTTTTTACTAGGAGTTAATTTGATTCCCGTGTCCTTTCTTCAACAACTGCATCAATGAGTTGACATATACGCACAGGTACACATAAAAATGTACACACATACAGATATAAAATACTCAGGATGCTGCCCATAGAACATCCATGGAGTTCCATTGCTAAAAGGTGTCCAACCTCTTCCAGCTCCCTTCCCCGGTTTAAGAATTTTAGGTATTCTCTCTTTCAGTTCAAGATACTATTTAATTACTATCTGAAGCAGCATAAGTGACCCTCAGATATTATCTTTCCCCTTACTCTACTTATTATGCAGTATCCAGAACAGCTGAAAAAGTTTTGAGAACCCTGTCAAGACAAACACTGAATTCTTAAAATTTAATTCAATTACTTCCTAAGAAATTGCTTGAGATCTAAAAGCTCTTCATCAGTGAAAGCAGTTCTTTTTTCCACAGCATATTTCTCTCAAGGAGTACAAAGTCCTAAGACAGCAGAGCTGTCTAATGCTTAACATCCATCCCTCTGCTCCTGCCACCCCTGCCACCGTGCAAGCTTAGGTTCTTTGAGTTTGGGTCTACATAAGCACAACTGTCAGCAACTATTTTAACATCATCTGAAATGAGCAAAATTCCCTACTGGAAACAACTCAGAACTAGCATGGCAAAGTCTCTCCCATGGGGAGTGTGTTTAGCTCAGCTCTGCTTGGGCACAGAAACGACATCACACATCTAAACAGAAGAGTGTTAGAACTTTCCACATAAAATATGAAAAGATAAGAAGCGCCACTTCAGTCATTACCTCTAGGATTCAGGAGACATTCTTATCAAATATAATAATCAAGACCTTTCCTGTGTAGACCTGCCCCATTTGCAGACCACTTTGGGACAACTGTTCAGCTACACTTTCTGATACAATTTTGTCTTAATATATATTTAGGGCTTACCACTATGGCAAGCACCTTATAAACCAGGGTGTAGCACAGTGCTGCTGCGGATGGGAAAGAATCCCTTTTTCTGCAGCAGTCTCGTGTCAGAAGTTAAGACAGAGCCCAGAGCCCACTGAAGCACTCAACAAGCCAATCCATTGAAAAATATGAGAAACTCAAAGTGCTTGGCTTATGGTCAAAGAATTATTTGTAAAAACTACAACAGTCAGGAAGAACAAGGCAGAGCTAAAGACATTCACTTTCCTTTCAGTTTGTTTTGCCTGATAACAAAGAGTTAGCTCTTGCACGTGAATTTTGGAAGATCCTTGGTAACACCTACTCTCTTTAGAGGGCCAGAATTGTAACACAAAGTTAAGTGGCACACCCAGAAGTACCAATAATTTGGTGATGCATTCAAGGTTGGAAAGCAGGGACCTTGTCTTTCTCTACTGTGGCTGTCTGAAGAGCTACCAGAGTGCTGGTAGCTCATCTACCATAGATCAAAAACCATCATTGTCTGCCTTCAGAAGGAAAATCAGTAAATCTCCAAGGATCTGTCTAAAGAAATCCTTCACAAACAACAGGCTGCTTAAAATTATGAACTACATAAGTCATCATTATCTCTTGCAGATGACAGAGAAGACACAGACATGACTTGCAACTACTGGTCAACCAATCCACTCAGATACACAATTACAAGTAACTTGACACTGTCCTAAGCAGCTTCACTGGTGTCACAAAAGAAACACCTGTTTTCCATCCTATTATTCAAGCAGCATCACAGGACAACCAACACAGTGCTATAGGTTTAGAGGTACAACTACCAATAAAACTTAAGCCCTGTGAAAAATGTATCGCACCGAAACTATGGCAAAGTGTTAGAGCACAGCTGGGCACACGCATTCAGAAGTGAGAGAGGTTGGTACTCACCCTGCAAAGCACACACAAAGTGTCACCACTCTGCCTGGTCCAGTCTTTATATACACCACCTCAAGGTCACCAGCGATGGCTTTATAAAGGCATTGGACCTTTCCTTTATGCCTATATTTGTCTGTCGGATGAGGAGACAATGCTTGAGCAGGGAGCACGCGTGGCCAAGGGACAGAAGGAATGCCAGAGGGGGAGTGCTCTGCGCCTGCTGCCCCTTGTCGCTCCATTCCTGATCCATGACTTCATGGGAAAAAACTTCCCTGCCTTTCCACTGTGTTTGTACGGGAGCAAGGCTTGCTTCCCCACATGCCTCAGGGCTTGATTAGTGTTGGACTGGGGAGGGAGGAATCAAGGTCTGCACAGATGTAACTTGCCTAGGAAGTAAGAAGCAGAACTTCTTGTGCGAGAAGCGAGTGATTTTAAAGGGAATTTTGTAATGTGAGCCAAACAGCCTTCAAATAACAAAGCTAGGATGTGCATTCTCAAATCCCAACCAAACATCTTAAATCCCCTTGCTGGGCCTCAGAGAATAACAACTAAATCTGTTGGCTTAGGTTTGAAATAAACAGGTATTCTGCTGCTTATAAGAAAGGCGAGATGGAGAAGGTTTTTAGGAATACATTGATTCTGCTTGGAAAGTGAACTATGTGTAATGAATAAAGTAAGCATCAATTTTAGTGAGTGCTTTGCTTCAGAAAACTTATTTATGAGACTGAACTTAGGTCTTCTTATTATCAACTCATTTTTCCTTTTAAACAAGTGCCATAAGTAACACAGGTCTCATTTCACCTTAGTGCATAAAAGCAAAATAACTGACACATTCAAATCGATTTGCCTTTACCAGCATGGGTAAATATATAGGTGACTTTTGGTTCCAGCATAAACTGAATATAAAAGCTCAAAGGAAAAATAAATACTGTGGGCAATGCTTATTTTCCACAAGGGAAGATAATGTATTAGGGTTCCATAAAACTCAATTCCAAGGAAGAGAGGCGGAGCAGGGAGGGAGCTTACCTACAGCTTCATTGAATTCTTAGATACCCACAGGAACAAATGGTTTTGTTTGTCACCAGGCAAGAAGAAAAATATTTGCATACCGAATCCGCTATTTTTAAAGCTGCTGCCTTGAGGACTGGGAGATGATGGGTTGCACAAAGTAATTACGGAAGAAATTGAGGGATTTGTGGATGTGATGGACTTAAAGATAGGAGACTGAGGATCTGAGTGCATCAGTGACCTGGTATTTTTAGCGTTTGGGGAATGCAACCAAGAGGCAGAGAATAGCTACTGCTTCACTAGAGAAATGCCACAGAAGGATATAAGCTAAGGAGAGGGCCCTTTGCTAAGGCTCAGGATGAGGCTTTCAGTCCTGAATTTATTTGTAAAAGCAGCCCAAGCTTGAGCTGAAAATGAGCTGTGTGTCACACTCTGGCACTCGACTGGTGGTCAAGCTCTTCTCATTTTTACCCTTAAATCAGCATCGCTTCCCACCCTGCAGCTTTATAAGTACTCAGTGCTCTGCAGCATGGATGTATTTTGAGGTTGGATTCAACTGTTGTTTTTATACTTGACACCGAAGGAAATGGAGCTCATGCTCTCATCTGATGTGAAAAGTGAGTGACTCTGTAAAGATCAAGGAGATGCTCCCAACCACGTAATTCAAAACAAGGTAAATTGTGTGCATCACCTAGATTCCAGGATAATATTAACCTGCTGTCAGAGCTAAGAATATGATTCTTTCATGCCATGAACACATAGCACACTGGTGCTCTCTCCCTCCTGCTCCTTCCTCACGCTACCAGCAGCTTTACTTCTAAGCACAGTGATTCCATTACCACCTACTTTGCGTAGAAGGCATCTTCTACAAATATTCTGTTATCACTTACATGTTTTCTGTTCTGCAAACATTCAGCTTCTGTCAGCCCTGCACGAACACTGCAGTCTCTCTCCCACGCCTCCTTTGCTTTTCTGTGGCTGTAAACAGCTGTTTCTGTAGCTGATACCATTGCATTTTCAATGCAATCATCACTTAAAAGGGACACAAGGCAGCAGTGGGTCAAATGTGATGAATTTATTTTCCTTGCTGACCTGGTGTGCCATGCACATGTTATTCCTGCCTTTCTGGAGTTTATTAGCTTTGTGTTAATAAGAAACAGAATTCACAGCGTATTTCCCCTAGATTACATTTGTAGTGGTGACAACCACAGACACTTGTCTCTCGCAGGAGCTACTTTTAGAAAGGTTAATGCTGGTCACTATTTCTAAGGAAACAAGGGCCTTTGATAAGAAGTGCTTGTGACAAACCTATTTTTAATAACACTACATATTGGAAAAGAATGTAATAACATTTATCAGCTCCAGACACAGATAGTGTCAATAGCGTGGCCTTACACAGAAAAAGTGACACCTGGGATCCATAAAAGCCCAGTTATGAAACCCTTTCCATTTTATTAGAAAAAACAAAAATCAACGGGTTTACTGTGTTATGATGAAACTGGCCTTTAGACAAGCGTCTAAAGCAGTGCAGTGCAATAACCTGTTACTCCTGCAGAGACGGATCAGTGAGATAGACAAAGAGTGGTGCAAGATATAGCTGCTAGTAGAAAGCATCTCCTGAGTCGCCGTGCTCTGCACTGCTCTGTAAGCAAGCAGGAAGACTGTCCATCCATGAGATGCATCTGAGAAACCATACCTAAAATGATATAGTTTTTTTTGTGGCCATTGATCCTTGCTGCTGTTTCAAGGGTACACAGGAACAAACAAAAATGAACTACTTAGGTACTCTTTGAAAAAGCAAAAGTCATCCACACAAGAATGCTTCTGGTGGAAGGAAAACGTGAGCACCACATCCAGCAGCACATCCAAGCCCATTCTGTATGGGCAGACACATTTTCTCTAGTGAAGAAACAGCTTACCTCTTCAAGCTGCTGAGACCCCAGAGAGGAATTTGACGGAGAGATAAGCTTAATCTTAAAAATAGTTATGCTCCGCTATATCTCTAGAACATAAGAAAATTGGCACTAGCCATTCCATGCCAGATTTGGGTTATTGGAAGGGGAGATTTCATGGTTTGTGTATGCCTTTTTGCCCCTTCTACTGCAGTACACACTCAGGCCGTGGGCACAGATATCTGCATCTTGGGGAGGGAGCAGCAGATCCCGTTCCTTTCTGGATGATCATTTTAAGTAGTTCCCTCTATTTAATTCTTTGCCTATAGCGACTGTGTGGTGCACAAGTTTGCCATTGGTTGCATAAAGGAAGTTTTTATGGAAAACATCTTCCATGTCACTGGACTGGGCGAAATTATTTCCAAGCCAGCCACAAAAATGCTTACGTGCCTTTTGAACCACTGAAACTCATGACCTATGGCTATCAGTATGCAGATCCCCAAGCCTGAGTATCCTCTCACGCTTTGAACTTTTGGAAGCCACTACCAGGGGACGAATGCAGGAAACTGCATGAGGCCAGCAGCTGGGCTGTGGAGCTTGGCTGTGCTTCCCTGCTGGGTGAGCAGCATCTGAGAGCTGTCACGGGTGCCTATCCCTGCTGACACGTGGCCATCACGCTATCATTGGGATGTTTGAATAGGTCAGGGCTCTAATGGGGAGCACATCTCCTGGGAGCAGCACTGGTGGTGCTCAGAGTGAGGATTATTTGGTGCTGATAAATGAGCACTGGGCTGACTCATAGCCCCAAGAAAAATAAAAGAGGTGAAAAACAAAAGGAAGTGAACCTCAGAATGCAATCAGCCTTCACTCCTTGGCTGTAGAGATGTACTGGGGAACGGAAAGTCTATCATGTGCCTTCCAGAAGTTGGCATTCCCCCCTCCTTCCTCCAAAAAGTTTCCAACTGCCAACAACCTCACCCTGCAGCGAGGTCAGAGCCTGCACAAAGGCATGGCTGCAGAACTGCTGTGCGTCCTTTTACTGGCCTCCACACTCACCCATTGCTTTCATTTTGTTCCCCTCCCCGCTACCCTTTTACACTGCTCTGCATTACTCTTAACCCTGGGGGAAGGCAAGGAGTTAAACACCTCAATAATATATGGAAGTAGTTCAGGTTAATCTTTTCAGTATTCATTAACTAAGCATTTATTTGCACAGCACGTCATTAGAATTCCTGTAGCCCACTCACCAGTTTTATTAAGCACAACCGAAGCTTCTAGTCTGAAGTGCTGTAGCCTTGATCAAGGCAGAAAAGAAAAAAGAAATCATCAGTTTCTCTCAAGGGCTGTATTAGGCAGCTCAAACAGGAAGCAGGGTGCTGCATTAGGCAGCCAGCCCGGGACTGTGATGCGCTCTCTCTGCTCTGCAAATTACATTTCCATGTCAATACGCAGCACTGCCCTCAGATATTGGACGCCTTCAGATACAACATATCTCAGTACTCAGTGCAACCTCCTGCAAGACAGCCTCCCTTTATCTCCTCTGTGCTGCAGTCTCAAGGATGTAGGGCCTAGGTAAAGTGAGGTAGAGACGGGCACAGCTCTTGTTGGTTGCCCATTTTTGCTGCTGTTTATTTTTCAAAGGAGGTGAGGAGAGAAGGAAGGAAAACTTTTCTGCCTCTCTAGACACAAGCAATTTTTCAGTGCTTTGCTTCTGTAACTCTGCCTCTTAGCTTGACTCTTTGTCAAGGATTGTTTGCTATCTTGCCGCCGTATTTACCTTATGCCAAAAGCAAACTATACAAAAAAATGCACCAACAGTTCAATCGGGGAAAGAATTGCTTTGCTGAGATACTTCACATTACGAGAGCTGAGAAAATAGACCCTGTGTGATGGACGTGACACTAAATAGCAAGGAGCCACCATGGGAAGCCAGCTGTGCCATTCCACTGTATTTACATCCAATAAGCAAATACAAGACGGTTTTTTCTTGCTGAACTGATCACCTCAGCTAGGAAGATTGGAAAAACAAAAAAAAATCTATTTCCAGAAACATTGCATCCTGCCATGGTCTAATGACTAAAATTGACAGACAAGAAGCACCAACACCTTCAAAAATGGACATACCATCCTTCTCTGTAGTGGCAACCGCTGGCTGATGTGCGTGTATAAATATATATGTATCCTTCTGTCTGTGTACATTTAAACACACACATATGCATACTTATGTGAAAAAAAAATGATCTTCCCACCTTTCTCCTCCCAACTGTGGTGTTCCACACCTACAGCATAACGTTCAATAAAAGGGACTTTTTCTGCAGACAGGAACTGACATGGATAACTGATCATAGAACAATAGAATGGTTTGGGTTGGAAAGGACCTTTAAGATCACCGAGTTCCAACCCTGTGCTATTGGCAGGGACACCTCCCTCTAGAGCAGGTTGCTCAAAGCCCCGTCCAGCCTGACCTTGAATGCTTCCAGGCAGGGGGCATTCACAGCCTCACTGGGCAATCAGTGTTCCAGCATCTCACCACCCTCACAGTAAACAATATCTTCCTAATATCTAGTCTAAGTCTACCCTGTTATGATGCTAAATCTACCTGTTATGGTGCCGTAACAAAACATCAGCTGAAACTGCAGTGATGTTACGTGCATTGCTCTTCAGCCATTCCTGCTGGAATAGAATAGATTTAAAATTCCTTTTTTTTTTCTCTTTTTTTTCTCTTTTTTTTCTTTTCTTTTTAAAAAAAATTTAAACATGCATTATGTGTTCAAAAGGAAAAAATGAAGGAGGTGAAAAAAAATCAAATGATGTGCTTGAGACATATTGCACAGAGCCAAAGTACCTGCCACACACACAGCTTTAGGCACTTTGGTATCGCAGTGTTCCAGAAGAGAAAAGCAATAGAAGAAAAGAAATACCACCTCTGGCAGAATGAGGTAAAGACTGACTGCTGTGAAAACACTGAGCAGGAATGGAACTTATGCCCTGCATCAGAGGGGACCTCTGAAGCCTTGCATTAAATACTGTAGCTCAGTGGCATGGAAACACCAAACAACTCATTTGACAGGACCACCAGCCCAGCTGAGTAACCTGTTAAATTTTCATCAAAGCTCACCCAACAGGAAACCTCAGGCTTTGATCCAGCACATCCCACAGAAACATCTCACTCTATTCTAACCTATTTATTTGCCAAAAGATCAATTGGGAACAGCCTCAATTCATAGGGCTGCATCTGTGCGGTCCCGTGTGTGCACAAGGCTGTTGGTCTCACCTCTTCCAGTGCTGTCCTGTAGGTGCTGTGCCTCCACCATTTCCCCAGTAACAACTGTTCCTGCACAGCAACAGCTGACTGTTTTTATTGGTGTAGCAGAGAGAAATGTATATCATTTTTAAAATCGTCCCTGACATTTTTCAGAGAATCCAAACTTACAGCAGAAGGCTGAGCCGCAGAACCTGACACAGAATTTTACAAAAATATCGGCTATTTTGGGGCATGAAAACATGTTATGGAAAAAAAAAAAAAAAAGAAAACTTTATAAGGTGGATTGTTCTGTCTCTTGCTTGTGAAGATACACTGGTTCTGCTGGAAACCTGGTCCTTCTTGTCATGCTGCAATTGGTAAACAGGGATTTCCTAGATTAGAAAAACCTCCACTCCAGTAGTCACTTAAATGTGCACCAGAAGAACATTAGAGAAGGAACTGCAAGACAATTTCCATTGCATTTCCAGCATAATCTACACCTACATTCATCCATTACTGACATGCCTTCATCCTTCACCATCTGCAATGAGTGATCCTTAGAAAAATCATAGAATCGCCTTGGTTGAAAGGGACCACAATGATCATCCAGTTTCAACCCCCCTGCTATGTGCAGGGTTGCCATAGCCACACCACCAGACCAGGCTACCCAGAGCCGCGTCCAGCCAGGCCGTGAATGGCGCATCCACAGCCTCCTTGGGCAACCTGTTCCAGTGCGTCACCACCCTCTGTGTGAAAAACTTCCTTCTAATATCTAATCTAAACCTCCCCTGTCTCAGTTTAAAATCATTCCCCTTGTCCTATATCACTATCCACCTTCATAAACAGCCATTCCCCTTCCTGTTTATATGCTCCCTTCAAGTACTGGAAGGCCACACTGAGGTCTCCCTGGATGTCATGGTGATATGAAAATTACTGATATCTTTCTAGAAAAGAAAAGTTAATTGAAGCAAAGGCGAGGGCTGCATCTGATTAGCAACGAGGTCTTACTGTGGAGTTACAAAACTAATTGCTTCCATAGAAGATGGATTAAGCAAATCAACAGCAAAAGGCTGCAAGAGCATGACAGCATGCTCAGGGAGCTGCAGTCTCCATGGTAAGACACTTCTAACCAGGTGAGTTATCTCTTGGTCTAAAGAGAAGCATCTTTAACGGTATAAAAGCTAATGGCAAGCCACTCTTGCCAGACTAGTTTATTATGAATCAGGGAGAAAATCAAGATGTGAGAGGCAGACTTTGCATTTTGAAAGGATAAGGAGCAACAGCACTGAGTGGCACTGTTGTTCAAAATAGAATAGGCAAATACAGTCAAATATAATAGCAAACCCATTATAATTCAAGCACATTAAAATTTGACTCACTGTACACTGAATACACAGACTTAAATTGTAGCTACTTGCAGTGATCTCAATATTATAATGAATACATTTGAACTACGTCCAGTTTTCTATTGCCACATAGGGGGTGTGGGCTTGGAGTGATAAAAAAAAAAGGAAAGGAAAAAAGAAAAAACACAACAAAAACACATTCAAATTGGAGTGCAAGTTGAATTTATTTCAAGAGAAGGCATCAGAAGGCAGGAAGGCAGAGGTGGATCCCTTCCACTTACCTAATGAAACACTGAGTCTGAGCCCACCGGTAAGCACCAGTTTTGTCCCATGGCCATGGAATGAAAACAGGTCTTACTGATTTGAACACAGGGCATATGTAGAGTTCAAAGAGGAAAGAAAACATTAACCAGAAAGGAAGCAGTCCTTCAGACTGCAGCTTCAATACGCGCTTTAGTGAGCATTACAGGCTATAAAAAAGTTTGAAAGAGCACTTTCATACCATGTAAAAAAGAAAGGTTGCAAAAGGGCAAATGGTACAAAACCCTCCACTCTCTTTCCATTCCCCATCTCACAGCCTTGTTTGTTAGCAGTAACAACATGGAACATATCACACAGGGCTCTGCTGAGATGAGCTCCAGACCTCTGATGCTAAATTACTGATAAAGTCATAACATGGAGGGGGAAAAAAAAAGGCTATGTCTCTTCACAATAACCCAGCCTTGGTAGCAAGCAATGGCTGCCTCAATCCAGCTGTCTCCATTAAGTGTCTCCCACCACTGTTATCACAACCGGAGGTGAAAAAGGCATTAGCAAAGGCGAGATATTTTTGCTCAGCACTCTCTCTGAATAGAGTTTTGTCTGCCTCATGTTTTCCAACTCAGCAACTAAAGGACAAGAAGAGAGAGCCTGTGCACCAGGGCATGCAGGAGGACTATCAGCCAGCTGTGAGAGCCACGAAGAGCCAAACAGTGATCATTCAGCTTTGCCATTACATACGAAAACCATTTAATTTTCCTTAGCATCACCTCCTCATTCTCCCTGCCTTAAGGCAAACAAGAAATCTGTTTGTGATCTCTCTCCACACCATTCTCTTTTTGGAGCTGACGGAAAAGCATGGCAGAAGGACAGCAGTGTGGGATGTCAGCACTTGTGCCTTTGGGTGTAGAAAATAAAAGGCAACCCTATAAAGGCAATGAATGATAATTAGCAGACATCATTTCGTTCTTACTCCTCCTTTATTCATTACTTTCTTCAGAGACTCCCACTTCCGCCCCCAGAATAAAACCCTCTTTGAAACAACAGGCAGAACGCACTACCTTCAATGTCTTACAGCCTGACAGAGCATGTTAAGCACCAACATTTGTTTAACATTCTCAAGATCCAGCACTTGTCATTTCTGGGTTTACCAGTCTGAAATCCCAAAACAGGAAGCCAGCGCTTGCTGAGAGAGTAGCTTCCTAGCCATGAAGATTTAGGGATCTTAAATAATAATAATAAATAAATGATAATAATAATAATAAAGCAACTAAAACCCAGTAATCTAGAAAATTCTGTGTGAACTGATAATGGGAACTGTTCATTAGTATTAAAAATTACACAGAGGATGCACCATCCTCCTGCACTGACAATGTCTCTGATCAGGCTGCCCAGGTAAACTCAGCCTGGTATTTATGCATTCAACTTGAAGAGAAACACTTCTTAATGATAGAATTAGAACTAAGAACATGAAGAGTGTGGGAATCAAATGTTGTTTCTGCATTTAGAACAAAATATGAATATATAAGTGAAGAAATTTGTAGTTATTAGGTAAAAATCATAGTTATAAAGACCGCAGCTCCTGTCTGTCCAGCTATCTGAAATAAAACTATTTTTGGTGCTGGACAAATAGGACCTGAGTGATAAAAGATCCAAAGAGGATAAGTTAAAATAACAATATACCTGTATAAACTAGCAACAATGTATGTTTTAATGTTTTGTTGTATACACTGTAAAAATATACGAGTCGTGACCTAAGGATGTGCCTGAAGAGATATCGGGAAGGACTGGAATCATCCCCCCTGGGCTCTTTGTTTAACAAAGGTCTCCGGGACAGAATGGACGAAGCTTTGAAGGAAATCAACATATCAATACGATAAGAGGGATAAGACAAGGTTGCTGCAGCTATTTTCAAACCAAGCTTTTCAAATCAAGCATCACTGATCCAGGAATCTAGGAGATCAGATTAAAAGAAATTTGACTAAATTAAAGCAGATAAGATACAGCAGGGGCGCTCAAACAGCCTTAGTGTTGTCATACAGCAAAGACAGGCCATGACTAAGCCAAATGTTTCTGTTACTAGTTTTATTAAAGCTGATTCCACCTTTCCTGAAGTCATTAAACGAATAATGGCTAGCTTTACATTCATTTTAACAGGCTTTCATTTCCACCTTTTTTTTTTCCTTTTTTTTTTTTTTTTTTCCCTCCAGGAAGTTCCTATTTCTAGAATCATTAAGGTTGGAAAAGATCTCTCAGGTCACCTAGTCCAACCACTATGCCCACTTAACACATCCCTCTGTACCACATCCACACAGTTCTTGAACGCCTCCAGGGATGGTGACTCCACCACCTCCCTTTGCAGCCTGTGCCAATGCCTCACTGCTCTTTATGAATATATATTTTTTTCCTAATCTCAAATCTGAAAATTCCAGAATGACTACGGTGAGACTCAACAAGCAACACAGGCTGCTGCTGTGCACCAGATTTCTGGCAATCTGGAGAAGCACAGAGCCAAACAGCACAGGACTATTTTAAGAATAGAACTACTGAAGAAGTGTAAAGCAAGCGGCAATTGCCAGTCCTCTAAACAGGTTTTCACCTACTTTTCATGACTGAAGCCTTGCAAAGCAGCCAGATCTACTTGCAGACTTGTTTTTTTCTTTGCAGCAGGAGAACACATACAGAGATATGGAATTAAGATCCTACTTTGAGTCCTGTTGGCACTGAACTTCTGCTGCTCTCTGTGGTTCTGTCTCATTTCCACCAGCAGCCAAATTTCAGTGGTACGGGGGACATTTCCTGCAGTAGTAAGTGAGTCACTCAACTATTAAGGTATTCAACTTCTAAGGACAAAAGCAAAGTGGCACAGTTAATCCAGCAGTGAAAATGTACATATGCTTTCTCTCCCCCTTGAGTGGCATTTCAGCCAGCAACTCGCTTGTCTGCGGGTAAGTTTGCAGAAGTCTCTTAAGGTTTTGCGCTATTTCTGATACCGCAATGGACTACTGATCTAAGAATTTTAGGCTGGTTATGCCCTATATGTAGCATCAAATACAGCCACTGCTGATATCTTAGCATAATTATTTCTAATTACTTTATATTTATACACTCACAAGATTTCAATTATTTGTAATTACATGGAAAGTTCCAAGTTTTATTCCGCTAAGATCATTCAGAACTCAGTAAAAGCCACAAATGCTTAATTTTTGAAATGACAGTTTCTTATTAATTTGAACTTGAACTTAATTAAAAGACTTACAGATTCCAACAACCTAACCCAGTTTTCAAAAGGCAAATCCTTAAGCTTGCAGAAAATATGCTCTACTTTCCATTAAGATTAAAGATTCAGTCTCGACTTTAAGTGCAAAAACTTCTGCTCCAAGGTACAAACAGCCTCCTGAGGACACCCAGCTCCATTGCTCATACTCATAAAAATCTCAGCACTGGAAACAGCCTTCAGTGGAGCAGCCTGGGGTAAGTACCTTCCCCTACTCAGCAGTTATCTTTGTACAGTATGAATAGGGAAAACAGTGACCAGCTCTGACAGTCACTGGCAGTCACCCTGCAGCATAATAAGGGAAAATGAGTTTGGTAGATATCCACAGTTACACTAGATTCAACGGATAACTTCAACAAGGGAAAATAGAATCTTTCATCATAGCCAACAAAAATAAGGCTTGTGGTTGTGCTGTGGAACTCTCACCAGCTACAGTTACTTTTACCCTCACTGATCCGTTCCAAAGACACTTATCACAGGGAAAGTCAAAAAAATAGTCCTACAAGTCAGTTGCTGGAAACCAACATAGGCAGAAGTTAGTTCTGTCATATTCTGTGCTATGACTGTAAACATGGGTGGGTAGCAACAGGACAAGGGGAAATGGTTTTAAACAAAGTCAGGGGAGGCATAGGTTAGATATTAGGAGGCAGTTTTTCACACAGAGGGTGGTGACACACTGGAACAGGTTGCCCAAGGAGGCTGTGGATGCCCCATCCCTGGAGCCATTCAGGGCCAGGCTGGATGTGGCTCTGGGCAGCCTGGTCTGGTGGTTGGTGACCCTGCACACAGCAGGGGGGTTGAAACTGGATGATCACTGTGGTCCCTTTCAACCCAGGCCATTCTATGATTCTATATACCAGAGCCCATTTGGCCAACCAGTCCATGGCCATCACATGACATTTCTTCCTCAGTGAAAATATCAGTAGTGGCACAGAGGCAAGGAAGCTGAGTTCACCTTTTGTGGAACAAAAAGAGTCTTCAGGAGGACAAAGGACCCAGAGTTTTGCAGAATTCATCATGCATTGTTTTAAAATGCACAGAAATTTTCAAGTCATTGACTGGCATGAACAAAGTCAGATTTTATCTCAGCAGCTTCATACAGCTGCCAGCAGTGAGCTACCTTCCTACACAAATAAAGTTAACATGCACAGCTATCATTGGCTTGATTTCTCCATGCAGAGTGAGCAATATACATAGCCATTGTAACCAGATCCTCCCTCCAAGTTCTCCTGCTCTTCTGAAGGATATGCACGGATCTGTGAGGAGGAGCTTACATTTCTCCTGGTTGGAAGAACACGGGTAGGAGAGCTGGCTCCGCTGTTCTGCAACGCGCTGCAGCAATGACATGGAGTGACCTTGCCTATTGGCCTGTAAGTAGTTTTCCAACATGTCACATGCATCTGTTATCGATCCACTTGAGTCTGTATAGAACAGCCAATATTTCCTCTGCTTAATAGGGTTACTGAAAATGCAACAGTAATGTGCAGTAATATCTCCAAACAAAAGTCCCAGTTGAGGTATTAAAAGACATTTGGAAAACAGTTTGAATGAACTAATGGAGCTTAACAGTGAGATGAGCTTATAACTAGTCTTACATTAGCATTTTGTTGGCCTAAAACATCTCACATCTGAGGACACTTAGCATGTAGTGTTTGAAAGATAGAAGCGTGTCAGAGCCTTTCACACAAGATAAAAAAATCCAGTCTCACTTGCACACATCAGCATGTGTAAGTGTTGGCACCCGAGATACGAGCTCAAGCCCCAGACTTACTAAGTTTTTATCCCTTTCAAAACAGGTAAAAATAAATACATCCTTTCTTACCCATTATGGAGATAAAAATATTTCAAAGAAAGTTCACTTGCACTTCAAAGAGCAAAGCTGAGCAAGGTAACCTCAATAGTGCATACAGCAAACACTGTTTCAGCTGGAGATCATTGCACACAGCTGTGTTTATGTATATAATTAATGATTCAGATGGTAGCAGAGCTGTGACTAGAAGAGGGCAAGTACTTCCTCTACCTCCAGAAAGTGCTAAAGAGATAGCAGAGACCTTTGCATGAAGGAAGAGTACGGGTAGTTGAAAAGAAATCTCAAAGCTCTTGCAGTTTTCTGCTGTTCCGCAGTATGTTGCTGAGTGGAATAGAATCTGACCATCAGAATGTACAGTGTAAAGCAACTGATTTTACCTGGCAGTAAAAGAGATTTGACCTTAATTGCTGAGCTCAACTTTACCTTGGGCCATGGACAAGTGTGGAAGACGGTACCACAGTACAGCTGGCACGTAATAATAATCTGTTGAACTCCTTCACTCAGCCCAAAGGTGAGAGGCACCACTATGCCCATCTAACAAAAACCTACCAGTTGCTATCAGTGGTATGAATAATCACTGCTTAATATTTCATCCATCTGGGGTTCTCATCTGATGTCTCCATGTTAGATTTGCCTGTGACAGTGTCTGGGAGAAATCCAGGAAAATATTATCACTGAACAACAGCCAAAGTCTGGCACTCGTCTCTACCTGCTTTAAAATTTTAATCGCACTTCAACACTACGATGAATGGAAAATACTTAGCAGAGATTAACACCATTCCTTCCATTTCTCCTTGGATCACTTTCTACCTTAAGGTCTGAGAAATGGGGGAATTTGAGGGAGGTGGTATTCCAGTTTCTGTAATGTAAGTCATCTCATCATAGGTGATCTTTATGGCCCCTTCCAACTCAAGCCATTCTATGACTCTGTGCTTTAGCAGTCTTTTGTGATCGTCCTTGTGTGCAGACTCTGTAAGCTAGTAGATTTATATCTGCAGTTTAGGACTAGTTCCTGTCCTTTCTTCACACCAACTCATGAATAAAGATAATGGTAGCAGGCTGAGTTTAGAATTCTAATAAACAAGACTTAGGAGCAGGAGAGAAAGGGGGAAGGAAAAATGCTATTCGAGTACTCCCGGCTTCAGAAATAGAACTAGAATGGGAGGCTGCACGACCTCTCTCCAGCACCTGCCTGCGCAACCTCCCTGCTCAGCAACGTGATTAGATGCTATTTTCCCCTGGGGCTCTGCCTCACTCTGTGCATGAGGGAGGTCTGCATATGAGGGAGGCCTGAGTGGGCAGGAAGGCAGGCAGGTGATGGGGCAGATACTGTTGTCGGCTTGCCCCTTTCACTCTGTATCAGCAACACTTCTGCATGACTCAGAAGTGAAAAAAGGAGGATGATTTTAAGATCCAAGTAACTGCTGGCTGCGTGAGCAAGCCAGGACACTTTGCCACAGAGCAGCTGCATGACAGCAAGTGAGGCATTCACACTAACCTTCAGACAGGCAATCACTACAGCTGGCTGTATTTTCAGTGAAACTAGGTTGAAAGTAGGGTCCTCCATCTAGGGAAGAATACCTGCACACATCAGTATAGGCTGGGGGCTGATGTGCTGGAGAGGAGCTATGCAGAGAAGGACCTAGGAATCCTGGGGGATTACCAGGTTGGCTATGAGTCAACAGTGTGCCCTTGTGGCCAAGAAGGCCAGTTGTATCTTGGGGTGCATTAAAAATGCATGGCCAGCAGGTCAAGGAAGGTGATCCTTCCCCTATGCTCTGCCCTGGTGAGGCCACATCTGGAATATCGTGTCCTGTACTGGACTCCCCAATTCAAGAAATATAGGGATCCTCTTGAAAGAGTTCAACAGAGGGACACAAGGATCTGGAGCATCTCTTGTACGAAGAAAGGCTGAGAGACCTGGGGCTGTTCAGCTTGGGGAAGAGAAGGCTGAATGTCATTGCTATTTATATATGTTTTAAAGGCAGGGGCCAAGTAGATGAGGCAAGACTCTTTTCAGCGATGTGCAGCAACAGGAAAAGGGGTGACAGTCACAAACTGGAGCACAGGAAGTTCCATACAAACATGAGGAAGAACTCCTTTGATCTGAGGACAACAGAGCACTGGCAAAAGCTGCCCAGGGAGGCTGTGGAGTCTTTTTCACTGGAGATATCCAAGACTTGCCTAGATACTTCCCTCTGCAACCAGCTGCAGGGAAGTGCTATAGCACAGGTTTGGACTCAGTGATCTCTAGAAGTCCCCTCCAACTCCTAAAGCTCTGTGAAATGCTCTTGTCTTGCAGAAGCCTGCTGGTTTGTACAGAAATGCTGAGCAGAAGCGCGTGAATGTACTATGTGCTGCAGCCAGTGCCACCGAGAACCACTTCTTAGAGCTACAGACACTTGTATAAGACATATTTGTTCATGCATGTATAAAATACTGAGTTTTGACATCTCAGATAAGGAACCTGAAAGTAGCAGTTTACCTCTGTTTGTTTCTTGGCTCTCTGCTGATAACATAAGGGAATTGTGGGTAGATATTATGATAAGTACTATAATGAAGTTAAGTGATGAATAGGAGGCTATGCATTAGATATTTTATCTTCATTCGATAGATAGCTACAGATCAGGTCCTTCACATGTGCGCAAGTGCTTGGGCACAGCAGTAGGTGTCCAAGCACGTACTGCTGCAGCCATATCCTGCTCACAGGGAGAGGAGCAGGAGCAACGTTTATCTTGGCATTCCCCAAGGCCTGTAACCCCTCTGGGGAAATGCAGCCACCTTGTATCTGTCAGCCCAAAGATTGTGCTTCTTAAGTGCACCAAGCCTAAAAATACATGGCACTTCAGCCGTGGACACTGAACAGGTCAAGGAGTAACAAAAGCCCCATGTGCCCAGGATTCTGCTTCCCAGTGTACTAACACCTCCCCAGTAAAAGATACTATTGTTCTTGCCAGTGGAAGGCATAAAGGAATTTGCTTGGCCTTTGCAAGGCAACAACAAGGAACCTGTTTTAATTTGCCTCACCTTGAATATAAGAAAGAAAATTAAGGGCTTATTTTAAAACTCAATTAAAATTCAATTGCTAGATACGTGATAAAGCAAAGAAGTTTTGCCCAGCTTTATCGTCAAGAGATAAAAAGAGAAACAATTAAGGCATTTGATATGACACACATGCAGCAGAAAGGGCTCCTGACGATGGCCCCAGCCCCCATTAAGATTAAACAAAATATTGTAACTGAGCAGCACTAGACTTTTTTTCACTGGGGCTTATTGTAAGCCTCTGGATTTTTAAATTGCAATAGCCTTTTACTTCCTTCAAAGGTTATAAGACCTTTTTGGCTGCACTGTAAAACACGGCCAAAATGCAACGCTTGAGTATCAATATGAGCAAATAATACATCTACATAGATTATTGTGAAGTAAAACTGAGCCAAAACAACAGCTGCTTACCCACAAAATGAATTTTTAATAACTTAATGCAGCACAAACCCCTAAAACACATTGTAAGCTCAGTTACTTGGAAGAAAGCTCACTAATGCAGTATTTACTCTCTCATAAAGGCTCAGTTACATATGAGGGAACCAAGGGCTAGCCCTTCCTGCTATGCGGGAGATCTCAGCATTGTGAGGTGTCTGCTTTCCATGCAGAGATAACCTTCTCAGAGATGTGCCTTGGCTCAAAGGGACAGGATCCTACAGAATGTAATCAGTGCCTATTAGGTGACAGCCTGCAGGCTGGAGTAAGAACAAAGGTTCCGCAACACAAGTCAGCCACATTGAAAGAAAACTGCAACCAATTATGCTGCAGTGGCTTAGCCAAGGAAGTCTGGGATTTTTCCACTCCTATCAACTAATTTAATACAGTGTTCTCCCTTTCTCTCCACCCCACTTTTCATTTCCTGGAATATGCTGGGAATATCCCACAAGATCACAGTTCTACTTGCCATCTACCTGGGTTCCCCAGCTCACAACAAGGGGTGTGTAATCCATCTTCACTTTTGTCAGATACTGAAGAGTTTGTTTCTGAGACTTCTTGCCAAGAGCTCCCGGAATTCCTTACTTTCATTTGTGGACAAATGCCATAAAGCCAAACAAAACTGGAAAAGAAGGAAAACACTGTCTCTCTTTCTTCGTTCCCCTTTACAAGACAGCAAATACTCCAGCAAGCAAACACCAGCTCACCAGCCCAGTCTGCTGTCAAAGAGCAGTATGCCAAAAGGGACATAAGGTTGTTCCTTAGGAAGACAAGTTTAAGAGACTGCAAGGATGAGAATCTCAGACACAACACATTTAGGCAGAAGGTGGATATAAAAATGAGTATCATAACACCCTGTTATTTCTGTTCAGGGATGGCTATCTTCTTTGATTAAGATGTTGCCTATTTTCTGCAGTCACCAAACAATCCAGTTTTTTGGATTATTATTATTTTTTTTTTAGTTGAATGAGGGAAGTTTTAGGTTGGATGTCAGGGGAAAGTTCTTTACTATGAGAGTGGTGAGGTGCTGGAACAGACTGCTCAGAGAGGCTGTGGGTGCCCTATCCCTGGAGGTATTCAAGGCCAATTTGGATGGGGCAGCCTGGTCTAGTATTAAATAGGAGGTTGGTGGCTCTGCCTGTGGTGGGGTGGTTGGAGCTTCATGATCCTTGAGGTGCCTTCCAACTTGGGCCATTTTGTGATTCTGTGATTTGCCATTTGGAAAATGAAAAAGCCCCTTGCTCCAGCTGTTAGGCCTGATCAAGGATTACCAAGATATTTGCGTGAATAGCTATACAGTTTTCAGTTCAGCAAAATTCAGCCTAATACGTTATACCTCATTCCTGTGTACTCATAGAAAACAATCCAGTTTATCTGGGATAGAGATACACAGATGCATAACAAGGGCTGTAAAGACAGCAGACTGATCCCACCTTCATCGCCCTGCAGAAGGGAAACTGGAGAGAAAGTTGGATAGGAAGCCTGTTTGAGAGCACACAAAACTGATGATCTCAAAAGTAACCAGATGGGAGTGCACAGAGCACTTTGTTTACATACAAACCAAATTTGCAAGGTTGAAAGCATTTTTTGTGAAACAAGTATTTGTCTAAAAATATATATTTGGCTGCTAACAATAACTGCTTGTAAGAAAAAGCAGAAAACACCTCCTTAAATGTTCACAAGACTGCTTAAGCCAAACCAGACCTATAAGGCCGGGTGTCATAGTTTCAATAGAATTTGTTTCATTTTCACTTGCACTTCTTTCAGAAAAGTGCATTGTTAAAGCATTCATGGACAAGTAGACACTCACTTCTGAATCTAGAAAATCGTAAGTATAAACAATGCATCACTCCTGGTCAGCAGTTAACGCTTCAGGCATTGATGAATTGGTACAGCAAGTGGATTTTCAGACTTCTTTATGCAGAATTTTATATTTTGCTTACACTACTTCTAAATAAGTCCTATGATTTACAAACAGTACTACTTTCTGAGTATCCATCAAAGAGGTTAACTGTATCACTCATTTTAAAGAGGTTTACTTACCACCGCTTGGACTTAGCATCACTTCTTAAAGCAGTGCCTGGCATTCAATTTGTAAGGCTCAGAAGCTGTATTATTTGTGCAGGACATTAGTCAGAGGATGAAGGGGGAAAAAAAAGATCTAGCCAAGCTAGATTTTTGAGTGGTCCTGTGTGGAGCCAGGAATTGGACTCGATGATTCCCGTAGATCCTTTCCAACTCAGGATATACTATGACAAGGATTCATATGCCTGTGAGGAAAGGCTTTTTTGTTTAGCCTATGTTACATTGCCCATTTGATAACACAAGTATAACAACATAGATATTTTGACCATGCCAATAAAAATACTTTCTGTCTTGCTGGTAACAGGAGTGAGCATGGCAGGAAGACACTGATGGCATGTGAACTGGTTGAAGAAAAGCTTTGTGTTTCATCTTGTTCACAAAGATGTCCAACCATTCTCACTTCGAAGTTTGAGTTCAATGAAGCCACCTTTTTTTATCCAGAGGTGGAAAAGATTCCATATATTAGATCTAAATAGCACACAAGAGAAGATTCCAGATTTAAATGCAAGCTAGACTTCATCAGGTAAAAGCAAGGGGTAGAGCACTGTCACTGAGTGTCAGTGGTGAAAGGGGTGGAGAGATGGGAAAGTACAAAAAAGTGAAAGCCTAGAATAAATCAACATCAGGGAGGCAGAAAAAGAACAGAGGATACAGAGTTAAGACCAAAGAGAAGGGGAACATTAAGATGAAGACAGCATAGAACAGATTATATGTTGAAAGGCATCAGCTCACATCGACTGTTCATTGTCTCATCATCCCTAAGAGACACACCAAAAACGAACTGAAGAGTATGGCAATCAAAAGCTATAGAAAAAGAACTATTTTTTTCCACCAGCAGGACTCATGTACAAAGCTATACAGAGCCACATGCAGAGTGAAAACCTTCTCCAGATTTTATAGGATAAAAGGCACCCACTGTCAGATAAAAAGTACTAGAGTGCCCAACAATGAGACTTGATATTGCTTTGAATTAAGACAGATCAAGTGTCTCTGCACTTGTAAAACAGGCAATTGACAACCTGACACAACACACACATAATTAAAAATCGACTCTATTGAGGAGCTGTTCATTGTGCCAGATGCTCTCTGCACTAACTGAGAGAGCTTGTGGGAAAAAAAAAATACATAGTTCAATAGCACACTATGTGCAACAAGAACTGCCCAGGGTGTAAAAAGTGGCTGATATATTTTTCTTTTATTTATATATCATAGAACATAGAATGGCTTGGGTTGGAAGGGACCTCAAGGATCATCAAGTTCCAACCCCCCTGCCACTGTCAGGGCTGCCAGCTGCTAGATCAAGTGCTAGATAAGACTGCCCAGAGCCTGGATTTAAACCTGGATTTAAACACCTCCAGGAATGGGGCATTCACAGCCTCTATGAGTAACCCATTTCAGCATCTCACCATTCTCTCAGTAAAAAACCTCCCTCTGACATCCAATCTAACCCTTCCTTCATTGAGTTTAAAACAATTCCCCTTTGTCCTATCACTATCTACCCTTGTAAAGAGATTTCTATCTTGTTTATAAACTACCTTTAAATATTGGAATGCCTCAATGAGGTCTCCCCACAGCTTTCTCTTTTCCAGGCTGAGAAAATTCCTTCAGCCTCTCTTCATAGGAGAGGTGCACCAGCCCTCGATCATCTTTGTGGTCCTCCTCTGGACCCTCTCCAAAAGCTCCATATCTTTCCTGTGTTGGGAATCCCAGACTGGACGCATTACTCTAGCTGGGGTCTCATGAGGACAGAGCAGAAGGAGACAACCAACTTCCTCATCCTGCTGGCCACCCTTCTGATGGAACCTACAGTACCATTAGTGTTCTACCTTGTGAATGCACACACTGCTGGCTGTTAAGCTTTTCATCTACCAGGACCCCTGTATTCAGCTCTGGTGAGGCCGCAGCTCAAGTACTGTGTCCAGTTTTGGGGCCCTCACTGCAAGAAAGACATTGAGGCCCTGGAGCAGGTTCAAAAAAGGGCAACAAAATTGATGAGGGGTCTGGAGCACAGGCCTTATGAGGACTGGCTGAAGGAGCTGGGATTGTTCAGTCTGGAGAAGAGGAAGCTCACGGGAGACCTTATAGAGAGCAATAACTACCAGAAGGGAGCTTTTAGTGATAGAACTAGAGGGAATGGCTTCAAGCTATGCCAGGAGAGATTTAGGCTCGATGTTAGGAAATACTACTTCTCTGAGAGAGTGGTCAGGCACTGGAATGGGCTGCCCAGGGAGGCGGTGGAGTCACTGACCCTGGAAGAGTTCAAGGAACATTTGCATGTTGTGTTGAGAGAGTTAGATTAGTGAGAACTATTGGTGATGGGTGGATGTTTGGACTGGATGATCTTGTTGGGCTTTTCCATCCTTGGTGTTTCTGTGATTTTGTGACTCCTAAATCCTTCTCAGCAGGGCTACTCTCAAGAAGTTCTTCTCCCAGTCTGTATATACATCTGGGATTACTTTGACCCAAGTGCAACACTCTGCATTTTGCTTTGTTGAAACTCATTAAGTTCATCAGGGCACACCTTTCAAGTTTATCAAGGTCCCTCTGAATGGCATCCCTTCCTTCTGCTGTATCAACACACTGCAGCGAGAAGTGCTATACATTTTGAAGAATATTTTATACAGAAACCAATTTATTTGCTAGTTCCGTTAGCCACTACTCATTACTGACTGAGGAAACACTGCCAGGAAGGAACACAGAAATACTGTCAAGGCAGCTACACATTTATCTGTAGTGTGACCCAACAGAGTTCAGTGACATTTGGCTTAGAAAAGCATATTGACACAGCACATTTTTCCAAGGGAAAAAAAAGGCAACAATCAATATTTGTATACCACGCCTTTTACTGTAGATTCTATAATGTAAACTCCAAGGATTCATCATCTAATATTTTCTGGGGCCATGAGCCTCGTAACAGTATAACCTCACTTTGTCGAGCAGCATGCCATTTTGGCCCTCCAATCCACCATCTGAAATCAAAGTTGAACCATCATTTATCAGTTTAATTAGTAACATGCTTGACATTTTCTACTTGATTTTTTTTTTTTTTTAAGAGTAGCTTCTGGCAGAAAGTGAGAAAAAAAGCATTCAGCTGCCCTTTCCCTAACCAAGAAACTGAAATAGTAATGAATTCATGTCTGCAAACTTACTTTGACTCTCAAAGTTCTTAATCCATTACACAAAAGTAGAAATTTATAGTTAATGAGGCTTTCTGTCCCCATTGGATTTGCAAAACTAACAGAAACCCTCAACTCAGCAATTTTAGCACCTTTGTTTGACCATTCCAAGTAATAACAATGTTTTATGCAAAAAGGGAGCCAAACAACATGTTTTATATACTAGTTTACCTCACTTAACAGAATACATAAGACACAGAGCAATTTGTTTTTTATTCACCAAGTCCTCACAGAGACCAGAGCAACTGTAAGTAAAAGCTGTAGACGTTACATCATAAAAATATGTACATTTTAGAAACAGGTTAAAATAGACACAATTCATATGACTTCCATAATTGCAACTGAATGCATAAGGTTATACTTAGTTGTGAGTTGAGCAGATTCAGTAAAACATCTATGACACAACAGAAGAGTAGAAACTCAAGTGTTTTAAGACCTAGTCATAACAAATTAGATACAAATAAAATCAGTAATGCTACAAAAGAGGACATATATGAAATAAACTCTGGTAGTTCTACCAAAATACATATATTAATGAAGTAATTTTGACAACTGCTAAAAGACATTCATGTCATATCTGAACCGAGGACAGGAAAGTGTTCAGCCATGCATATAAAAGTACACTTCAGAAGAAATTTCCTAAACAGTTACACTATAAAAAATACATGAAATCCTGTTTGAGCAGAAAGTGGCAACGTTGACAATAGCTAACAATGTATCAGATAGGACTGTTAAAAAACTGCAGAATCTTTTGAAAGAATGAAAAAAGTGACGTAGGCTTAGGAAAGTATTAGCTAGTATTTAAGAAATATTTTTGCATTCATATACTTCATTTTAGCATGCTTTCCCTAAATGATTCCACTTAAAAAAAAAAAATAAAAAATCACTCAAATTCAGTGCTCTGCGTGCTCAAATTAATCTCCTCAAAATTAGAAACACATCCGCATATTTATTTCAGGAAGTATTTGCATTAATATGCTGAAAAACACAGCTTTCAATGTAACACATTCTAATTAATATAATCCATTTTATTTCTATTCTTGTGCCTTAGGCATCACGAAGCAATACTGCACAAATAATAGGTGGTATTCAGAAGAGTGAAAAATATCAAGATTAAACGATGAAAGCGCTTACCCTATGAAGAATGCTTTCCTGATGGCCAACAGCAGAATAAACTAGCAAGAAGGCTGAGTGACTCCCATTTTGCTATCTATCCATTCAGGAAGGTTAGTCACCAACAATAGTTATATCCAGGAACCAGTACAGATAAATAATAGTTCTACCAACATCGTCAGAAGATCAATTTGCTGTACAGTACCTCAGTGTTTTCAGAAAGAACTTCCATAATTCTATCTTTTATTCTCAATTCTGAGCTACTTCAGTTTTTAGGTGACTCTTCTTTAGCCAGATAGTATATTAGTATATATAGATATATAGATAGTATATTAGCTTCAGGTTTTAAAAAATTTTTTTACATACATTAATTCATATGTATTTTCTACTATAACCTTGATGACAAGAGCCCTATAAACTGAGGTTCACTGCTTCCGCACTTAACTTGCCACCACTTAGACTGTGAATCATTGCAATCATAGCAGAATGTTTGTTCAGTTCTTCCTTCTGTAATTTTACAAGTGCTTCTTTTTCTTCCAAGCGTACTTCCAATTGGGATTTTTGAACTTCCAGAGAAGATGCCTGCAGAAACAGCCAAAATGTTACTATTCACTCCACCATTAACTGAAAAAACATATAAACACAGTGAAAGCTAAGTAGTCTGGTGATGAGTTTAAGCAAGCAATCAAAAAACATCATTTTAAAATTACAACTTTGTTTCAGAAATACTTTCTTCAGGTGTACATTTGGTGTACATGGAAGTTTTACAGCAACTGATGCACTTCAAAACACTGCATACCAATGGGATGCACTAAACCCCACGTTATCATTCTCCTATTTAAGTAACAGAAATGTTCACAGTTCATCCATCCATCTTTCATTTAAGTCCACACACTGATAAATATTTACAAGAAGATGGGGAGTATTTGCTGTATGCTATATAGCAGTGTCCTAGGGAGTGGGAATACTGTAAATGCTTTGACAAACTGCATGCTTCTTTATGTTTACTAATTAGTTTTTATGTAAAAGGGACTTCTACCTTGAGAGTTTACTGGAGTCTTAATGATAAGCAAGCACCTGCAAGTTTTTTTTTAAAAAACAAACAAGGAAAAAAATGCACACATTATCCTGTTAACTTCGGAGTATGGCCAAACTGGTCTCTATTTCTGCTTTGAGAGAAGACATTCTTTTTCTTGGAGATGAAAATTAAATGTTTTATTAGAATTTCAAAGATCAAGAAAATCAGAAGTGTTTTGGTACATCCATATGCAGTATCTTAATGCAGACTGCAAGAAAGGGGAAGGAAACAAACAGTAACAAAAAAACAACAAATAACTCAGATTTCACAGTAGACAACTAGAAACTGAAGAGGAGTGTGCTGTTTATTTATTTAATATTGCACCGCAGTTTTTTTTCTTTCCAAATACAATGTACTCGCAGACTACGCTTTGCACAGCCCTTAGACTCTGACTTTGCTCTTAAATTCAAGCTCAGCTATTCGAAACTCAAAAGTTACATAATTAAGAGTTCATTCTTCTTCACTATACGGTCAGTTCTAGTTTTATTTAGTCACTTCAACACTGAAATAATGATTATTCAGCTCTATCAGTCATATAGATACTTAAAACTCCAGTCTCTAGAGTGCAGGTGGAAATAATTCCTTACCTTAATACTCAGTTCCTTCCTTGCTTGTTCTGTTTTGCTCAACTCCTTTCTAAGAACATCAACGGTTTCTTCCATATTGTTTTTTTCTTTCTGTTGAGCTTTCAGTTTTTCTTCCAGAACTTTCATTTTCTGTTGCAAGCCTTACAAAAACCAACATGTTAAAAGATAGGTTGTCCATCTTAAAAAAGAGATACTGTATTGCGTAAGAAACAAGTATATACACATTTTTAATACTGAACATAGCTGCTAATAAGTGCACTACTGAGTGCCACCTACTGCTAAGTTTTAGCAGTTGCTTTTTGGTACTTGCTGAAGAGTTAAATTGAACTCTTTCAATTTGCGATTCCCACAGAAAATGAGTCTAATGGACATGCTGTGAAGAGATCCTGAAAGCACAAATCATGCTGTGTATGGATTTAGAGAAATCAATATAGTCTTGAAAAAATATATCTATATAGCCTTGGAAAAATATATCTATATTTTCTTAAATATACAAAGACATATCTGTCTCATCAACTATTAAACTGCACATGGCTGGCTACCTTTTAGATTTACAAGTTACTAAGAAAAACATTGCTGCTTTTCTACAGCACATAACAACATCTTTTAAATTGAGCTTTGTAGGTTTAATGATTTTTTGGTTAAATGACTTACTTGCTATTTTGCTATCTCTATCATGTAGCTGTTGCTGTAGTTGTTTTCTGTGTTCTTCAGATTCTACCAACTGTGCAGCAGTCCTAATATTGAAGAGAGAAATTTTTAATTCCCAAAGTAAAATACATCACCATTTCTTTGCTCCAAGAAGCTAGAATGATTTTCACATCATTTGTAACTCTTGTCAGGAGCTTAAAAATCAAATCAACAAAACGATGAATTTGCAGGGTGTGAGCCCAGGCTTTTCCTTTTTTCCCTCCTGTGAAAATTATTTATGTCCCTTAATCAAAGACAATGTGGAAACTACTGGAAATGTTTTTTTTCCACCAGCCTAGACTGTTGCTCTTGATTACAGCCACAAGACATTCAAGATACCATGGCAGAAATGAAATCACTTTTCAACTTGAGTCAGAATTCACTGCCATTAGTGACTGATGATATGGGCTTTTAGCTCTTGGTACACTCCTGAATTGACAATGCCATTTCTAAAACCTTGTTTCAGGTAAGTGTTATCATCTATGTAAACACATCTGTGCATAAGGATTTTCTGATACCACACTGAACATTTCCAGACAGTTGTGCAACATGCAGGAAAAAGATGAAGTTTCATAAGACCTCGCTGTAGCTCATACATAGTTGCAGTCTTTACTAGTTAGAATAATATTTAGATCTCACAAAATATATACGCACCCTCATCCACCAGTGTTACGGATGTAACCCAAGCACTTCAAACTCCTTTAAGTTAATTTACTCTCTCCATTGCTAGCTAGCGTAACTTCTAAGGCATATTTCATCTCCTATATGCCCCATTTAGATGACATCTATTGTCATTCTTGCTGGCCTGTTTATCCACTTACTATGTACCAGTTTCTTATCTGCAGCCTCTGGCAACAAAAGGGGAGAAGGATAGTTCACTCTGTTTTATGTAACTAAAGAATATTTATACAGCAACTGCTATCCCATTTGCCTTAAAAAAGGGAGATTCTTCTCAGAATGCTTCCTCAATTATAATCTGCTGTATACTGCTCCAATGAAAGTAGGTTTCACATTTATTCACAAGCAAATGCATCTGAATGAAAGTTTTCCATTTGAATCAAAACTCAAGGCAGAAGTCAGTTTCAGTTGCTAACAAGGCAAGAAGCTGGAAGAATGAAGTGAGCTTTGAAAGTGAAACCAAGAATAGCACTTTATCTCTGAAGTGAATATAAGGTTTGAAGGTAAGCATATTTTAAAAATGTGTTCTGCAAAATTAAGTATCAAACAAAAGTTCTCAAATAAGATCCCTATTTATTTAGTTAAGAGAGCGAAAGATACACCAAGTCTCTATCTTAAGCCATCAGAAAGGAAAAAAGTTACAATTTGTTCTCAACAAGACAGAAGTAGCGCTAGCTTCATAGTTGAAGCACCAAGGATGTTAGTCATCACTATTTCTAGTATAATTTTAAAGTGTATTAATTAATTAGGTTCTCTCCCCCCCTCCCTCACCCCTTTTTCTCTTTTTCATCCAGAAAACATAATCACAGAATTGTAGGGGTTGGAAGGGACCTCTAGAGATCATCGATCCAACCCTCCTGCTAAAGCTGGTTGCTTACAGCAGGTCACACAGGTCAATGGCTCCTGAACATCTCCAGATGGAGACAAAACATTTAAATATTTCTGCTGATATCTGACAATGTCACAGAGAAACCTTGTAGGATAAAAATGAATATGTGAAAATCTTGGCTCACAACATTTAAGAATTCAGTGACTACCAAGACATTTTTCTCTTACCCCCAACAAAAACCCACTCCCAAAATGGCTTCTTTTCATTTGTTTTTTAAATTCCTACTGTTGCTGCAGTCAGTGGGGATCCCTTCCTGCTCTGAACGAACACAAGAGAAAAAAGAAAATCACAGAAATAACTAATACGGATTCTCATCTAATATACACATAGAAAACCACTCTAAAGGATCTATTACTTCTAACTACACTTAGAATCATTTAATGGTTTGGGTTGGAAGGGACCTTCAAGATTATTTAGTTCCAACCACCTGCTATAGGTAGGGACACCTTCTACTAGATCAGGTTGCTCAAAGTCCCCATCCAGCCGGGCCTAGAATGCTTTCAATGAGAACAACCTTGTTGGGCAACCTGTTCCATTGTCTCATTACTCTCACAGTAAACAATTTCTTCATAATATCTAGTCTAAATCTACCCTCTCCCAGTTTAAAACTACTTCTCTATGTCTGTCCTGTTGTTACCTTCCCTTAAGAAAAGTCCCTCCCCAGCTTTCCTGTTGGCCCCTTCAGGTACCGGAAGGGCACTATAAGGTCTACTCAGAGCCTTCTCCTCTCCAGGCTGAAGAGCTCCAACTCTCTCAGCCCATCCTCACAGGGGAGGTGCTTCAGCCCTCTGATTATCTTTGCAGCTCTCCTCCAACAACTCCATGTTATTCTTGTGTTGGAGGCTCCAGAACTGGACACAGTACCCCAGGTGGAGTCTCATGACAGCAGAATAGAGGGCAGAATCACCTCCCTGGACCTGCTGGTTACACTTCTTTTGATGCAACCCAGGATATGGTTGGCCTTCTGGGCTGCAAGCACACACTGTTGGCTCATGTTGAATCTCTCATCAGTTGACAACCTCCAATCTTTCTCCTCAGGGCTGCTCTCAAGCCATTCTCCACCCAACCTGCATCTGTACTTGGGACTGCCCCAACCCAGGTGCAGAACCTTGTACTTGGCTTTATTAAACTTCATGAAGCTGACATGGGCCCACCTCTCAACCCGGTCCAGGCCACTCTGGATGGCATCCATTTTTTTTTCCAATTTGATGACCAGGATGTCATGTCAGACAGTGCCAAATGCTTTGCACAAGTCCAGGTAGATGACATCAATTGCTCTTCCTTTAGCCACTGACACTGTAACTCCATCACAGAAAGCCACCAAGTCTGTCAGGCATGACTTACTCTTGGTGAAACCACATTGGTTAACAACAATCACCTTGTTTTTATTTTCCATGAGCCTCAGTAGGACCTTCAGGAGGATCCGCTCCATGATCCTACCAGGCACAGAAGAGAGACTGACTGGCTTGTAGTTCCCTGGATCTTATTTTTTTCCCTTCTTGAAAATAGGGGTTATGTTTTCCCTTTTCTAGTCAGTGGGAATTTCACCAGACTGCCATGACCTTTCAAATATGATGGATAATAGACCTCTCATATGCTACTTGAAGCACAGATATTTAACAAATTGAATGCTAAAGTGCTATTTAATTTTACTGTTTTTCTTTAATTTGCTTAGGGACTGAATCTAACTTACCTGTCATTCTGCTGCTTCAGTGATTCATTTAGTTTCTTCATTGCTTCAATGTCTTTATTTAGGGAATTGCATGTAATCTGTAGATCTTTATGTTGTCTTTCAGTTGTTTCATACCTACAAATAAATTAGAGGCTTATGGTTGAAGATAAGTGCATTTGAAGAGCTTTTAGTTTAATAGTTTGTAAAAAAAAAATAAACTTGGCTTCTCTTGTTCAGTCATTCCACTCAAATTAAAAACAAGACATTTTTTAAAAGTACATACCTGGGGGGGAAAAAAATAAAGCTTCACTAATTATTAATGATCTTCCCTCCTTCCTTCAGTATAAAAACAAAGCAAAACAAAACAAAAAACCAAAAAAAAACCAAAAAAAAACACCCACAGATGTATTCAACTGTTCGATACGTACAAAATGTTACAAATAATCTTTTCGTAGTCACCTTTTAAGAGATCCTCTGAGACACTCTATGAGCACCAGTTCTATGGTGCTCAAGCTTCTAGTTCTAGAACTTGAAAATACTGAAGACGGTGCAAAGTGCAATTAATGTAAGTTTGAGGCAGATCTCACACTTGAAGCAAATCACTTTACTACTTTCCGAAAGGAAAACTCTCCTCCCATGTCAACTTTCTGGTTATGTTTAAGGAACAGCACTTAAAGTCTGCAGATTGAGAAAGCAAGTTTTTACTTTATAAAACCAGTGTAAAAATCACTAAGCTATTTTATTCATACTTTGGGAAATTACAGCTTTTAGATAACAGAGTAAAAGATGTTTTATTCTGAACAATTGCTCATAGAAGATATGAGTAAGTACAATTCAAGCAGAAAATGAGGAACTTCCACTGTGACTATACTAGATGTATGCATGCATCTTGTCCATTATGGATTTTCCTGAATAAACATTTTTCCACCTTCAATGACTATTACTGCAGAGATATAACTTCAAAATTTCTAATACAATTCCCGCACCTGCTGTTAAGCAAGTAAATTGCTCTCAATTTTACCAGTTTCTTTGCCTTGCTGACACCTAGTGATGAAAACAACTCATGCAAGTTGAGATGCCAAAGTTGTTTTGTGCCTTTATTCTTCCTAAGCATGTTATGTCTCCATTGAAAATTTCTACCCTTACGTACTTTTTATGTCTCCCATACCTTATGTGTTTTTTAGCCTACAATTCTAAGGAAATAATGCTTATAAATAATTGAAGACACACATGGTACATCTTTCCTCCCTACATCACTTGACTTCAGTCAGGCTTACTACAGAAGCAATCAAACATGCAACTCCTACATTACACAAACATATTTTGCTGACTGTTTCTCTAGACAATTCTCTAGGCAATTAATAGCATGTCATCAAGACAGCATAAAAAGGAAAAAAAGAAGCCAAGAGCATGGTGTAGAACCACTAGAAATTAAGCACTGTTGATTTGTTTTAGAAAGCAGCACACAAAATTCTTGTCATTTCCTGAATTAGATCTTCAACATCTACTACTTCAATTCTCATCCAGTTTAACCAGGCCATTGAGGGCCTTCATCATTCCAGCTGAATATTTCTAATTTCCTTTAAGATCCTGAGCTTCTTACCTCTGAAGAAGATCAACTGATGATTTTTTTAGCATTTCATGTTCCTCAGCAACTGTTTGTAATTTCCTGTTGTGTTGAAAGAGCTGTTCAATATCAGTCTGTGCCCTTTCAGATTCTACCTGCTGAGCTTTCAGCAAAACATTAAGTTCTTCATTTTTTCGTTCTGCATCCTTCAGCATTGCAGCAAGAGTTCGGGCCTTTCAGTGGAAAATACCCCCAAAAGAAAAAGCAATTAGAAACATTTCTGTCTTATAAGTCATGTCTTAATAGGCATATTTCATACATCTAACACTAAAATGCCATCAGCTACATTAGGAAAATAGTTTCTCTCTCCTAATATTAAATACAAGTTAATTCATTCATTCTAAATTCCTTCAGCTCCTTCTACAGCCAGTGCTAGAAGTGAAGAAAAAAAGAAAGTAAAATATGATATAGTTTAGCTATGGCTTCTATAAACTGCAATTCAAATTACCAAATCTTTTTTTGAATAACAGAAATTATGAACCTTCAAAGCACACCTCAAATAAAGCTTGCATCACTGCAGTATATATTTGAGAGTTCATCTTCGTATGAAATGACAAGTAGTTAAAAGGCACAAACAGTAAACCATTCATCATATACCAGCAATATTTATATAGAATACTAGTAAGTGGTTTTATTCATTTTTAAATATACTACCATTAAATTAACACTAATGGCTAACAAATGTTCAAGTATAGTAAGACAGTTTTTTCGGCTTCCAATACGGAAAGGGCATTAAAGAAAAGAGTTCCAAAGAAACATCCTGTTTTTCTTTGCATTGTTACAACGAAAATTAAGATTGTCCTAATTTTTAAGTATAGGTTCGTTAAGCAGTGTAGAATTTCCACATGTGCAAATAGAGTCAAAGCTACCCAGACAGTTGTTACTTCACCCCAGAACACTTGGGAAATGGTTTTAAAGTTGAAGGGGGGAAGATTTAGGTTGGATATCAGGGGGAAGTTCTTTACCAAGAGAGTGGTGAGGTACTGGAACAGGCTGCCCAGAGAGGTTGTGGATGCCCTGACCCTGGAGGTGTTCAAGGCCAACTTGGATGGGGCCCTGGGCAGCCTGGTCTAGTATTAGATATGGAGTTTAGCAGCCCTGTCTGCTGCAAGGGGGTTGGAGCTCCATGATCCTTGAGGTTTCTTCCAACCCAGGCCATTCTATGATTCTATGACACCAGAATCCCAAAAAAAGATCCCACTCACCTCAGATTCTGCCTGAGCCCTTTGACATCGGTACTGGGCCATCAGTCTGTCAGCCTGAGCCAGAGCCAGAGCCTTTGCTTCCAAAAGGTCTTGCAGCCGAGTTTCCTTTGACTGTGCAAAGGAAGAATGTTAATGAATAACATAATCTGAAACAGCATTGTATCCATATATATTAGGTTGTACTCACAGCTAACGATGAAAGCTTCTGCTCATAGATATCCATTATGTCAGAAATCCTCATGTCAGTGATTGGTTCCTTAACCTGTGGAAATGTTTTGCAATTACTGCCACTGTAAATCTGCATTTACTTGGACAGATAATGTGTCTGAAAAGCTTAGTTTTGTGAACTTTTATTCTTTGCTGAAGAATTAGCAATCCCCTCATAGAACATTTGCCTCAATATCAACAACAAAAAATGCAAAGATGAAAACACTGATTACAATACACAGACTTCTCAGCATGTAGACCATTAGAAAAGGTTGAGGTGAAAAGCTCTGAAAGAATACTAACCAGAACAGAAATTCTTAGTTTAATCCATCAAATTACTAGAGGAGTACTTCACATGTATTGTTTCAGAAGTCAGTGTCCATTAGAATATGCCCATCGAGTAAGTCAAGTAAGAATGCAACTGGGTAACTTCAGGATTATTTTTTTTTTCCTTAGGCAGTGCTACAATAATGCCAATTTTGAGCAGGCATTCACATGCTCTATCCTGTGACTAAGTATAAGCTATCTCTCTGTTCATAAAATGGATACCTATTAAAAATGTACCCTCTCTGCACCGTTTCGAACCATTGTGCAAGATATATACTTTTGGGCATATTAATAGTAGTTCCCACATAGCTCCAGTTTCTTTTCCTGCTTGCAAAGTTGCAGTAACACATAAAAGCATACAGAACTGACTATAAGAAAAGCTTCTGCAAGTTCCATTAATTTTCTTTCTGCAATAATACTATTGGAAGTGACTCATATGTTTTTACACATATTTGAGCCTCATGGAACACGCAAAGATGAAGTATCAGGTATTTCAAGTGACCATGTAAATTGGTTTTTAACTAATGCACTGTTAAAGGAAAGTTCTACTACTAAGAAAAGATTCACTGAACACCAACGTTTTCTCTACCTCAAAAATTTCAAATGCTGCATGAACTGTCACATGATTGGAAGCTGCTGCACTTAATGCCATTAGGTACTTTGATTATGCTGACTTCCATTAATGCACACAAAGCCACGCACTTAGGAAGGAAAAACTCCCTGTACACGCCCCACCAACTCTAGCTACTTGCAACTATATCTGACACCTACCTCCACACCCAGCACTTATAAAAGAGAGAAGGGAATTCCAACCGGGAGCCCAACTTACAATACTGCACAAAGAAACATCACTGAACTCTGCACAGGAGCTCAGTAAAGGAACTCTTCAAAAAGGTACAAACATAAACTGAGCTCAACTGATACATGCACTGTAGCCTAATACTCTGATTAAAAACAGTCAAATATTTAGCAAAGATAACATAAAATTGTACTAACTTCTAGTCCAGAATGAAGTTTTTGTATTAATTCCTGAACACTTGAAGTTGTGGATTCATCACTATTAGCATAACATGAAGAACTTCTCACTGTACTGTTGCTGATCAAAGGTGACTGCAGTTGGATTCTTTTTGATGCATGTTCTTTTTCCTGTTGTCTGTAAGCATTATTTGCAGCAATGCTTTCACCAAGCCTGTGAAAACACGACGTATGAAAAACTATCTGCTTCATATACCGCTGCAAGGACTGAAGATGAGAACTATTTCACAGCATAATTAACTCATCTTTCATTGAAAAGACAGACTAGAGAAATAGTCACATTTGCAGTATCACACAAACTTGACAAAAGTTAATCCTGAGGGACAGAAGTCACTGTTATACTGTCAAGGATCCACTGTTAATTGTGTACTAGCCAGTAGTACCTCCTCCAGCCTCTAAAACCACTACTGTCTTTTACCTGTAGATTATGAGGAAATGATAATTTTTCTTAAAGTTTTTGCCTCATGTAAACTGGAAGTAATATGTCAAGAAACGTGAGCATCACTAAGGTTATAAAAATATCAAATCTTATCAGATTATCACAAAAATAAACATACACAATGGCAGGAAAATCTGGTAAGGGTGCAGCCTCAAACAATATTCTAAGTCCTACTTGGACTTGTTCTCTGTAGTCTGATGTTAAAGCAAACGTCAAAGGTGTAATCAAGCGTTGATCCTAAACAAGAAATTACTTTGGTCAGAACAATACATAATAGTCAAAAACAACAACAAAAAAACAACCCCAGACATCACAACACCAAGGCCTCTGAAAATTTGCACAAATCTACCTTTCTAAATACTGCTCTCCTATGTTTCAGAACGCTAAGGTTAATGAAACGATTTAAAAAAGAAAAACACACTTCACATTTTGGAGTGTTTAGAAATTTGTTTTCTTTAGTAAACATGACCAGTAAAGAGACTACATAATTCCTTCAAGTTCTCATCTGTTTGATTTTCATCATAAAGGGTCACAAGTTTAAGTTTTATGAAGATTTCCTGATAACTTTGAAACTCTCATTGTAAACAATTTCCATTCTTCAAAGAAAACTCTCCCAAACAATATGAAATGCTTGACTATCCAGATTATTTTCTATCTATGGAGCAAGCATCTTGACCAACAGAAACCAAACACTTGCCTGTGCAAAGTCACAGAGTAGGTTTAATGCTAAATAACCTCAGAAGCTATTCAATTACATACCTGTTATAACTTTTTCTTATCCCTCACTTACTACCCTCAAACCACAATCCTAATGTGGCCTTAGAAGGATAATTCTTAACAGGCGACTGAATTATTTCACATGCATTACTGAAATAAGAGATGTAATAGCAAATTAGTCTTATTTTAGAAGAATTAACAAGATTAAGTTCTTTAAGAACTGTAGCTTTTCCCTAAAATTTTTAGCATGACAGAGATGAGCATGAAAAAAGATTCAGAGCTAGAATGACTAGAGTTCCATAATACTTTTCTTCACAGGCAACCTTTATAAGACATTTTACTTTATAAGACACTTTAAACTCATACCTGTAGGATTTTGTAGAAACTGACTTCCATACCAGGCACATCCTGCTTCACTCTGCTCATAAGATCAAGCGTTTTCAAAATAATAACAGCAGCAAGTTTGCTTTTAAATACACAAAGTGGAAAAAAAGCAGAGAAATTTGTCAGATAGCACTAATAAATAAATTAAGACAAAGCAGATATGCCCCTAAACCTTCATAAATAAACTATCTCTAGCAAAGCAGGAGTGCTAATACCATAGGATATCATTCAGCTCCTTAGATGCTCTGTTGAGCTTTTCCAGCATACCGTGGATAGCAGTGAAGCCTAAAGCACTTTCACCTTGAAAGTAAAGAGGTTTTAAACACAGGCCAATTTTATTTTATTGGGCATGTAACTATTAGTTTTATTGACATTCAAGTCAATGACTCTGAAATGAAGGGATGTGCTTTCTGCTGTGTTGGTTTTTTTTTTTTCCCCCACTACAACCATAACCCCCCTTTTTCCCCAGTATTGATGGATGATATCATTTCTGAAAAGCAGCAATTCAGATAAACTTCTGGATGAGGTTTAAAAATCACTGTACCACATAAATGGAACTCCAACCTACACACAAAACAATACCAGAATGTTTAAGCTAGGTTTATTCATTGAAGAGACTAGCACATTACATCCAATTGGTATAAAAATACTAAACTTGATTTTAAAAAAGTATAGACTTATTTGCATTTAAACAGTAATTTCAACTATGGTATACTTTCTATTGGAACAATATCACAACTCTCAAAAAAGTCTAGGTAAATTCAATTTTAGATAAATTTTTGTGCTTACCACATTGTAGAGTCCACTACCTTTGTCCCAAAACCAGCATCAATCCCACTATAGGTAAACTGGTGTTCAATTAGAGACACACATTGGCTGGCAGTCAGTAGCTTTGAGGCATGCATCTTCAGTACGTCATCTCTACACAGCAGTAGGCTGAGTTAAGAATAAAACTTTATCTATGCTTAGGTATTGGCACCATAAGGCACTGTTTTAATAAAAAAAGAGAAGCTAGCATATCAAAGCATGATATACTCCAAAAACGCTTTTGAAGCCCAACTACATAAACCTCTTAGGTCATGCTTAACACACACGCCAAGTGTTCAACTGTTCTGTTGAACTAAAAAAAAGTCTGCACTTGGAAACAGACAGCCAAGGAAACAACAATAACATGAGTTGCATAAAGAAGATGAACAAGAGGGATTGAACAACCAGTACCTAAAAAAAGGACTCGTTCTAAGGGAGAGACAGTCAAGAGACTTCTTCACAGAATTCAGCTGAGATGCCAGACTACATCCTGCAGTTGTGTTCTCCTTATTTCTTGACACCAAATTCAGAAAAGCAACACAGAAGCAGAAGGCAGCATGTTTCTCAAGAAATTCATAGCTGGATGCTTGAAGATGACATGATATGTTTGCTTACTCACCAAACTCACCCCAAATCTGGACCAAATCCTGTCACAGACAGAAGGTTAGACTGAAAAAGGAAAACTGCTCTTAAAAATTCTAATGAAAGAAGTCCCTTTAAAAACAGGGAGTATAAAATGAAACAATTACACATTATTTTTCCTCTTGTTTCACTGATCAAAACTGTTACCAGCTTTGGCTGGACACTGCAATTGACTTAGCAAGACCAAAATATTACACCGATTAAGAAGGCCACCCAAAAACACCTCTTGTAATTTCAATAGGAAAACACTCATTTTTTATCTGTAAAGTGCTTCTATACTGTTGAACAACCACTGTATTTTATTTGGAATCCCTGTACTACACAATAATTTCACAGCAATTATAAAGCTATTAAAGGTCCTTCAAGATGACAGTCCTAAATAAGATTAGTACAGTTATTGCAATTAACAGCTGTTAGAGTGACCCAAGATGGATATTTCTTGTAATGCCTTAGAGCAGATCATAATGGAGAAGTAATAAATTAGCAGACAAGAGGCACATAAAAAAGGATATCTGTGAGGACGTTAATAGCTTTAACCATTCTTTCACACTTTTTCTTCACTAACAGCTCATCCACAATCTGTTCTGGCATCTGAAGATGATCAAGAAGAACAGGCAGCAAAAGATCCACAAAGTGTTCAGCTGAGGCACTGTTCCCACTACTAATAACATCCTGTAATAAACAAATTTTATGTCAATATTTAGAACAACAGAATAAGGAAGACAAGCCTACTCTACTCCTTGTATTCAAGCTTATATTCAAACTTTCCCAAACTATTCCTATTTCAGGTTTAAGACTTACGATCAGTATCATACTGGAGAATCAAGTTTAACAAAATAATGCTGGAAAAGCAGAAACTCACTCCTACAAGTCCTTGAAAACAAATATTTAATAGTTTTGTGTGTACTTCATGAACAGCCAACATAATTTTCAGAAAAGATATCTTTCTAATACAGTCCTCAAAATATATTTCTAACGTGTTTAAAAACAGATGTTTGATAAAGTATGGAATTTTAAAAACATTTCTGGTATATTTTTACATCCTACTTTTCAAGTAAAACACTAATAAATACTTAAAAATTGATCAAAGCAAAACTGCAACAGCTAAGTAGCACTTTAAGCTCAATCATTAGCATTCGTACCTCGAAAACCTCTTTGAATAGCTGCAGTGCTAGAACTGAACAGTCTTCAGAGCCTTCCAATGGTTGGTTTGACAAATGCACCAATGCAACAGATGGTTCAAAAGTCTTTGAGCGAGTCACAAATCTGGTATTTCCAGACACTGGCAAGCCAGATGGTTCCAGTATTGCCTGCCGCAGGGTATGACGCAGTTCTACCACAGAACAGAAGGCAAGCAGCAGTTCTAAGATCTGTATGAAGTGAATGAAAGAGTTCAAATGCTTTTAAACCAATTACTCATATAAAAATTGCAACTCCCGTAGCACAAATCTAAAGAGACATCTAAGTTATAAACAATTGCTCTTGACATTTTAGAATTCTATGAAGGATATCTTTTCTGTAAAGTCAAGTCAGCAGCACAGTCCATTAGACTAGTGATTAAAAATAATTTAAAAAAAGGACCAACAGCTCTCTGATTACTTCTCAGTTTAGAAATGCTATTCTGAGATGTAGACAGATAGCCATGGGATGAAGACCCCTGGAAAGCTCCATGTCAACACATTTCTCAATTATAATCAGTAACCAACAACAACAAAAAAACCATACATGGAAACATTAGCTTTCATCATTTATTATGATGCAAAATGCTTTGATTAGAAAAGTTTAAGATTGTTTGGTCAACATATATCTTTGAAACATTTTCAGGACAAATCATATTTTAGCATTTAGCACCACACAGCTGATGTTTCAATTATGTAAGGTGGTGGGGAGACAAAGTTGAATGCAAGAGAGAACTGCTTAACCCAACGTGGCATCAAATTGTTCGAATACTGTGGAAGAATGTATTTCTAAGTTTTTAAAACTCCTAGGAAATAAACACCAAGCAAAACAAACAAACAAACAAACAAACAATAACCCACAAATAAACAAATTCAACCATAAAGTCTTTTGAAGAACTAGATTTACTAGATTTAAGCTGATAAACATTGTAGGGTTAATAAAGAGTCCTTATGTCAATTTACTTCACTATCAGTTCTCACACACAAGGAATCTACTTATGGCTACAGATGTGGAACTATATTATGAGTTGTACCCTCTTGGTCTTGTGATGAAATACCTTAGATAATGAATCTGGATCCTTTCCATGAAGGAGATCTAATACTTGACCAAGGCATGAGGTGAAGTGCTCATATCTACAGCACAAATGGAAGGAAAGATGGAAAAAGATAATTTAATATCAATATCTAATAATGTTCAAGTAATGAATACCTGAGTCCAATTTCCTTTTTACCCCCAAACACTTCAAGTACAGTAATACTTTTGGTGGTGTAATTTCAATGCAATATAAGCTAAATTTTAAAAATATTCTCAGAATTAGAACAAGTATTTTTACTGCTAGAGATTTGGATTGAAGCTCAGCAACTAAGTTCGATTAATGGAATGTGCAGAACCAGTAGAGAAGCATTTCACATAACAACTCTGTGATGCCCTGCAGGAAAATTCTTATCACTTTGACAGCACTACTACACTTCCAAATACTGCAGGACTATAAAAAAAAACATGATAGCTATTCATCAGATTGTCTGACCACCAATACTGAGCAAAGAATTATTGAACACAATCAAGAAATTAAGCATTTCTGAAGCAACAATTAAAGCGCAGGTTTTGATTTATGCTTCTGTGTAAAACAGGTAGCACAAGAATCCTTTAGCTTCAGATAGAGCAGATACTCATCTAGTAACACTCAAGAAGCATCTATGAATTTTTAATGAAGCCATACCTGGTAAGATAATCTGCAACTTTAGGGTTTTTCAGAAGATCCATAAGTAGATCAACAGAATATTTTCTTGTTAGAGTACCATCTCCATTTACAACAATATTGAATATTAACTGAAAAGTCTGATGGATATTCCGTGCGTGAAAGAGCTGAAAGGAAAAATAAAATTTGCATGTGAACATGCTTTGCTTGCTCAGGCCTCTTGCATATAAAAATTAGCTAGGATTATTTTCTGAGTTTGGCCAATGGATTTATCAACAACTTGAAAATAAAACTGATTTCAAAATATCACTTACTTTTTCTCCTACTTCTTCATTTAAAGTAAGGCTTGATAATATTGAGAGTGCAAATACAACCACAGTCAAACTGCTGTGCGCCAGGAAACTTATTAAGGTACGATAGAAACTCTTCACGTTATTCTAAAACACAGAGAAGCACAGGTATTAAAAATTTTATTTTGTTCTGTAAGAGCACCAAACTTACGTATTGCAAATATTTATAAACAAGAGATACAAATAATGAATAGCACAGAAATATGCTATGACAAATGTTCTCTAGGAAATATATTTTAGTGTTCTTCTATTGCACAGTTACAGAGGATGACATCAATGACTCAATTATCTGTTGAATTTGTTGAATTTGCGTAGGATAGAATGAAAAAAATAGAGAGGAAGGAATTACATCATTATTTTACAGGCTGATGAGAAAGTCATGTCGCTAACATACAACCACTGAAAATTAACCCTGTCTCCTATCTGCTCTTTGAACAGACTTGGACATAGTTATTTCTTTTTTCTCCTGCATTTGTTTCAAGGTAAGTAGTACAACGTTCACTGCCATTTAGATGAGTCTGTATTCCTCCACTGAGGAAATAAGCTGTTTGCACCGACTGATGAACAGACTGCATAGATCAGATATGGAGGTGTATTTGAAGATTCAAAGGCATCAAGGTCAGTGGTATTTTATTGATTTTGATTTCTCTTTTGAAAAAGCAGATCTCTTCCCAGGCCAAACTTACTGCAGCTTGGAAAAAATATATATATGATAACAACACTTAGTTCTCCTAAGGAAGAGATACTCAAACATCAGGTTTTGCTTGTAGGGAACAGTTGCATAATGCAAGCCTGTGCAACAACAGAGCAACAAAAGAGAACACATAGCTTTCAGTTCTACTGACTGTGTTCTCTAATGTGAGAGAAATATCTGCCATCGTTTGACAAAACAGTGAACAACAAGGTCAGGATTATTACTGCTGCAAAAAAGAGCTCAGTGAAGTAACTCACTCTTACCCCTAAGTCAAAGAATCACGCCACTAAAACAAAAGACTTACCAAAGATTTTATCTGAGTTTGAATAGGTAAGTTGAGACGACAGAGATTTGCCAGAAGTCCTAAGCATGGTATTGTTAGCTCATCTTCTGTGGACTGACTTAAAAGAAAAATCCGGAGGTTTAAACAAAGATGTTTTCATTAAAGCATCCAGAGATTAGTTACAGTAAAACTGCTTTTTTTGTGTAAGTTACTATTCTTCCAAGAAAAGTGCAACTAACATTTGCAAACTTCGGCAGATTTTAACTGACCTTAAGAGGAAGAACAAGCATCAAAGATAAATGCTATCAGAGGTCCTTTATTGCAGAAGTCTTTAATAGTCATTAGACTTGCACAACATTAGTATTATTGTAGAGGAAGTATGCTTACAGTGACAGGAATGATTTTTTTTTTTCCTGGCTTTTGTCTTTGTTAGCTCCCCCTCCCTGGGGGTGGGCTAAGAAGCCAATTCATATTCAGCCACCTAAAGTCACACAGCCACCACATCGACAATCTTTAACATGTTTTTCGGAAACATCTCTGGTAACTTCAGAGCAAAAATATCACAGCATCCTCTGCAGACCATGTTAGTGCAATAGGCTCATGGGCCTCAGAAAGGTTAAAAATCTAGCTAGATATTTCCCATGAGCAAAGATAAGTGAACACAAACTTACACATGATGCATTAGAAATGAAATCAGTTCACTGATGTTGGCACCAGCGCAAAAGACTGGAACATTGTAGGTTAGCCTCTGCAGCAACTGAATACTCTGAGGAAATAAAAAGCTATTCACATGCCTTTCCTACAGCATCTCACTGAAAAATGTTAAGTACATAAGGTATTTTCTTACAACTGAAACTCAATAGAGAAATAAAGCACAACAAATCGATTCATTTTTCAATTGTAATGTTAACATCACAATTATGCTTGCTGCTGCAAGCACATTGAGTAATATCTTACCACGCTGATCTCCACATACTTAATAAAAGACCAAACATATTAGCGAGGTTTTATTTTGGCAGAGAGCCAACTTAACCCATCCAATTCTCCCCTTTTTCCTCATCAGTCAATTCTCCATTCTGTCAGAGAAAGACCTAGAAGTTTCACCAAAATTCAAAAGCACTTTGCAGCCTCTAGCAGGAACTATGTTTATAGTAAAACAGGTGTGTTGTAAGGACTGCCAACAGATCTAATGATAGTACTGTCTTTCATCCAGGGTTATTTGGCATATAACTTATTTAAATGTGACATGAGTATACTCAGACATGACAAAAACCACAGCATAGCTAAGGATAGCAGCTGAAATAAAATCTTACTGTGTGGAATAGCTGACATAAGAGCTTAAAGGTCTTATAAATGGATTTATTTGATGGCTACAAAATCTTTCCCCTTGACTGACAAGTCAAGTGGGATTCTTAAAGCTTCTGGAACTCCTAGTACTTTGAGAAATATGCAAAACATTAGAAAAGCATTCTACACTGCACTGGATGCTTGACTAATCTTCCCACCGACTAAGGGCAATGTAGCCGATAGCAAACTACGTTTTTTTTTTCTGCTTCTTTTTTATTTTTTTTTTCCTTACCCAGAAAAGAGATGTGACCACAGATGGCCAGCAAACACATGCTGAAAGCTGAAACCTATGTATGAGAAAACCTGTATGCACTCAAGGGGAAAAAAAAAAGCAAAAAAAAAAAGCCCAACTTTATTGTTTAGCACACAGAAATTATAGTTGGTGAAACTGGACTGGGAGATGTAACATATTCACTGAAAATAAATAAATGAAGCAATAATATAGTGATGTCTGCACTACGCTCCTAAAAGTAGGCTTCCATTAGCATGTTTTTTTTATTCAATAGCAGATACCACTGACCAAAGAAAAGGAGGCACATACACTCTGCAAACCTCCAGAGAGCCAGCAGCCACAGCCCTTTGCTCCTTCACAATTGTCAACCTACTGATTAGACAAAACAATATTCAAACTTTTGTTAGGAACCTTAGAATAAATTAAAAATGAAATGAAAAACAGAATGAAAAATAAGCTTCCAAGCTCTCAATCAGTAGTGTCACACAGTCGAAGCTTCCAATTTAAAAATGTTTTCTCTTTTTTTCTTTAAATGTATTAGAACAGGTAAGAAGCACAAGCAATTTTACAGAGAGAACACAGAATGTGCAGTGCTAAAATCCTGTCACACTAGACTCATGCAGTAAATAAAACATCCAGCTTGTCAACTTTTAGTCAGTAAGCAAACATTAAGCATTAGTTCCCATTACCTGTAATAAGACTGGATCACTAAGATTAGTAGAACTTCGATGAACCACTCCTGCCAGCACATTGGTCAGACTGTAGGTATCCCGAAGAGCTTCTCTTGTCTCATTGTCTGAAGCTAGAATTTAAGAATTATTTAAGAACAAACAAACAAACAAAAAAACCACCAACCCACAATCTTATGTAACAGCAAAAGCAATTACTGTATTAGCCAATGATCTAAGCACAACCTAAAGTCTTTCATCAGTTTTCCACATAAATTTCACAAATTACAAATCACAGCTCCTACACACGTGAATCTCCACCTCAATTCTGAGCTTACAGTCAGTTGAAACACTAAGACATTTCCTCGAAACGTTTGGACAGTGAAGAAAGCGTCCATCTCCTCCCAACAAAGTTTAAGCTTTATTTGAAATCTTGAATCCTGCACTCGAGAAGCTTTAAAGCTCAAAATCAACAATATTAGTTCCCTCCTTCATGCCAAGATATGCTAGAGACTAAAACTGATAACTTAATGTTATCTAACAATAGTAATAAAAAAAAAAAAAAAATCTATTCTGCTTAGACAGTCTCAGAAAAGACATAGCAAACAAGACAGATAAAACAACAGATCAATTGGAGGAGAACCAATTCTTAAAGTGTTCCAGATCCAAGAGGTTGGGAAATACACTTATGAAGCCCAAAAATGTAGCATTTTAAAATAATCGTTGAAAAAGATAAGATAAACAATGGATCATCCTAAACAACTTAAATCTCAAAGAACTACCCACATCTAACAAGAAAGCCCAAATTGAGAGATAAGAGAATTTTTTCCCCATACATACAACCTACATATGCAGTTATGGTGAGACAGAGCTCCGCAGATAAATGAAGTCACACTTCTATGAAAGAAAATAAATCCCAACAAACAAATGAAGGGCTCTAGGATCTGTTTTCTAACAGGGAAACTTGAAGCATGTGGGCCTAGGACAATTCTGACAAAAATGAAACATTGTCATTTCACAATCATGACTTCAAATCTGTTTTGAACAGTGGTTTAACACCTTTATCTGATCTTGTATGTATTGTCTAGTGGACTAGACAAGCACTTCAAAAGCTATTTATTTTTCATACCTTCGGTTTTTCTAAGAAGTTCATCACACATGCCACAGAATCAACACCTGACTTCTCTTTCTCAGACCCAAGATTAATGATAAAATGCAAACCTTACCTAGCTGTGATAGTAAAGTCACTAAAGACAATGTCAGAGAAGGATCTATATTAGCGTCCTCAAGAAGTTCTACTAGGCAATTAAGACATTCACTTGGTAGAATCTGGTTGGAAGCAAATAATCTTGTTAGCTTCAGTCCTGAGATTACCTGGAGATAAAAGGAGAAAAAACCTCAATTACTTAACTGCTACAGAGTATTTAATATACAAAGTGTATTTAACAGTACAAAGTGATATTACCTATATTTTGCCATACATGACAAACTGAAAATTAACTGCCAATCTAGTAAGACACTCAGGTTTGTATTGTGTAAAGGTAAGCATAAAAAACAAAAAAACAGGTCTCACTCATCTGTATGCATCTCAGGTACTTCAACTCAGTAACCTGTTTTCTGAAGAACTGGACTGAAATGCAAAGGTTTTATTCTGCTTGAAGATAAGTGGTAATAGATCAGTGCTGCTTTGTGAGAACTATTTGCTTACGATGAAAAATGGAATCCTGAGTTAAAGGAAAGACCATTTAATGGGATATTAAAAGTGATAGACAGATCTGCACATAATTGGACTTGTGTTATATATGCATTATAGAATAATGTAACTTTTTTTTCCATATCCTCTGTGTAGTTTTCTACCATAGATCAGAGAAGGAAGCTAATCACAGAATCATTGAGGTTGGAAAAGATCATGAATGGAAGATCCTGTCTGACAAACATGATTTTGTTCTATGACAAGGTGACCTGCTTCGTGGATGAAGGTAAGGTTGTTGATGTGGTCTACCTGGACTTCGGTAAAGCCTTTGACACTGTCCCCCACAACATCCTCATGGAGAAGCTGGCTGCCCATTGTTTGGATGGGTGTTCGCTCTGCTTGGTGAAACATGGTCTGGATGGTGGAGCTCAAAGAGTTGCGGTCAATGAAATTAAAACCAGTTGGTGGCCAGTCATGAGCGGTGTCCCCCAGGGCTCAGCACTGGGGCCGCTCCTATTCAACACCTATATCAACAATCTTGATGAGGGGATTAAGTGCACCCTCAGTAAATTTGCAGATGATACCAACTCGGGAGGGAGTGTTGATCTGCCAGAGGGGAGAAAGGCACTACAGAGGGACCTGGATAGACTGAATTGATGGGCCAAGGTAAACTGCATGAGTTTCAATAGAGCCAAGTGCCAGGTCCTGCATTTTGGTCACAACAACCCCGGGCAACTCTACTGGCTTGGGGAGAGGTGACTGGAAACCTGCCTGATGAAAAGGGACCTTAGTGTACTGATGGAATGTCAGCTGAATATGAGCCATCAGCATGTCCAGGTGGCCAAGAAGGCCAATGGCATCTTGGCTTTAACCAGGAATGGTGTGGTAAACAAGACTAGGGAAGTCATCCTGCCCCTGTACTCGGCTTTAGTGAGACCCCATCTTGAGTACCGTGTTCAGTTTTGCGCACTTCAATACAGAAGGAGGTGCTGGAGCAGGTCCAAAGAAGGGCAACAAGGCTTGTGAAGGGCTTGGAGAATATGCCCGATGAGAGACTGAAGGGACTGGGAAAGAGAGGAGACCTTATTGCTCTCTTCAAATACTTGAAGGGTGATTGCAGTGAGAACAAGCTTGGTCTCTTCTCACTTGTGACAGGACAAGGGGAAATAGCCTCATGTTGTGCCAGGATAAGTTTAGGTTGGATATGAGAAAAAACTTCCTTGCAGAAAAGGTGGAAAGGTGGTTAAGCACTGGAATAGGCTCCCCAGTGAGGTGGTTGAGTCACCATCCCTGAATGTGTTTAAAAACTGTTTGGATGTGGTGCTCAGGAACATGATTTAGCAGAGGGTTGTTACAGTTAGGGTAGTATGGTTAGGTTGCGGGTGGTCTTAATGATCTTGAAGGTCCCTTCCAACCCGAGCACCATACACACACTAACCATGCCCCTCAGTGCCACATCTCCACAGTTCTTGAAGGCTTAAGCCAAATAACACCTTCTATATTGATGTTTTAGTAACAACGATTTTTAAGAAAGTATGTATTTGAAAAAAATACAGATGAAGCAGCTCAGTCACCGTCCCAATCACTCACCACAGTACCATGCCCACGGTAATGGCTGCACCAGGACAGGGAAAGGTACGAGTGGCTACAGCAGCAGACATCCCTGATTACACATCTCTTGAAACCAGCTAAAGGCAGGCACAAGGCAAGCTCATTGCTCAAGCTGTATTTTTAAGCTGGGAAATCAAAATGATCCTCGTGGGCCAGTGTTTAGAGTAGAAGCATGCCTGACTTCTGTGCATAGCACACACATACGTAAGCATCCAGTACGCCTGTATGCATATATATATGAAAACAGCACGAAATGCTACGGTAAAGGACAAAGTAACAGCACGAGGGACAGAAATAAGCTGTTCCTCCCTCCCCCGCCGCGCAGGAGACAGCCCCGACAGGGGATTGTTTTCAGTCTCCACCCGCTGAGCCGAGAGGGAGGCCGCGGCCGCCTCGAGGCTGAGTCGGCCGAGCTCACGGCAGTTCGGAGCCCAGGCCGACCGCCACAGAGTGGAGCCAGCCGCGGCCGGGCACTGAAGAGCGCCAAGAGGAGCCGCTCCCGCACCTACGCCCGAGAGAACGAACGCCGCGGCCAACCCCTCGCTCGGACCAAGCCGCTCCGCTCTCACCTCCAGGCTGCGCTGGACCAGAGCAGCGTTGGACGGCGTCTTAGCAGCCCGGTACTGCGTGGCTGCCAGGAGCAGGGACTTCATGCAACCCGAAGCATCCATGACATCCCGAAACGTTCCCTCAGAGGCGGGAGCGGCATAACCCATTCGTACTTCCCGCCGCCGCCGCCATCTTGACGGCAGCGCCCACTGAACGGGAGTGCCCGCCTACCCGCGGGGCACGGCGGGAGGCAGCGCCGCCATCTTCCTGCCGGGGGCACGGAATGGGCGGTGCTGTGGTGTGATCCGTCGTTGTAAGTCGTGAGGCTTTTCTGCCGCCGTGGAAGTTAGTTTGCCCGAGTAAAAGCTATAGCGTTGCATGCAGTTCAAACACCAAGCATTCTGACACACGTGATAACCCATTTTCAGGCCCTGCAATGAACAGAGACACCAACAGCTAGGTCAGGTTGCTTAGAGCCCCGTTCAGCCTCACGTTGATTGTCTCCAGGGATGGGGCATCCGCCACCTCTTTGGGCAGCCTCATCACCTTCACTGTAAAAAACTTGGTATGTCCAACCTAAACGTCTGCACGTTTAGTTTGAAACCATTTCCCCTTGTCCTAACACAACAGACCCTGCAAAGGAAAGTCCTTCAATAAATAGCAAAGATACATAATAAGAAATAAATGTATTTGGTATTAATAAGAAAGAAATCTAACTGATATTACTGAGACAAATACTCATACAAATTGACATAGCTAAAATACTACCCATATATCCCTACTACGAAGTAACATCATGAACAAAATAACAGAGTCTAGAAGTTTTAAGCATCAAATGATGTCAATGGAATTTTTATTGCATATATTTTTATCAACATATATCGGCTCTGCCATAAGCTACTGCTTTATGAACATTCATTTATTATATTCACAATTATATATAACATTCACAAAATTGCAGAATCATAGAGACTGGAAGGGATATCTGAGACTGTCTGGTCTGTGTATGTCTGACTTACTGAATTTATTTTGTTGTCCTCTTTTTTTTAGATTTTAATTAAAAAAAAAATTGCTACTTATATAAATTAACTATATTATATATTTTACATGTGGCCCAAGACAATTCCTCTTCACACAGTGTGGTCCAGGAAAGCCAAAAGGTTGGGCACCCATGAGTCCAAACCCCTGCTAAAGCAGTTCTCTACAGCTGGTTGAACAAGAAGGCATCCAGATAAATCTTGAATATCTCCTGAGAAGAAGCCTGACTCTCTGAGCAGCCTGTGCCAGTCCTCTGTCACCAAGTATAAAAGTTCTCCCTCAAGTTCATATGGAACTTTCTGCATTCTAGTTTGTGCCCTTGTCCTGTTGCTGGACACCACTGAAAAGAGTCTGGTCTACTTGACAGCTGTCTTTAGATACATGATTTATAAAAGAAAATAACAGAAAAAAACAGTATGTTTCAGCAATAGGCATCTTGGAAAGTTTGCTAAAAAAAAGCCCAACAAATACACATACACAAGCAAACAAGTATGCACACCCTTTCCCCCATATAATTATCCACATGTCAGGAAAACTAATTCTCTTAATGATGCACAAAAAAATATACTTGGTGCTGGATCTACTGGGGCAAAATGCAGTTGCTCTGTTAATCTACAAAAGGCACTAATTCCAGAGGTATAGATAAATAGCTTTGAGTATCCAACTGTTAACTCTCTCCGTGTAATGTGCTGTGGTACAGCCAAAGATGGGGTCTTTCCATCCATTCATCAGGTTGCAGATCATTCAAGGTAAGACATCAACATAATCACTTTCATCAATTTCTGTAAAGAAATAAAGAAAAAAACAGATCTTGTCATTGCTAATTGCTTTTCTGAAAGACTCCTCTAAGCAAGATGGCACGTTGTCATGTTGCTGTGTAGATATTAATTCATTCTGATTTCTCAGTATTCTGTCTGCTATTTCAGAACCAGTGTTTAAACTTTGTTTCCTATGGACTGTGTCTTCCAGGCCACTCCATGTGTGGAAGCAAAACTGGTATTGCCCTTTCTAAATCAGAAAGCTCTGTAATTAAATGGTTTTATCCACATGAGACCCTGTCTTTCTGAGAAAGTTAAATGTCCTAAATCATAGTCAGTATTTCAGATCAATAGCACAGGTAGCTATGACTGTAGTGTAATACAGCTTTTGTTCTTTAGATGAATATTCCCAACAGAAAAGCCCTTAGCTGGGGGGAGAGCTCAAAAAACCATCTTAGACCTTGTTAGATTTTTTATTATTATTGTTATTTTTTTTAGAATCCAGGGGAAAGGCAGAAATAGAACACTTGTAGCCACCCTTAGAGAAGTGGTTCTTGGTCTAGAACATAATGTTAAATGCTGGCTAACAACCAGTAGTGCAACCTCAGGAACTAAACTCTCTGGTTCCAGATCTGTGATCCTGAACACGAGGCTGTATACTTCTTATTTTTTAACATGATAACTAAAAAAGGTCATGTTCCGAGACAAATCACAATAACCTACAAGCAGTATTTTGGTATAAAAGTAGCTTTTGACCTGGACAACAAAGTAAAGGACAGCCTCAACTCTCACTGAAATATAAGACCATGTCAGCTTGCCAAAACCACGTTGTGTAAAACTGTTTCTTAGCTTTCTGTAGTCTAAGAGCATTGATACTCATGGAGTGAGTTTTGGGCAATACCATCCATGCTTTGTCATCTGTACCTTTTTTAGTTTTATTCTGTTAATTTATGGTGGATGTGTGTATTTAACCTATGACCTAGAACTAAGCACTTTCCAGTGAACAGAAAAAAGAAGGTAGGATCTTGAATTTTTGTCCATGCAAGCTTGTCTCAGAGGATACATAGCAATTATTCATCTGTCAATGCAATTGTTGTCTTAATGAAACGACAGACTAAACTAGATTTCTCACCGTTGTAAATGTCTTCATTTTCTAACTTGAGCTTCTCGCTTCTTCGTGAGGAGCTTGTTTTCTTGACTGGGTAGCGAAGCTTTGTTACTAGCCCTTGGTTTGGCTTTTCATAGTTATATATTAAATCCTTTAGCGTTCTGAAGGCCGTTTCTGGAACACCTTCAGAAGTCTGTAAGGAAATAAAAACTAAGTTTGTTTGAAGTTGTATTTGTAATCTGTAATGAAAAGAACTGTGCATAACTTGTTTACCAAAGGACATTTTGTAAACCTGTATGGTGACAGAATACTGTTCTAAATACAAGAGGGACACCTGTGTGGTGGTGTGGTGATGGTACCAAGCATAACCTCCTTCACCAGCCCTGCTTGTGTGTGCTGCAGCCAAGGGAAAGCTATTTAGTGCTCCCTGCCTGGCTTCAGATCACAGGCTTCCCATCCTAGAAAGAACAAATGCTACCTCCTTCATTCCAATAGCTGATGTCTTTAACCATCCCCCTCGTAGCCCTGCAGGTCTGACTATGTCTGAGTTCTTCCCTTTGGGAATTCCCGAAAGGACTTAAAACAAAATTTACATTGTTTCACATCATATTTAGCTGTTCAGAAAAAATAATAAAAGGATTTCAGTCAACTACAGTCCAAGCGCTATGAAATTTAACTCTTCATCACAAACCATGTGTTTTACTCTTTCCTTGCAAAAGAACAGAACCAGTTGGTGCCTTCTGGGAAGCCATGGAGATCACAGTCCGCAGGCAAATGACTTGCTCTCTGCATGTGTTCTTCAAGACTTGGTCTATATCAGCAAAAAAGTTTTATGATATTGCTGTCCTGGTAAACCACTTAAACATAGATCCCTACCAAGACAACTGAAGAAGTTTCATACTCAGTGTTAAAATGGTGATGAGGATAAGCAAACTATGTATGTATTCTGGAGGTTTAAGCTCTAGGAATTATTGCTATGGAATCAAAACTTAAACTGATAACTGTTTTTCAGCATCTGGCACCTCAAATGAGCACCAGCTTTCACTTTTAGGTGGGAGTTTGTTATTTGCCTCAGGCTTGTCCAAATTTGTGGCCAGCATAGGAAACTGCCGAGGCCAAACATGGATGACACTCCTTAGCTGGGGAAAACAGTCCTCACAACTGACTTTTAACACATGGACTGAACTGCTTCTGCAGCATCACTTACATGTAATTTGCATGGAGACTTTTGCAACACTGTCAGCTTCAAGAAAGTAGTGAAAGTTATATTAACAAGATGTAATCACAGCGAGGGTCCCACTTGCACTACCAGTCATTAAAAGTCAATATTGAGGCTTTGGTTTCACTTTATCACCATCTGGAGATGTGTTATTTCCTTTTTTTTTCTTCCTTTTCATTTTTTTATCTTTCCTTCAACTCATTATAGATTGAATGCCTCTGCCCCTTTGCACTGGTTTTGGCTGGGATGGAGTTAACTTTTTTCATAGCAGCCTGTATGGTTCTGTGTTTTGAGTTTATGACTAAAACAGTGTTGATAACGCAACAATGTTTTGGCTATCAATGAGTAGTGCTTGCTGAGTACTGAGGTGTTTTTCCACCCTGCTCCCCCAGTGAGTAGACTGAGGTGTGCAAGAAGCTGGAAGTAGATACAGCTGAACTGACCAAAGAGGTATCCCATCTCTCAAGGCATTATGCTCAACTTTAAAAGCTTGGGGAAAGTGGGGATAACTGTGGTTTACGGCAGGTAATCATTTACATGTGCTGAGACTCTACTTTCTGGGAAGCAGCTAAACATCTATCTGCTGATGGGAAGTAGTGACTAAATTTCTTATTTGCTTTGCTTGCATTTATCACCTATTGTTTCACCTGCCTTTTATCTTCATCTATGAGTTTTTTTCAATCTTGCTTTTCCTATTTTCTCTTCATCAACAACCTGTTGGGAGGAGTAGGGTGTGAGCAAGCAGTTGTAGAGGTGCCTGTCAGGCTCAGCCTAATAAACTCTAGAAAGTTCCTGGCTGGACCTGGCCCTTGAAAAAAAAACAAATAATCCCCCATCATCATCAATATACTATTTTCAGTATATTTTAGTAAACCAAAATAATCTGACTTAAAAACTAGAAGAACAAAAGTATTCTTTCACATTCATGACCAGGCCCTGCAAGGAAAATTAAGTTTGAAAAAACTTAAAGAGTTGATTGTCTGCTGATAGGTGTGACAGCAAAACTGAGAAGAGTGGCTATAATCCAAAATAGATTACTTTTATGTCAACGAATCATTCAGTTCTTTATGGGAAATTTTGTCGCTCATACTGAATCCAAACCACTAAAAAGCAAGAGTGACCAGCGTATGACATTTTGGAATGTCGTTTGTAAAGTGAGTTTGATGACCTCATTCCACTTAAAGCCTACTTAATTGTTGGAAGTCCTTTTGACTATTCCTATTCCCAGTCATGGGTTGATCCAGTTTTTAAAATGTCCTCTTGGCTTGCCTATAAATTGAAGATTCTTTGTGTAGGGATCTGGTTGATACAGTCTGCTCTTATGCATATTCCAGCAGCAAGCAGCACTATCTGAAGTCATTACTTTCGGTACCACAGAAAAGCACAGAATTATAGATACTGTGATGGCTTCACTCTGATGAGCAGGTCTTTTAAAATCAAGAAGTTCAATATTCAGAACCCCTAGATTCTAGGTGCCATGGTAGAACTTCCAAGTAGAAAAAGCTAATTAGAACAGAAGTGCTGAAACCTATAGATTTTTTCTTCAATAATATAAAAAAGAAATGGTCAAATCAGGAAATAGCTGGTCAACAAATAGTTGATTCATTCAGATTATTAGGGATTTCCACAGAGATAATATCTACTTATAAGCTTGCAAGTATGTCAGAAAGTCAAAAAGTAAACATAGCAGAAAAGGAAGTTGGAAATATGTAAATTTTTTTGAAAGTGATGACTCCTATTTATTTTCATGGTACAACAGATATGAAAGAACACAATAACACTATTTGATTGAACAAATTCTCAGCGATGAAACACTATTTTTCAACATAGACATCACCATTAGCTATGCATTTTCACTAGTGATGAACAAGAGCCAGTGTGCTGAGCTCATAAAAATGTGCAGCAGCAGTGGTGACCCATTGTTTCACAACTGTTATTACAGCATTCCTGGGAGGAAAATATTGCCTGCACAGTCCAGCTTTCCTCAACCCAAACAGATGGAAATCAGAAGGTGTCGAATCTGGCCAATACAGTGGATGTGGTAGGACAGTAAAGATCCGATTGGCAGTGTGCACCATGGTCTTCAAACTGGTACCTACTGTTATTGCATTGCAGAAGATAGAGTGTCTTCTTCTCTGGCCTGACTCTGGAATTTCAAGCTGTCAGCTTAATCAGTATTGTGATGTAGTAGTCAGAGTTGATGGTTTGTCCAGGTTCCAGGAAAGTCCAGAAGGATCACCCCTTTCCTATCCCAAAAGACAAAGCCCAGGACTATACCTGCTGAGGGCTGTGTCTAGAACTTTTTCTTTGATGGAGAATTTACATAACCACTCTGTGGACTGCCATTTTGACTGTAGCTCATACTGGTGACACCACATCTTGTAACTAATAAAGATGGGATTGAGAAAACTGACACCTTCAGCCTCACATTCGTTCAATAGATCCTTACAAACTTGCATACAGTGTTCATTCTATTCCTGTGTGAGCACTCGTGGGACTCACCTGATGCAAACTTTTGCAATATGCCAACATTGCCACTATCATTTCCACTTTGAAGCTGATATTCAGCTCCATGTTCATAATCTGCCAATTTGTTTGGATGATCTGGTCGAGGCACTCTTCATTTTGTGGTGTGGCAGCTGTGTGTGACCATCTAGAATCTAGGACCACCTAGTGGCTTGCCTTTCATGCTGCTGTCACCACTGCTGAAATACACCACCGACCACCTTACTGTGCTCATATCCACTGTTTGGTCTCCATAAACATTTCGCACATGTCAATGAATTTCAGTGGTTGTTATTTTTTCTGCATGGAGGAAACACATCATATCCAGATGGCCACTTTTGTTTCATCTGCACTTCCATTTCAGATGCCGTTTGTCAGACTGCCCCTCTGCTGCTATCTGTTGCATAGCAACAAAATGCAATGGAATACTGGTGGAAAGGTTTAACTTCTACTACCATACTACCAACATCTGCCTCTGTCATTGCTGGCCAACATAATAAAATAGGAGGCATTACTTTTGAAGGAGGCTTCCTGTTTTATAAGGCAATCTTTTCAAGTACGTTATTTTTAAAAATTCATTAAAATTTAAAATAATGAGGTCTTTACAGATGAAATGAGATTTGCTTACCTGTATTTTATAATATCCTTCATATTCCCTGAAGATACGATAAGTGTAGATGACTTTTTCGAAGCTGTGAAAAACATTGTTGTATACATTATGTTTGTGTCAACTGTCAGACCACAGGAAAGGGCTTAGACTACTACAGCTGAATATGACACTCAGGTATTGGTTTTGTTTGCTTGCTTGCTTTTTTTTTTTTTTTTTTTTTTTCTTTTTGCTTGGGAAAGATCTTGAGCAATCATGTCCACATCAGCTAACTGCCTGAGCTCTCCTCCTGCTTCTTAGGTCCATTTTTTATGTTAAGTTTCATATGACCACAGCTTCAATAAAATAAATTTGCTAATTCAAAGTAATGAAAATGCTTCTGGATACATTGAGAAAGAGCTGGAAGTTGCTGTTACTTGTTCATAGACAGTAAAGCCCACTGAAAGCTGCTATACATGTAAAATAAGAGTCTTTGCTTCTATAGGATGCCTAATTTCTTGCTCACAATCAGCAGAATTGCTTTACTATATTAAAAACCACTTTGCAAATGTCAATATGGAATAAAATGCAGGCAAAGGGCAGACTCATGCATCATTGATAACTGCAGTGTCTCTATCAGCAGCGAGACAAAGGGGAGCTGTAGCTTGGATGCCTCTCATACTCCAGCAAGGTTAGATGTACTAGAACTACTGTATGATAATATAGCCTTTTTAGGCTGGAATGACAATCTTAACATGTACCCCTCCTAAAAAAATTTGAGCTACTGTGAAGACCCAAATTGCTGCAGGGGAAAGTGAAGTATCCTTCTTTCCCCGAATTCATACCCTAGGGCAAAAAGAATGGGCTTCAAACTATCAACTCCATAGGAAATGTCGCCTTTCAAAAGACTGATCTGCACCTCAAAACAAGAGAGAATTACCTGGGATATGACACAGGGTTACTGTGTTATATGGAAACTACGAACAGTGGCACGAAGTGGCATTCTGAAAGGCTGTCTTTAGGAATGTCTTCTATTGTGCTATAGAAGTTGGGAAGGATGGGAGAGGAGAGAGAGTGAAAACCACATTAATCAAAGTAGCAGTAAGGAATGATTCTGTAAGAAAAGCTGCAGTTCACTTTTCATATGAGATCTATTAGCATTCTGCTGTAGAGAATAGGTGATTTATTTCCTGTGGCATGCACAGGAGTGAGAAGTTATAGAATGCTTTTTCTGTAAGCAGCTTTCCTTGTGTGGGCCCACAAGTAATCCTCCCACTGAACCATCTATGCCTCCACCTGTTCCAGATGCAATTCAAACTCAAATGTATTTGATTTGACTAGATATGATACTGACCATTTAATAATGAGCATATCCAGAAGAGAAGATATGATATTAGGGACAAACAAGTGGGCTAAGTCTCTGACCCACAATGCTAAAAGAAAAAACAATGGAGGAAGGGAGGGAAACCACATATTTAACAGATGCTGGGACTGGAAATATCTGCAATAGCATTATCAACACATATGATTGTGAATTAAGATGTATAAGACTGAGATAGAAAAGCAAAACAAATGGAATTCTAGAGTTCAAAAACTGAGAAAAGTTTTCATGTTTTGAAATATGTTTACTCTAAACTTTGCAGATAACTTACAAAGTAAACCCAGCTCAGGCCTGTATATAAATAATTTGATTCCATATACTTCCCATTCTCTCATCTGTTTTCCTTGCCTTCCAGTGCGATACCTCTTTAAACTGTATCTTGCAGCTGTATTACAAGAAGAATGTTGAATTCTTGGAGAAATGTCAGTAGAAAATGTCCTCTACTCACCAGCATACAAAACAACAACATGGGCTCTACATTTAGGAAATTATTCCTCTTTAGCATTTCCTAGAGTTTTGATTATTATTATTTTAATAATATGCAAGTGTTAGAACATTAATGATACTGATGGCTTTGGACACATTTTATCAACAGAAATGAAAACTTTTTATCAAATATAGCAATGACAGCTGTTCAGAAGATGAACTGGCGATCATGATAATCACCAAAAAAGGCAGAAAAGCTGCAGAGAGATTTAAACCACAACAAAACAGCAACAACAACAACAAAAAACAATATCTGAAAACAGGTAATTTTAGTTGGTATGCATGTTCATTGGAAAGAGTTCAGCTGTAGTTAAATGAATTGAGCTGAGATGAGAGGGAGAATCTTAGCGCAAAAACCTAGTTATGGGCACTGGCATGTAAATGGATGTTTGTTCTGCAAAGAACCTACTCTGCTCTCTGAAGAATTTACTATGGACTGGGACTAGTTATAACTTCTACTCAGAAAAGATTAACTTTGACTACCTCTTTTTTTTTTTTTTTTTCCCTCCATGAGGTACCTGTAAAAATTCACAAGTATCTGGCTTATGAGCTTTTAGAAAAGTTGGTCTTCATTCTTTAAACATAATGTGCAAGTAAAAGTAAGACATAGAACTGAAAAACAGTAATCTAAATGGATTGTTTCTAAACTTACTCTTTTTCAATCAAAATTTGAAAAGTCATTGTTCGTATATTACTTGGCTGCTACAGTTATTTTAACATAAAATGAACATGAAATTGCCATTACAATGAAAACTTCTGATTCAAAATCAACTATTAAATGCTTATAAACAACTGCATATTATGATTCAAATTAACAAACTAATTGGTGTGAGGACAAGGGAGATCTTGTAAACTCGTAACTGATTTGTATCTCATCTGCCATTTCTCCTTACTCATCTTTGTCATTCCCAGATGATTCTTCCTTCTACTCATCAACCCAGCAGTACTCCATGTTTCCTCCTCCCTTTTTCTCCCTTCTCCTTTGATTTGTTTCAAAAGCAGTGAGATTTTGATTATTGATAAAAAATATTTCCTGACATTTCTGAGCTAATTAAATGTTGTACTAATTTTTTCTTTTCACGTCACTCTCAAACACACCATCAAGGAAAGCGTAAAATTTTATAGGTTCATGCAAAAAGGACTAGTTAATAGTTCATAAACTCTGAACATATTAAGAAAAGATTGATTATTTATGAAAAATGTAAACCAGACTTTATGAACAGGAAAAAAGTACTGTTCCCAATAGGAAAAGAAAATAATCCGATTTTAATTGTTTTAAGCTAAGCAGTTTTTTATTCCCATCTTGTTCATGGGCTTGTCATGAATTTGAGTAGGACATGGTATCTGTCTGTCTCAGCTTACCTTCTTACATCTGATAAACTTTGTGGGAAACACAAGGCTAGTGCTTCATCAGATAATCAGCATGCATATGAAGAAGAAAATGTTTCATATCCTACTGTGAGACTTTTCTGTGTCTCAACAGTGCTAGAATGGTATTTACTCATTATAACAGAGGTAGCAACTTTGAGTGAGGTTCTTCTCACCGTGTTTTGGCAGGCTGAGGTATTTTCTCTGGGCTCTCTCTATTGTCTGCAGAGAGACAAATAGCATCAGCAGAGAACAGTTCATCCATTCTCTGTTGTATGAATTGTTTTTACAAATGCCACCCACTCGCTGTAAAGAAAACCTAAGGCTACCAACATCGCTTGAATACATCTTCAGACATATTGTTAACATTAGGTAAGGACTATTAACGCTAGAAAAGGAGAATTCTTAGTTTTGAATCTATTTGAAAACTTGTAAGAAACTTAATGTTAAAATACTTACAAAACACACAGACACAAGGCTCCAGCCACACTTTCACTCTCTCTTATTAAATAGCTACCATTCTTTCCTTTCTTGCACAGCAGTTCTTCGCATGCTTTTCTTGATATCTTTCCATGAAAAAATGGGAACTCCATGGATAAACAGAAACAAGGTCTCTTGTCTTTCAGACCAATTCTAGAAAAAGCCAGAAGACTAGCATTAAAAGAAGACTTATTCTAAAAGCTGCTGTTAAGAAGTGAAACTGGAGGTGTGAAGTATGGTCATGGCTTCATGTTGCTGTAATTGGTCTGTCTGTAGTGCAGTTAGTCATCAGCTTAATGAGCACAGTGAGGGCAGGGCGTGAAATGGGACATGATTCTTCTGCACTGTTAACAGTCCATGTCAGAAGAGAAGACTCTTCTGGCACATTGTACGACAGAGCTAACATTTGGTTTGTGTATCACGTTTCTAAGCTATGCAGTAGCGTAGCAGACACCTAAGCACAGTCACATTTTAAACTTAACTTTTATATTTGAAGATCCTCGAAGGCTTGCTGAACTTCACCCTTTAGCACAGCTGTTGGTTGTTGTTGCTGTTCTTATGGTTTAATGGATTTTCCAAGTTTCAGTGAAAGTTGGTCAGCAATATTTGAGAATTAAATTTTTGAAGAGGTGGTCTCTCTGCTGCCTCCTTCTCATTTTTAAAGTATAACAATTTTATCAATAAGTTCTGTTATGTCTATGTCATGATTTAGAAAACATGCTAGGAAGAAGACGATGGTCAGACAGTGCCTTTTTGTACCCCTAGGAAGCTGCTGTCAGTTCAGTGTGGGCAGGATACAGCCGTGTGGAGAACTGCTGCTCCCTGATGGAGGAAATGCTGCCCAGTTCTATGGGAGATGCTCTCCAGGTATTTAATGCTTTCCTCACTGGAAGGCAAGGACTGGGGAAGGGTGGAGAGCAAACAGACCTGGAGAAGCAAGAGATAAAAACCAGACTGGGCAGTATTAGTGAAGGAAACTGAGGGAGGACCTAAAGATACAGGAGTAGCTGTGATTCAGAAGGTGAGACTGGAAAGAAAACAAGCACTGGTCATGCAGATGGAGCGGGTTACAGTTACCAGGGAAGAGGAAAGGGACAGAGAAAGCAGGAGAGACAGTCTTCAAAGCTGAGGAAAAAGATCAGGGACTGCTGCAACACAGTCTGTTTTCAAAGTCAAAACAGTCCAGGTCCACAAGAGCTGGAACTGGCTGGGGTCTTCTTGATTTCAAAGATCACTTTGAATGTAATGCATGTACACTTCTCAGTTTTGTAACCTGAGGATGATTCTGAAGTTCTCATAATGTGTCACCATTTCTCTGTCACGCGATGTCAGGTGATGTCCTTGCTCTATGGCAGTGATCCCACTGCACCATGACGGTTGCTTACACTATCAGTGCTAGTGACATTGCACTTTCCTTGTACAGTTCTGGGATCCACCTTGCCCACAATCCTTCACAATGGTACCATAAGCAATGGTTGGCTATTTTCTCTCTTTTTTTTTTTTTACAGATCCTCCTCCATTTCACAAAAATTCCAAGAAACCTTGTGAGTGCAAGTACCCAGCAGTTAGATGTCAGAGTTACAGCATGCTGCTGGCAAAATTCCTATTTTCTTCCTTTTGTGCAAGCAAAGTGTGGTAACAGATCACTGTCCATAACCTGACCATTTGACACAGCAGCAGCCTGTCCATCCTTGCCCTGCCTTTTTCTGCCAAAGGCAGATGAAGCATTGTCATTGGTGCTTAAGTTCAACCTTTTCTGTTTCCTTGATGCTTCTCAGAAACCTTAAAATAGCTCTCACAAAGCTAGGGCAAGGTTTGAAATGACTCCAAGACTCATGTACAGATGTTGCAAGCCAAAGAGGTTTGTGGTTCATTACAGTGATCCCAATTCCTCCCAATTAAGATGTGGAATGAAGTTGAGGTGTTGATTGAGAAAGGGTATGCTGTTATTAAAAGACTGGCAAGTGGGAAAGGAAAAAGAAAAAGAAAAGAAAAAGAGAGAAAAAAGAAAAGCAAGCCACCACTGCGGATCCTGTGACATCCTGAGGGCCTGTCCTTCTGTGGTGGCTGAGGATGTGGTGGGGTATACACCACAAGTAGGGGGGTTGGCAGTGCCTTTTATGCCATATGATGGTCCCTTCTAATTGGACCTATGTGCTGTACAAATGCCATACTGGCCACGCTTCCCCTTTTGCATGATGGTTGTGGTTGGGGTTGAACCTTAAGCAAGACAACTAACTTCTACTTTCCCACTGTGCTAGGGCACAACAGGTCTTTGATATGGAACTTTCAGAAGGGTGTTGCCAAACAATTTTTCTTCTGTGGCCTTCAACAAGATTGTTATGGCTTGTTACTCAATTCACCACTTAGCCACAACCAGAGAGGGGCTATTCACAATGTTACAGTTCCAAATAGTGCCATCACAGAATCTGAAATCAGATCCAGAATCCAGAAATAAACATGTCACTTTACTCTTAGAATAGGGCATCAGAAAAGGGAAAGCAGACAACAGGGTTTGGATGGAGAAAACCCACCAGCAACAGGAAGAAAAAACATGGAGAGGAGATTCTGTGTGAGGCAGCAACAGCAGCCACAAAAACTGGAGGAACAGAACAAGGAGAGAAGCAACAAAGTTACAGAGAGGATCCTGAAAAACATGAAAGAGAAGAAGCAGTGGATCTCAAAAAAGTAAAAAATACTGAATTGAAACTGGGGCATAGAAGATAGTTTATATACAGGGGCTTTGATGAAAGGGAATATATCAGAAGGACCTTGTAGCAATTTCAAGAAACACAAGAGGATGAGTAATTTTGGAATAGCAGTTGAGGGAATAGCTAATATTGTAGTGCTGTAACAGCTAAGGAGTAATAGAAAATTAATGAAAAAATGTTCTTTTTCATTTCTGTAATGCTTATAATACTAAAAGACAACCAACCAACCAGAATCAAAGCGAACAAACAAACAAACAAAAAAGCAACAGAAAAACTAAAACAAAACAAAGAAAGAGAAGAGGGACAAGTAGACAGGAGCTTGAGGATACCAAAAAGGAAGATTTGAAAGGGAAAATTCACTTTAAAGGGAAAAAGAAGTTAGCTGTGACAATTCAGCATTCCAAACAGAAAAAGCTTTTGAAGAGAATGAAACAAGGACAGCAGAAGGGGCAAAACTGGGAGAAGGGCTTATATAACTAAAAGACACTGGAATGAACACTAAAGACTTGTAGATTTTATAATAACTGAATGTAATTAAAGACAATCATAATTACCCATGTTCACTAATACATGCAACTTCCTTCTGTATTTCAAGATCCTGGGCAGTTACTGAATTCATACAGTATTGGAGTAACAGTACTGATGAAAAGGACATTCAGCTCTGGGTACTACTACTGATGATACCCTGGTCAATCTTCTTTGTTTTTAAGTTTTAATTGGTTCTACTCTAGACACAGAAAAAATGAAGGTGAAACCACCAACTTCTTTTGAAGATAAAATATGATGATGAGCTCAATATCTTTCCCTTCCAAGGAAAGCTTGCTTTTCTTACAACAGTTGCTTGCCTATCCAGGAATTCCTCCCTATAAAAATTGTATTGGTTCTACTCCTCTTTAGAAACACTTCTGATTTTTAGGAGAAAGAGCTGTCTCTTCTCCTTTCTCACCAACTACACATTTGAGTTACAGTGTGGGACTGAGTACTTTACTGGTGTGTAGCTGCATAGCTAGATTTGCTAAACTTCAGAAACAATCTGAAATTTTCAGCCAGCACGGTAAGATCCTATTAGGAAGTGAAGAAATTTTTTGTGCCACTAGTTGGGCAGTTTACACCGTGTAACTCCATTTATTTACAAGCATGTTCTCATTTCTGGTGTATTTATTTCAGTTAGAGATAGGGTCAATGGTGCGCTCGATGTGGGAAGATTGGAGCTTTTATCTGTTTAATCTACTATCACTGTTTTGAAAATCTCTTGCCTTAGAAATCATCATGGGAAAATGAGGTAAGAATTGTGTAATGGTAGATTTTCAGCTCCTTTTAGGATTTTCAGTTCTTTGTTCAAATAACAAGTAACGATCCCAGACAGAAATTCTCACTGTGAAACCACGGTTCAATGTGCACAGTGCAAGCACAACTCAGAGTTCAAAATTTAAAGAATATATCAAGACAATTTGTTCCTGCAGCTTCTCAGCAGGGTTCAATAGAAGAGGGTCACCTAGGGATTGAAGTGATCCTTTTACTTTACCTATCTGCAGTACTCAAGTGAAGTTGAAGTTTAGCTTAAAAGCAGAAACCACAGAAATGTACAATGCAGGAGAAAGGAAGAAGAGAGACACCATAAATATAGTCTGGTCTATCGCTAAAACACCAACATAACAAACTGATCAGACACAGACTAATCACTGTCCCTCAAATGCATACAGAGGTGAGTGTATATATTTTACTCTGGCTAGGCTAGTTTTCTGGTAGGCTAGTTCATGGCAAAAAGACACCGGCAAAGACATAACAGGACTTTCAGGTCACAAATGGAGATACCTGTTGACAGATGCTGTGTAAATTTGAGAAATGTGGTGAGAGATGTCGGCTACCTCAGAGCTGTGTCATGAACATCACTCACCATGATCTACAGCATGCGACATTTAGCTTTTACCATCTACATTTGAATCATACAATGAATCATATACCTCCATGGGCCAAATTCACCTATAATTTCAGACCAAATAATTCCTATTAAGTATTTTTAGCTTATTCAACCCCGCATATCCAGGTTGCCCACTCTGAAAAATTCATGGAATGGCCAGAAACAGGAGCTAATGGTATTAACTTTGATGAAATTCGGATGTATTTCACATTATGGGCCAAGGAGTGCAACATTTGGGTTTCTTCACAACCCTTCACTGACAGAAAATTCTTTAAGAGGGCCTCACGTGAAAAAGAAGAAAACTGAAATAGCGTTACCTACACAATAGCAAGAAGCAGTCTTCATCAGTGAATTCAGGGTACTGTGTGGCACAATTCTGGGGCATCCAGGCAGGAGCCCGGGCTTCTGTTTGGTGGAGGAGACCCTTCCTGTCAGCTGCTGTAAGCTGTTGTGAGACTGTTCCTGTTCCTCAGATGCAGCTACTTCTCAAGTTGTCTGTGCTTGCAGAGTGGCAACAAAGCCTGAAGCCACTCTAGATCACAGCAGGATAGTTTGTGACAGGAGAAAGAGACTGAGAGCTGCTGCAAATTATGTGTAATTTACGACAAAAGAGGTAGGAAGGTAACAGCAGCGATACCCCAAATCAACATACCAAGGAATCCATAGTGCATAAGTGCCTATTTGGAGAGCAGGGGAAGGTACAAGAGAGGCACAGTGCACTGGCTAGATCCTTCTAAGCTGCAGCATATTTTGTGCAGTGGATGTAATCGCACCAGACTAAGCCTTTGGTCATTTTCACTAACATTATTAGCAACACCAAATCAAGCTGTGTCTGGTGTGAATCTGCTCTTAAAATAATTTTTGTCTTTCCCAAAACAGGATTAGATTGTTGTTATTTTTTTTGTTTTATTTTTCCCCATCATTCACTGAAGGAATGCTTCTAAGGTAGACTTCTGCAATGATTGACTGACCTTTGCATGTTAGAGAAAGGAAAAAAATGCTAAGCACCTTTTCCTGCTCTCACCTCCACATGGAGAAAAGGCTAGATTGTCACTATCTCCTATACATGAAAATACTTCATACTCTAATCAACCTTCTATATTCTTAACAAAATGCAACCACTTCCTGCAGCCTTTCACCACAGGTTCCTTTTTCAAACCTTGCAGTTGTTGTCTTGGTTGTACCTGGACACCACCTTGGTTGCCACTTCTATAAAATGCTATGCCTCTGTCTGAACAAAGCCTTTTGACTACAGGAGAAAATATACACTACTGAAACGCATTTTCATGGTAATATCTCCTATTAGCAAGCACGCTTGGCATTCTGGTCTTGCCACCTATACAGGCTGCAGCTCTAACACAGAAAAGCTCTTAATAATACCTTCTGTAAGAAAAGTAAAGCCAAGGGAAAACAAAGTTGCTGAACAGCATGAAAAAAATACATTTTCGGTGGATAACTATGGGGCAGAGATCAAAGTTAAATTGAAAACCGTGGTCAGAAGAAGCTAAAAGCAAAGCCAGTGTGCTTGAAAATGGCTGAAGTTATGAATAAAGCAGGAAGTGTAAGTATGGGATGTAATCTGACCAGGTAGCGAAAAAGATGAGATGTAGAAATAGAAAGAAAGCTGACCTGACTTCTAGCTGAGTCTCCTGAAAATCTGAGTTCTTGGCCTGTGTTAGTAAATAATTATATTACTGTACAAACTGAACCAACAAGAGCTTTTACAAGAAATAACCATTATAGAAAGAAATTACATTTAATTTGGCAAAATTCCTAACTGTAGTGTGATGTCTACATCAGCCTGTGGTTTTGTTTTGGACATTATTTGTTTTGTATATTATTAAAATCACTATTATTTCTTCCTTTCTTTTCTGTCTTAGTAAATAGTTTTCATCTAAATCTGTGAGTTCTACATATTTACCCCCCTTCAGTTCTCTCTCCCATTCTACTGGGAGGAGGAGTGAGCAAAGGACTATGTGGTATTCAGCTGCCTGTTGGCTTTGATTTTACCAGTGGCTTTTTAACTAAAAGGATATGTCAGCAACTTGTCAACAATTAGCATTTGTGACCACAGCAAAAAGAAGCTGAGAGAAAGTATCAGTAAGAATTTACTGAGATTCCTCAAAGAAAAGCTAGAGAGGAAGAAAAACCATCAAAGAGGATGCTACAGAAGAGTCTTGAGCAAGAACAAACCCAGGAGAACTGAAGCCAGTGGAGCCTAAGGACAAGAAGCCTTCAGGAGCAGTGTGTTTTAGGGCTGTCATGGTTTTACATTTTTTGGTTTTCACTATTCCACATCAACACATCATGTAGTGCACTGGAACTAAAGTGTTAATGCTCCAATTCCATGACATGATGGAAATCATGGGAACTGACCCTTCTGGGTGGGGCGGTCTCTTACTGCCTGGCAGTGGGTGCTGGAGGGTGCTTTCCTAGCCATTCCAAGCTTTTCAGGTTTGACTCGGTCTCAGGAACTCTCTTCTCCCCTATCTTATTTATTAGTCTCAATTTCAATTGGATTGCATTATATTGTGTTATTTTGCATTCCAATATCATAGTTAGTAAAATAAGTTTTCCTCCATAGATTGTTGCTGCTGTTTTTGTTGTTCTTTTTTTTTTTTCCTCCCTTCCTTCCCATTTTGTGGTGCTGGGGTGGGAGTGGAGGGACAGGGGCCTACTGCCCCCTGTCACGGGCATAGAATGATCTAGTTCACACCATGACAAGGGCATTGAAAGGGTCTGTCAGGTTGCCGCCCTGTACTTAAAAACATTAGCAAAAACAGTTTTAACAGAGGAAATTGCAAGGTAGAAGGGATGCAAAACAACGAGGACTTCATAGGAATCCTAAGCGAGATCACAAAAAGAATCCTTAAAACTGGAGGGACTAATCACATTGAAAGAACATCACAGTACTTGAAGACTAAGTTACAACCCTACAAAGGTCAGCAGATGAGGTAAACCACAGGGGAAGAGAGAGGAGGGAAGGAAAATGAAACAAAACCCAGATCTTCCATAAGGGTTGAAGAACATGATACAAACGGAAAAATACATAAAGAACAATTTAATCCTCTCTTTTTAAAGAGATACATAAGCAAACGTTGACATACAACAAGTAATTAATTAGAGCAATATGAACTGTATTTGAATCATCGAAGCGGGCAGGAACATAGCAGCAAGGAAAAAAGGACTTGAAGTACAGCAGCACAGCTGTAACTCACTAACATTTGTTGGTGGAGTTCTCAGTTCTGGTTCATTTGGACTCTTCGACAAATAAAGCCTCCTACTGCTGCTGTTGCTACTATCAAATTCATATTCAAACCCAAATGCTTCATCTCACAGCGTGAAAAGCTGCGTGGAATGATTCTCTGACTTGGTGCCTCTGAAAATAACTCTATTGCATTGGTTAAGTTAATCATGAAGAAAGAAGAAGGAATAAAAATTAGTGTCATGAGCACTGCCATTTTGTTTTGGAAATCCAGGAATATACCAAGAAAACTCACTTAACTCTGATAGTGGAGAGTGATATGAATATGTGAACACATGAAGACTGCTCTAATCTGTATATACAGATGGACTGCATCAAAAAGTGCAAAACTAACCTTACTGTGCAGTTTCCCAGTGTTTCAGCTCATAGTTCTTACAGCCTGACATGCTAGCCCCCCCCCCCCCCCACTGTTTTGTTTTCTCAAGTCCATCCATCCAACTTGCTGCTCACTGCCTCAGTTGTGTTTTCTAGAGAAGACACTCACTAGATGTGAATTCACAAAAACCTGTTTTCTCACCTGTGAAAAATCTTGCATAAGACATTGTTTAACATACATGCCAAAAACAACAACAAAAAACCAACCGCAACCAAAAAGACACCTTAATGCTCTCAACCATAATTAGGGTAAGGAGAAAAACAAGATGCAGTACAGACACCCTCCAATTACAGATTACAGGGCACTAAGTGCAGCCCCCATGCAGCAGATGGGTACCACTATGAGGGTACCCGTGGAATCCGTGAACAAGGCTGTGAAGCTGTACAGGTGGAACACACAGATTTACAGCAAACTCAGCTTTTCCCATCAGGCTTCTCTGCAAATTTGAAGATCATTAGTGCCAAAGCCAAGCAGATTTTAACAAAGCTATCAGAAAGTTATGAAATAGATCTGGTTTGCTTTGTGCCCTTCGAGGGAGGCCAATTAAAGCTCTCTGCTCCACAACTCCCACACTTTACTATGTACTGGGTCTTGTGTGTTAAGTTAGGGTTACTTCTTGATTGTTGAAAAATAAGGAAGATCTGTCACACTGGTTTATCATGTCAAAGTGATTCAACAAATCGTCCTGTCAAACTTAAAGGAGCCCTGCAAGTTTCCTGAAGATTTTGTGAAATAACAGCTCACTTGGCTTGTTACAGAAAGAATTGCTATTTTTACATTTAATACTGGGCAAGCAGGTGGTAGATTTTGACCGCCTGAATACTTTAAAAAGCTCCTCAAATGTTAAAGACTTTAAACTCTCAAAACATACAAGAAGTTCCCTTCATAGCACGAATGAAACCAGATTTCTGGATAATGTTACTGAATTCCTCTAGTTCTTTGTTTTAAATTAGGACTAAATTATATATAAAAACTTCATCTTTAGAAGACAAAGCCCCTCCACTAGTCAAAAGCAACAGTGAGATCAGCAAGAGACAGCTAAGCACCCCCACACAGTCATCATGGGAGCAACAAAAAGCAGGGCCTCCCCCTGCTAGGGGAAGAGCAATTGCTTCAAGAAGAGACAGAGATCTACCTGTGGGAGACAAGGGGGTCTAGAATAGACCAGTGCCTGCCAGCAATTCTTCTGCAACACACACACAGTATTTATCATTGAGATATCCAGTCTCCATTTACATTATTAGATTTAAAAAAAAAAGTTTGTACTTACATGGTATCCAAAGAAGACACATGCGTTGTCAAGCACCTAGGATTAAGAAACTGGAGGGTATGGTCATCTCCATTTTGAAATAGTTTTACAGACACTGAGAAGGGCTGAGAGAGTAGGACTGCCAGTACAGCACAGATGTTGGGTGTCCTTAAATAATCTGCAAAGCATCCCAAGACTCTAAGTCTTCCTTTCCCTTCTTCAAAACACCAAGAATATGAAGCTTAAGCACAAGTGGCAGCAGCTCTGTGTGCCCTGATTGCCCTTTTGGAGAGTAAGTGAAAAGCCTGTATGTTCTCTGATAGAAAGAAGAGCATGTAACAGTGATTTTTGGATGCCCAACTGAATTAAACAAACCACAGCAATAGTAAGCCCTGACAATAGTAAGCTGTGGCCCAGCTCCTGATGCTGTCTCTTTGCCACAGGCACCCGCATCCCAAGCTGCCTGTCATTGCTGCAGGGGGATGTTTACACTGGCAGCTCTTTGCTCACTGTTCACATCTCAGGAAAATTCAGACCAGCCTCTTGGATGGTATTTAAATCACTTGAGTATAATTAAAAAATTAAAACAGAATTACAGAATCACAGAATTATCAAGGTTGGAAAAGACCTAGAAGATCATCTGGTCCAACCATTACCAATACTTCCCAGCTAAACCATATTCCTCAACACGACATCCAAACGTCTCTTGAACACTCCCATGGTCGGTGACTCCACCACCTCCCTGGGCAGTGCATTCCAGTGCCTGACCACCCTTTCCGAGAAGTAATATTTCCTAATGTCCAGCCTGAATCTCCCCTGGCGCAGCTTGAATCCATTCCCTCTAGTTCTATCACTAATTATACGAGAGAAGAGGCCGACCCCCAGCTCACTACAACCTCCCTTCAGGAAGTTCTAGAGAGCAATGAGGTCTCCCCTGAGCCTCCTCTTTTCCAGGCTGAACAATCCCAGCTCCCTCAGCCGCTCCTCATAAGGCCTGTGCTCCAGACCCCTCACCAGCTTCGTAGCCCTCCTCTGAACACGTTCCAGGGCCTCAATGTCTTTCTTGCAGTGAGGGGCCCAAAACACATTACTTCTCATCATTGCTCATCCCAGATTGTTTACCTCCATCCTTCTGCTAAATGGCTCTTGCCAACCATTTGTTTCCGGCAGATTACAGCACAGGGCAGAGGTATTCTCTCCAGACATTCACTGAGATTGAAAGCAGCATGTTGGCCGACGCCAAGCAGTCGCACTTCCCAGCACAACTCCTACAGAGGTCAGAAAAACAAAGTACTTCCCATCTGAGCCTTAACTAGGTCTGAAAGCTGATCAAAGGCTCTGTGCGGTCTCTAGATGGCACTGTGACTCTAAATAAAAGTTAATCTAAAATGAACAGCCCTCTTAAAAAAAGTTTTTGCATTGCCAATTGGGCAAGAATTCACAGCTGCCAAGCGACTACCTTCCAGATCTTTATCTATCAGACGTGCAATAATTGCTTTATTTATAGTATTTAATTACTACTTGGGCCACAACACATGCTTCACAAGATAGCCTCTGGAGTGTGTTCACAGCTCATACTGCAAAAACAGCCAGATGGCAACTGTTGCATGTTCATTCCTAAGTAAAGCTCATTTAGCTAACTGGGGACTCACCTAACTGCCATTCCGTCCCTGCAGTCCCAGGTGCGGTACGGATTGCCAGGTTGTTGTGTGCTAGAAACACTTAACGAGGGGTTAATTGGCTGCTCCCAGCTGCTGGAGATCTGTGTGATCTGTCACTGCTAGCTAGTCCACTGCTAGCCATCATCTCAATAGAGGCATGGAGGGATGTATTATCCCATTATTTAAGTCAGTAGAAAGATTATTTTTTCTCCTCAGCTTCTGAGTTAAATGTTAAAGTAAAAAACAGCTTTCCAATCTGTGTTACTGTTCAGAATCACTACTTACAGAAACAATTGTATAGGTGGTGGTACACAGACCAAAAACAAGTTCAATATCATGGAAGGGGAGGAGGGAAGGTCTCCTGCATCGTCAGGGAGACTGGTATTTAGGCACCTGCTGGCTTACATTGATTAAAAAACAGTAACGTTATTTCCTTGGTGGAAAGCAGAGTGGCAGCTGTCACGATGAACACTGAAGCTTAGCATTTTGTCTAATTATTCCGTGTGTTTGGGTTGCAGTTGAATAACAGCTCTGAGAATGGTACAGAATTAGAATGAAACAACACAATTTCCCTCATGTACAAGCTTTGTTTGTTCCAGTCCTTTAGGAAGACCTGTGCATTACGGTATCCATATTATCCTCTCATTTGTAACAAGTACTTCTAAGAAGTGGTATGCGTTGTCACTGCGTGGGCTTATGTAGCACACTGTATGTCAACAAGGCAAATGTTAAAATGAGCACTCAAAGGCAGAATAAAGTACTAACATTCTTTGCTGTCTGAACTCACATACCAAAGAGTCCCTAAGTTTTATTGCCAGCTCTTCTGCTGCTGGGCTGTGAAGATAATTTCAGTGCAGCAAAACTGGAGAAGCCTAAGTCAAGCACATGGTGCTACACCGGAGGCAATAGATTGATTCTGTTTCTGTCCTCCAGAAGATGGATACAGTCTGTGTTCAAACTTCCTTTTTGTGATTTCTTGGCACACTCATCAACCAAGATGGTGAGAAGACTGTGAGAAATAATGATCACAAATGCATTTCACTGAAGCCCAGACAAATCTTTTCATGTTGCTAACTTACAATACTCAACAGGGACCAGAGACTTTTCAATATAGGGATAATTCTAAGTAAATATTGCCAATCCATAATTACACGTTTTAGATTTCAGTGGGAAACAGGAACTCATCAGTTATAAGATATAATTAACAAATTCTCAGCTAGATTAAGAGAGAAAACTTAAAGCTCCCCCATGAACAGTAAGAACATTCTTATAAAAAGCAAGACCCTGGATGCTTGATGTCACTTTGCTACCCGCATATGTACACACAGTTGCTGCAAAAGCAAGAGGATATCACCCAAACAGGGTCCTGTTCTCACCCCTTTTGTGCAGAAAGATCAGGATCAATGATTTTGGTTTTTGTGTGCTCATGGGCACACAGTCACACAGAGCTCCAGCAGCTATGGAGCAGCAAAGATGGTTTTCTGCTGCATTTAATTCTAATGTTTCTGGATGAGCATCCTCCATGATTGACCTGTTTTGGACTTTTACAGTGACAATTGCCATTGCAAGGAGGAGCTTTAGCAGGTGGCTCCATACTGAGCAAACCCAGTCTGTGCTTGGTCCTCAAAAGTAGATTTGATTTGCAGTGGAGGAATGGTTTAAGTGAATGCTGTCAGTGTTGTTTAAACTTGCTGCTCTGCAAGCACTAGAATGCTGAAATTCCCAGTTGCACGTGAATGACTTATGAGCCCTCTCTAACAACTAGGTATCTCCTGCAATTTTGCTGCCATGTGATTCGCAGAAGCAGCTGGATAAAGGTGGACAGTTACAACAATAAATCAGTTTATAGCTGGTACTTGCCTCAGTTTTGATGAGAATGTGTTCTGTCCTGCTCCTCGATAGAAGTTCAAATTAAGTGAGAAGCCAGTCTAAAGTAATCTAGTTATTTTACTAAACGAATCCCACCTATTTATCATTCACGTCCAGAATGAAAACAGAAGTGAAGCCACTTATTTATTGAGCAGTAGTTGAAGCTTTTCAGACCAGCTCCCCTTTTCCATTGCTTTGTCCTTAGACAAGAATAAATTGAGGTTGCACATGTACAGTAAAAGAAGAAGAGGAAGAGGGAGAGGAGAGAAGAGGAGAGAAGAGAAGCTTCAATAACTCTGCTTCTCATTTGCGTGGTTTCTTGGAAATCTGCAGGTTCATTGCTTTTAATGAGCTGTATTATACCAATAAGCTATGAAAAAAGACTTAGCAGTGAGGTCTACTTTCTTCTTGTTCTTAAATGACATATACTTAGAAATGTAGTTCCAGAACACAAGTTCACATTTGACTGTACATGTTCTTTTATGTAACAATACGGCTACAACAGTAGCAACAGCTACTACAGCTGCTGACAACAAAAGCTTGTTCTCTGCCAAGATGGGAATTATATTTTAGAACTAAAGTAACACTCAAAGACAGTTCACAAACTAGGCTTGCAACTCTGTGGAAAGCGTCATTACAAGGATAAGAGATGTACTGAAAAAGACTGGGAGAGAAGGAGGAACAGCACCTTATTTCTAAGGTATCTGTGCCATGAAGTTGAGATTTTCATCCCGCTTAGAAGGGTCCAGATTTCAATCCAAAACCATTTAACCATTTATTTAAATACTCCAGGTTTTCTTCCTCTTCCAGGAATCTGGCTGTAAAAAACAAACAAACAAACAAACAACAACAAACAAACAAAAACAAAAAAAACAAAAAAATAGTTTGTTTCAGTTCAAAGAGATAAGATTATTTTGTTTCAAGATTTGTGCTTTGAAATGTTTCAGAGCTTTGCTTTGAGAAGCTGTAGCACTTAACTGTCTCCCTTCTTCACAGGATAATGAATTCCTTTTCACAAGAAGCCGGATTTGTACCAGGGGTTTCTTCTGCTTGGTTGAGCAACCTTTACTTGAGATTGCTATTACGCAATTATTTAAAAATGTTCTCTGATTAAGTAAAGAGAAACTGCAAGGATTCTTCAGTTAAGTAGATGATAATACCAAGAACTCCAGCATAAAAATAGTCATTAGTTATGATTAAGCTGTAAATTTCCTGAGAAAATAAGTGAAGTTTTAATGAATGGTATCCTGCATCAGAGAGGTGATTTTGAGTGTGCACTAAGCTTTCCCCCCAGGATCCTCAGGATTAATTAAGGATGATCAAATGCTTTAACCACAGTCTTCCTGTAACTTCTGGTGAGCACACTGCTAAGCAGAGTTCCTTTGGGTTATACCAGCAGGACTGTCTGTGCGCTGCCATCTTAAATGAAGCATGATGAATGGTATTTCTCTGCCCTCAGAGCATCTGCTGCATCCAACACCTGAGGTGTAGAGATGGGGAAACAGTCAAATGATCTGTTAGGGAAGTTTCTCAGGTATCATTATGCCTATTTGCACTTTGCCTGCCCCAGAACTGTGAAACGTGTAGTAAGTCTGCTTCCTGTACACAGAGTAGAAGCTTGGGGGTTTGCATAGAGAACAGCCCATCCTACCACTTGCGATCAGCTACACTGCAATCTTGCCTGGCTCCTAATGTTATCTTTTCTGATAATTCTAATTCCAATTACAGGGTTTTGTTATAAATTAGTATTTGCTATAAATTAATTCAACTTACTGATGATAATAATTGGGAGACATTTTTAACCTATTTTGCCAGTACTACTACTACTTCAGAGTCCCAACCTTTGCTGGAGCTGTACAGAATTTCTAAATAATAATAATAATAATAATCAGAAGACTCATTACAAGCTTTCAGCATTTTAACCCAGAACTTTCCCTGAGGCTCGCTCTGCCTTTTACTTGAATTTCAAGTTTCATTTATTTCCTTGTGCAGTGATGGGGTTAGTTGAGTGCAAGTAGTTACTGAAAGGTAACTTTGTTTTTTGGAGACTTGCTTGTTCTTGGTTCTTCTTCTGTCCATAGTTCCCCTTACTTAAGCACTAGAACTACCGTATTTGTACACATTTACAGACTGATAATTGTAGTGGGTCATATCTTTCACTACCCCTCCTCTAACAATTACTTCTGCTATCTTGATATTATCCATGTGCTTCTGATCTACTTCATATCGACTGCTCTATTTTTACTGCTATCTTTTCTGTCTCCTGTAGCAAGAAACATGATTTGCATGTTGTTTACCTTTTAAAGATAGCTTTTGGAGTTACTCATTTAAAAAACAAAAACAACCATGCACAAAATCACCCAAGCCATTAGCACAGTGTTGTTTTTCACATCATGACTTACAAAAAGGATCTGAATTTGTTTGTACAAATCCAGCTCTTCGGAAGTTCTGCTCTCTCTTGCAATAATTTCAAGTAATACTAACACATTTTCTTTAACTGATTGCTGTTAGCTATCTCAGAGCTATCTAGCATTTTGTTCTTTAGAATTATAGAATAGCTTACATTGGAAGGGACATTAACAATCATCTAGTTCTACCCCACCAGCTTAGGCTGCCCATGGCCCCAGCCAGGTTGGCCTTATATGCCTTCAAATATGGGGCATCCACAGCTTCTCTGGACAGCCAATGCTAGTGCCTCATCACCCTCTAAAAAAAAGATTTCTTCATAACATCTAACCTACGTGTACTCCTTAGACTTGCCATAAATCAGGTGTGTCTGCATTTAATGTCAGCAGATCAAATGCTCCGCTATTACAAGCATGAACCTTGGTTTGCAGGCCACATCCAGGCCTCACACTTGTGGCTTACCAAAAACCAGTGCGGTTCTTGTTACCGGGTTAGTGTGTTCCTAACTGGTTTCAAGTGTCCTGCCCACTTCTTAATCCAGACAAGTAATCACATCCCACGTGCAAGCCCCAGGTAGGATTTAAGCATAATCTCTTCACCTTCAAGAGGGAATAGAGACTACAGTCTGTTTTATAATGGTAGATGTCTAACTAAAAGAGGACTTGCATGGGATCTCAGCAGTTTCAAGGGAAGCAGCAGTCCCTGAGGTGAGATTGTCTTTACCTTAGGCCAGCAACAAGAGCCTGTCAGAAACCATTCTTGCAGATATGTCTTCCTGAGGTTCAGAGATCCTAGGGAAAAAGAGAAATCCTACCTGATCAAACACTCTATCCTGCTCATAAGGAGTCAGAACAAATTTCTTCTGACGGTATGATGCAGCTCAAACAGCAACCAGGACTAAGCCTGCTTTCTGTTCCATTAGTGCAGCTGCTTGCAGAGGAAATATTAACTTTAATTATAGCAGCATAAAGGGGAAAGGTTTTGTAATTGCTCAAGTTGGCAATCTGTAACTTAGGCATTAGATCTCTGCCAATACAGAAATTTAGTCACAATGCGAGTCATTGCTAAATGGAGAGAAGGATTAAATTTTCCTTTTATTCTGCTGCGAGTCAGGAGGGAATCCAGGGCATAAAATAACAGTGCAGAACTGTTATAAGTGAAGGGTCTTGGGTTCCAAAACATTTGTTCTTTGTAATTCTCTATAACAATAACGTAATTACTATTTTACAATTAACATCTTCTATACTTTCATGCTTCATGTAGACATCTACAATTGAGTGCTGTGATTATGGTAGTCAACCTCATACATTTTATAGAATAGTACTTGTAGATCTTGATTTCTGAAGAATATATCCTATGGAATTAAAGTTTGAGAACTGAGTAACAGCATTATTTTTCTCTGCAGTGAGGATGAAGACAAAAGGCTGCATTTATAAGGGATTTTTTTGCAGCATATCTGAGTGTATTCTAGTGAGATTGTATAGCCCATGGACAAAATGACTTTTTTGTGTGTGTGCAGAGAGAACTTCTTTCTCAGAAATCAAATGAAGTCCCGCTTTGTAGTGAATTAGAAGGTTCACTCTGTAGCAATCGCAACATTTTCTTAGAGAAGTGCAAATACATCAAACCAAGGATGCTGGCTAAAAGGATGTATAGTTACACTTAAACCATTTTGAGCAAAATATTTAGTGCTCATTTTGTAAGTACAGAATTCAACAGCACATGGTTGAAAATAAGGTTGAAATCATTTGGGACTCTTCCCCATTCCTCAAGCTAAGTGTTGTTCTGCATTTGAAGGTCTCTGTGACATAGACAAAGGCATTTCATAAGGTCTTTGTCCTCAGTGAACCTACCCAGCCGTGAAAGTATATTCTTTTCACTTGGGCTTCCATGCATAACTTCAGTTAGATCACTAAGGTCAGAATAACTCGAAGTCTTGAGCACATTTCTGTATTACTACCATGTGCTTTGAGACAAAAGAAAAGCCTTAAGTAAAAACAACAAACCACAAAAGCTAAGTGGTTCTAAGTCAGCTGATAAATGCATTCCTTTCAGATGTTACAAATGTCCATCTACTGTACGTACAAAACAGTAATTTGAAAAGCAGACATGGCTACGTCATGGAAATTTCCCAGGCACGCTCAAGGCACAAAGACGATGACTACATTTAAAAGACTTCTTCTTTATGTCAGTATTAGTGAAACATTTTATACTCAATCCTGATCTGCCAACTTGAAAAAAATATATATTCCCCATATACTCCTAGCCTTTCAGCTGTTGCCCAGAATGGCTTCATAGGTTGGCCAGATTTGTAGAGAAGAGCTAGTGCTACATGATCTGAAGTGCACCATTTACTTTTTATGTACCCTACAAGGCTGTCCATTTTTAGCTGTGTGTCTGTATAAATAGTCACTTCAGAAAGAAGTGACCACTTCAGATAGAACAAAGAACAACAACAGCGCAGAAGACATACAGTAAGGGTTCTTAACATCTTTCCACATCTTCTCCTTGCTTTTTAAAGGATAAAGACTGTATCTTCAAGTATATAACAAAACATAATGCAGGCCAACATTGGGACATGAGCTAAAAGGGACAAGCAGGTGTGTCTTGGAGCGGTCCATATTTTTGCTTTTGCAATGGAAGGCCTAAACCATTGGGCTCCCATGACCAGCCAGAAGCAGAACTAAACTTTTGTGTTTCATGCATACACATTTGTTGAAATAAGAACTCAGTGTCACAGAAAGTAGCATGTAGCTCTTCATATGAGAAAAGGGTTCTTGTGTGGAATTCAGCACTTTGTTTTGCTACATATTTCACTTCAGACCCCTAGGTAAGGCTGAAAGAGTTTAATTCCTAATTAGCTGAGTTCAAGCTCAGTTCAGCATGGACGAGTCAAGCATTTAAGTAAGTATCTTCCTTCAATAACGTAGGACCATTTGGACCCCTTATTCCCTGCTTTGGGACTTACTCTGACAACAAATATTAAAATTACTTCCAAAGCATAGAGAAGCAAATCAAAGAGTCCCTCAGAAGTCTCACAATTCCAGCTCAGAGATGGGCTGCAAAATTAAAATATCCCTCAAGGCTGCTCATGAGGTAACATATTTACAACTCAAATTCCAAAATTTCTTTTCCAAGGAGAAGAGGTCAAAGAGGAACAGTGTATATCACTAATGAAATTGAAAACAATAGTGCACTTCACAAAACAGTGAGCACTTCATTTTTTGTTCTCAATCCACTGTAATTCCAATTTCCAGACAGAATTGCTTCCAACGAATAAATGGTCTTGGAGATTAATGAGATTCAGATGATTTGCCCTGGACTTCTCCTTAATTTGCACTAGTGGCAGAAGGTTGTGTGTGGTGCCCTGAGCTGGAAGGTTTTCCATATGGTTAATACACCAATATAGGCTATCTTCCTCCCTCCCAAGTGTTTTCTGTATGAATATACAGCATTCTTACTGCAGTGATGCCAACAGTAACATCACGTGGGCACTGCTTATAGACAGGTGACTCTTCCGTATTGCTAAAACCTGGAAAGAAATGAGAGGTGCCCTTCTTGGTTGAGTTTTTGAAGAAAGAAAAAACAAGAACAAGCAAGCCCTCAGAGCACTGTATTTGGTTTTATACTGGATCACACAGTCTTTGTTTCTGGGGGTGGGAAGGGCAGAATTGTTGAGAGCATTGCAATTGAGACTGAAACATTCACAAAGAACTTGAACCAACACCGTTATATTATGTATGTTTCCTCACACCAAGAAGCATCAGCTATAGTTCACCACTGTTTATCACACCAGTACAAACATTTAAAAAACACAAATTTTGATCAGCAGTTTTCATTGCCTGCAGCCCATAATGGAGTTCAGCTTTGGACAGGAATAAATTGCAGTATCTGACAGATGGATTTGCTGATGCAGCAAGCTCATTCAACGTCTAAATGAAACACAATTTCCCTAAGGCTAGAGGTTGGCTGAAAATTATTTACCTACAGATAAGTTATATCCATGGGCTTATTCCATTACTCTGCTGTTGTTCATTACAGTTCCCTTGTCTACTGTGTGTTGCGGTATATATTTAAACTTAAATAATAATAGGCTGTCTGAAAAGACTTTTTGGTTTTTCACAGATTCAATAACAGAAAAGATATCAAAGCTAAGCATTTTAAAGATGAAAGAAAGAATATAGCAGTTGATTAAAAAAACTCAATGTTTTCTCTGAAAACTATTCCACCTTTCTTTTTTTGAAGATTACATTTTAGAATGAAATAAATAATTTGCAGTGAAGAGTAATAATTGGCAAGTCAAGAGTAGAAGATGTATAGGTAAACTTGACCGATTCCTAAACAAAGGTGTGATTGTAACTTTGGAGTTTCTGTTGTGTAAGTCGGTGCTTTCCAGTGTGACCAGGGTGTCTCTGCCTTGTGGAGCCTGCTGTGTTCTTCACAGTAAACAGGATTGTAATAGAGGAGGACTGCTTCAAATCTCATCTAGCAGAGCACTCAAACACATCCTTACATTTAACTAGGCAAATACCCCTGCTGGGTTGACAATATGCATGCAAGACAGAACATCTGCAAAACTAAGTGCCTTGCTGAACTGAGGCTAGAATACACATGTGCTGCAAGATCATATCACATCACACAGGATTTATTTCAACTTAGAGCATTTACAGGCTGTAAAGTGTAACACTTCACACCAGGAAGTTAACCAATTTTAAATTTCAGACTCTATATTGCATGTTTTATCACTAGGGAACATACAAAGGTTGTTCTGAAAGTCATGCTTCCTATTTATTTCCATGGGAACTACAACAGATACAAAGAACACAGTAACACCATTTCATAGAGAAAATCCTCAGCAACAAAGTAGCCTTTTTCCATGTAGTCACCACCATTAGCTGTACATTTTTGCCAGAGATGAATAAATGCCTGCATGATGCACTCGTAAATTCCTGTGCCAGTGGAAGTGACTCACTGTCACCACTGCTGAAACACACCACCCACCTCTTCACTGCACTCATATCCACTGTTTGGTCTCCAGAAACATTCAGCAAGCATTACTGAATGTCAAGAGTTACAATATTTTCCTGTGTGGAGGAATTCAGTGGCACACCTTTCCTTCTTCCACACTTCCATGTCAGATGCTATTTTGTCAGACTGCCCCTCTGCAGCCATCTGTTGCACAGCAACATCACGTAAGGCAGTGCTGGTGGAAAGGTCCCACCTCTAGTGCCGACAGCTGCCTCTGACACTGTGGGCCAACAAAAAATACGAGGCACTTGTTTCAGAGTAATCCTTGTATAATGAACCTGTGTTTAGAGAGAATGGAATTTAACATTTTACAACAAGAATTTCAGACAAAAATTGCTTTTGCGTGTAACTTGATGCTACTGTTTCTAATTTGAACCTTCGCTTTTTTCCCACCCTCTTTCTAATCTCTAACAAACTAAAATAGAGTGAAATAATCGACTTGACAAAACAAGTTTCAGACATTTTTTAAATAAGAGCTTCCAGATTCAATAACATTTATAAAGAAATGTTAGATCTATGTTAACTTAACAAGCAAAATTCATTTCACTATTGATTTAAATATATACACAAACATCCTTTTCATTTTCTGTTACTCACAATTTTAAAATGGTGAAGGATGCTATGATGGGTAGAAACTTGTCCAGCCTGTCGGAGAATTTTCCAGGGAGATACCAACAGAAATAGAAGGTGACTAAGAAAGGAAAACAACAACCAGAGTTCAGGATTCTCTCACAGAAAGGATGCAGTGCTAAAAGAAAGACCTTGAAGTGGCCAGGCTCAATCTCTTCTTTTTCTCTTGCTGGAGAGAAACCATTGCCCATGAACATCCTGCCACTAGATCCCGGAGATTCAATATATATCAAAATGACCTCCACAGCTACAGCCTAGAACATTGCTTACATACTTGTCATGGATTAAATCATAAGGCAAAAATCATAATTACAACCACTTCAGTGAAATTAGTCCACATGTACAATTATTTGCAGAGCCATTTTTATGGACACAAATACTACACATGGTCTTCTGAATCTCAGTGAGAGCCAAGATGTTCTTCTGTATGCAGCTGCAGGGTGATGTCAGTCGAAAGATTTTGCAGTTAGACTAGAAAATAGGAGAAAATCATCTGGTTCAAGCTGTCGTACAATTTTACCTTTGCCACCCCCTCCCATGCTCTGAAGGACCCTATTGCTACCACATTACCTTTCCCTCTTCTCTTCTGGGCTTTAGTTGGAGTCTAGGAAGTCAATAGCTGGAGCAGAAGAGGCTAGATAGAATTTAAAGCTAGAAAGTATAAAGACACACTGCAAATTTTGCAGATATACTCCCCCAAAATTCACACATTCCAGCCTATCCTATTCCTACACTTTCCTTCCAGCCAGAGGTGGCTTGACTGACCTATATCATTAACAAGGGATTCTGGTTGCCTTCAAGCTGGAGAGCCTCAGAGACTGGCTGAGGTGGCCATCAGGAGTTCCAGGCAAAGAAGCACATATGCTGGAGAAAGGCTCTAAAGGCCAATTTGTGTTTCCCACTTAGTGTTTCAGCAAAGCAGGTTGGGAAAAGATGACCTTAGCAAAAGCAACACTTAACAATTCCATCCACTAGTGCCCTTCATCTCTTATTTTTCCATTTGCTCTTCTTCCTTCTGTCTAGAGATTTTGGAAATAGAGAACTGAAACTGATAACTTGGGGAACACTCATTTTCCCTGAAATGTGAGTATAGTTTCAGTAAATGTGTTTTACTTTTGCATGACTTACCACTTTAGCTGCCAATTTCCTTTATCATATTTTCCTAGTCATAAGAATGGCTTGCCAAAGGCCATTTGGTAAAGTAATCTGAAGTATCTTCAGGTTGGTGGGGGGAAAACAGGAATTAAGATGTAACAAAGTGGTGAGATGCAAGAGGTGCTTCGTTCAAGGCATGTTTTCTTCCACAGAAGAAAAGCATTCTAGCCAAGAAGTGAACTTTTAAAAATCATTATTCATCTAGAAGATAATCAACAAGGTGATACATTAAAGCATTCATACTAGTTAACTTCTCCACTAAATAAAAAAAATTTAGTCTGTGAAAAGGATTTCTAACATCTCATGTAGAAAATTTTCCTTTCTGAGAATGCAGAGAACTAGGTAGGTAAGAATTTCCCTTTACTACTCTCTCCATATTGATGGAATGATTCAGTGCAGACCAGATCATACAGAAAGCCTTCACTGCTGACCACTGAAGCTATGTGATATAGTTAGGAAGACTGAAGTAAAAATGGTTATTCAGGATTTGCTCAAATTGAGTCAGGAGTGTTTAGTTTTTGCATCCTACACTAACACTGGCTCAAGCAACAGTCAGCAAAACAGGCTAGATGAACCAAGCATTTAGCCTCTAGAGCCAAAAGTAGAGTGTATACAAGAGTTACTGGCCATTGGTTTTGCTGGTTAGGGATAAAATGCCACTTTAGAAGTGACAGATAAGAATTAGAATTCACAGCAAATGTTTATAAGCACATGGAAAATCAAATATTAGTAACCTTCAGACACAGCACTTCGGTAATTAAAACCTTAACTTAGCAGTTCAAAAGCTAATGAGGCATCACAAGAAAGTTCTGCAGTAGAACTGTATACTGCGTCCTTACTCCTATGACAGGCCATACTTTGTTTAAAATCTCATAAAAAATCAATTTACTACCCCTCACCTCCCGTAACACTGAAAATAAAACACATTCTAACCTGATCACGAGGCTCCAGGAGCAGGATTCTTGTACTACATCAAATACCTCTATACTACAATCCATTCCCTGGAATGAAGGCTATTTCTCTACACTTTAAATACTCACCAAGTACATTATTTCTAGGGAATTAATTCTGTTCTGTTTTAACAGCTGGAGTTACAAGCTGCTTTCCAAATTCCATGTACAAGGTGCATTTAATCTATGATGGAAATTTAGTTCCATTCCACCAGCTTGTTTTTCGGAAAGAAAGGCAAGCAGAACCTCCTGCAATACTTTTCCCTAGTCATCCACAACAAACTTGCAGACACCCATAAGGGAGCAAGGTAATTGAAGCAGCTGATTGAAAAATGAATTGAAGGCCATTGAAGTGATCTGCGAAACCTTATAAATAAATAAAAAGTGAACAAGAAAATGGAAGCATGACACCTATAATTATTATATAATAAAAGCTTACATCTGCTATTCCTTAAATCTTTCAGATTAATATTTTTATATCAATTTCTTGAAGAAATGTACTGTTTAAAGAGAAATAAGAAATAAACCTTGCTTCCCTTTAAGGAAATACACCAGTCTTAACTACAAAAGCAAGAGTTTACCTTTAGACTTAATGAACTATATTTGTCACTCCAAAAGCTATGGCTGCTATTTATTTCATGGAAACTACAACAGTTACACAAGCACAATAACACTATTTTGTAGAGCAAATTCTCAGCTACAAAACAGTATTTTTTCAACATAATCACACCATTAGCTGTGCATTTTTGCCAGCAATGAACAAGAGCCTGGCATGGTGCACTTGTAAACCACACATGACACTAGACAGTGCTATCAGGAGACAGTATTAATCCTGTGCTGCAGATAGTAATCCAAGAGCTCTTAGAGTGGTGAAACCAAACTGCAGGTGCTTGGCCAGATTAGTTTTGGCACTAAGCTTTGGTTGAAAAAGTTTAACGCTTCACTAACTAGCTCATTGGGTCTATTAATATTCACGTGGATTACCATGACAGAGAAAGAGCAGCTTTCACACCTATTGGCTGCTTTTAATTTTAGCTTTGAATTTATCCTCCTTAGAATTTTCTGAACCATTTTAATCCTCTTTCCACAGGTGCATTTTGTTAGGTTTTTTCTTCTCACTTTCCAAGCTGTAATTTTGATTTATATTGCAGGGAAATGTAAAGATCAAGAATAGCAGCCAGTGGAATGCCCAAGCTGCTAGAATGAGCTGAATTATGCAAGCTGAGTGTTTGGTAAGAAACCTGCCTACTTACTTTGGCAGCTCCCACAGCAAGCAGCTTAATTTGCTATCTGTAGGAAGATGTTCAGAATCATTGAAGACATTCCTATCCTTCCTCCTCCCCCAGTCTTTGGGATCAGTTGGCTTGAAAAAGTCATTATCCCTTTATCCATCTCCCTCAGCCTCCCCATTATTGCATTTTATTAGTACGTGTCATGTGAGTGAAACATTCAGGGTTTCATTTGTAACCTGTGCAATTTCCAACTAAGGACATTGCTGATAAATGAAGTTCCAAGTTCTACTTGAAACATTATTACATAATACATCAGTTTTATGTCAGAGGTACTGATGCTTTTATGGCCTCTCCATTCGGAGTAATGGGTCTGTACTCACAGGGGCTTCATAATCTGAAATTCAAGCATCTCTGAGATTGACAAAGTCATTTATAAAACCTGCATCATGAGACAAGGTTTTCTTAAAGTGAGAACTACCCTGGTTTCTGCTGACAGTTTTGGTCTGCATGTTTCCTAAAGAAAATCCTAATCCTTAACAGTATCATGAAAATAGCATGATGCTAATGAAGGCATTTTTGGCTTATAATCTTGCCTAAATAAATGTTGGCAATTTTTTTTTTTTGCAAATGGACACACAGAGCTTAACTTCCTGAACAATTCCTTTCTCATGCCATAGCCAACATAAGACCCCACAAATTCTGAGGCACAGCATCTTCTGATGAAATACAAGTTCCTTATTTGGCCTAAAACGTTCTGGGAAAAGAAAGAAATGACGCAAAGAGTCTTCATCAAGTATTACTAAGCCCTTCGGTGCACCTGAAAAACAGCATTTTCAGCTAAAGAAAACAAGTCACACATTACTAAGTAGGCTTTTATAAAAATATATTATTTAAATCTAAAATGTGTTTAAATGTCTTTTGTATGTAACTCTATAGTAGGTGAAAAATTAAGGAAGATTTGATTAAATGCATGAAGGAGTCCAGTTGTAAACAAAGTGGGATTTGTTGAATTAACCCAAATTGTCGCTGCAGGTCCCCTCTTTTCATATGATTTTTTTTCCCCATCCTTGTCCTATTGCTTTCCCAAAGTCCTGACAACAAAGTAACGTTCATATCAGACATCATACTGCATTCTCTGTTTCCTGTATGCTAAAGAAGCACATTGTAAACTTCAGTGTGAAAAACTGTTTTGCAATGCCACTCTGATTTTGCCAATAGAGAAATAAACATACTTCAGATCTTACGTCACTATAAACCACTCTACTTGAAACTGTTCCGCCATACATTGCCTCTAGTTTCTCTCTGACTCAGTTTTCTCTTTTTAGCACTGTTATTCCAGTATGGCATCAAAACAGGAAATAGTTTTTTAAGGCAATTTTAGGAAAATAGTTATAAAGCTCTAACTCCACCTCAAATCCTAAAATATATGTGAGAATGCTTCTTATTGACTGGTAATGGTGAAAATCAAGGAACAGATTCCCTTTTGATGCAAAACTACTCAGAATGGCTTCAAATCAGCCTTTCCATCCCATCGCTGAAGCAGGGAGTGTCTCACTGACAGCACCTACAAAATGCAGCATGCTCCCCTCTGAGTCCATTACAATCTCTTTCGTGCTTTCCTAACCAACTCTATTCCAAAGCATTTGTATTTTAAGTGATGGGAAGAGAAGGGAAAGGAAAAGAGAGCCGCTTCAGGTTAGATGAACAACTTTGGACATTAGTATTTTCATTACTAAAGAAAAGCCTAAAAACGAGGAGAGAGAGAAAAGAAGGTATAGTTTATAGTTTAAGTAGATGTTCTGCTAAGAAGACTAAAGATACCTGGGCTTAATGCTTTCTCTAAATAAGATTACTTGAAAATAGACTTACAGATGTTGTTTATAATCTCCATGAGCCCCAAATCTCTGTCCATGCCAGAGGGACAGAGCACACAAATGATCTATCTATTTTCAGTTTATTTTGAGCTCTACCTACCATGCGTCTTTCACTTTGCAATCACAGATAAACACAGCCCCTCCTCTAAGATGCTATCTTCAGAGAAAGGAGGCTGCTGAGCAGAAAAAGCAATAAAGTGTAACAATGACTAGATTTTACTTCAATGGTACAGAAGTTGTGCATATAAGGACGTGAGTTATTTTGGGAGGATTAGCCTGTAAAGAGATGTGTATGTATATACACATAGGTATGTATATATGCATATATGTAATGTATAAAAAATATATGTATAAACACATATAAACAATGTGGTATTGATGGTCAATTCTGTACAACATCTAGGCTTTCAAACAGCACTCCTATTTTTGGCATCCCAGGGACTTCAGCATCCTTGCCTAGATTTTAGATGCAATAACTTAGTTACAATAAAATCTAACTCCAGTTCTTTTAATATATATCTTTACCACTGCAACTATAACGTAACACCCTAAGCACCTTAATTTTTTAAGTTCTTTTGGGCTTCAAGTAAAATCTCCATCTGCTCAATCACATTCACAGCCACGAAGAAATTCCCTGATGTATGGGGGCACTGATTTTGCAAGGCTGAGTACCAAGAAGGAAAGATGAACAACACTGAACTATAAAAGTCATGATCTCCTACTCTTCTTGACTCTTTCCTGGAAAGTTTTATATTGAAATTATCTACTGATTTAGCACTGCATACAAATAGCAGAAGTTTCACTTGTTTTTTTCTTGATAGTATTAGAATTTAATTTTGCATAGCAACTTGCAAGGCAGGCAAAGAGCCAAGAACAAACTTCAGTTTCTTGCTATTAAGGTGGTGCTCACTTCTTACAGATATGAAGGGAGCAGTTGTTTAATGGCAAATGTTGATCTCTTTAAAATATTATGTCGATGTCAAGCTGCTTTTTGTTCCTTGGCCTCAAGAAAATAGTTTCCTTTCCTTTTCAGTGCTCTTGATAAGTCACCAACTGTTTTTCCTTTTCTTTCCCCTTCCCTTTTCCCTTCTCCCTCTTTCCCAATGAAAATAACAAAATCCCAAGCTGAACTCCACAAATAATATGGCTGCAGCTGTTACCTGTGTGCTGCACTGACCACGCATGATGATTCAGGAGTAATTTTCAGTGCAGCATATGTTACATATGTTTTTTTGGTCTAACATCCAGGTCTGTTAGTGGCTGGGTGTTTGCAGTATGCTTCCATTTCTTAACACTTGTCATGGTTTAATACTTTTGTAATTCTGCTATTAGTATTCCACATCACAACATCATGTAAAGTATGGATAGTTCACAGAAGAAAACTACATTTCCCAGAGGACATCACGGTCAGGAGATAAGTCACGGGACCAGAACAGTATATAATCTCACTCCCGTGACTGATATCTCACACTCTCCCGGATCCCTTGGAGCGTGGGGTGCCTTCCAGCCGTTTCGCCTAGAGCTTACAGTAGGCCTTTCGGTTTTTGGGACTCACTCTCTCTCTCTCTCTCTCTCTCTTTTGCTTAATTACAATTATATTGTATTATATTGTATTATTCTGTATTCTGATATAGTATTTAGTAAATAAGTGTGCCTCCTTAGATCGCTGCCGCTGTTTTCTTTTCCCCTTCCCTTTTTGGGCCAGCGGCCCTTTTGGGCCAGCTGCCCCCCTGTCACGGGCACAGGTAGATCTTGCTTAACCCGCGACACACTTCTTTGTTAGATACTCTATTATTTTCCATTTAAATGCAAACAATATGCAGTATGTCTTTGAAATGATCACTGCTCTTAGAGACAGCAAAACAAGCAAACAAACAACAAAAAAAAAAACAACAGGAGAAATACTGAGCAGCTACGGACCACCTCATAGCTCCTCTCAGGACAACCCACTGATAGGTAACAGTCACTGAACATCACAAATCATTGCTTTTTCCTTCCCCACACGTTAATGGAATGTGTTGCTATTCAGTCGCACCAGAAATAACAACCACCTCCTGTAACTCCCATTAGTTTTCCATTAGCCAGCATTCATAAAGGTCATCAGGAACCGGCACATTTACTTACCTGGACTTAGTGGAGCTGCTTTCTATGTTCTGTGCTGCAGGCAGTGCTGCATATTGCCATGAGTTTGCACAGAAGTTTAATACTTTAGAGTGTTACAATCTGATTTTTCAAAAACATTTTCAAGATGATCATCCCAAAACAGTTTTTTTTCCAAAGTCATTCACAGCACAGCAGCATTCTCACATTTGTGGTGGCTTTGCCTGAAACGAAGGGGGAAAAACAAACAAAACAACAACAAACCCCAAATGTATCCAACTGTTCCTGCTTTGTTGTGTCTAGCTTATAGAGCTAGTTATTCAATACAAATAGGAGTACATACATACCACAAAGTCATTCAGGTTCTAACTTCCTTTGTGAATATCTTTGCATGAGAAGGAAAAAAAGAAATGTGAAGAAAAGGATTGTATCACCTACTGAAATCAAAAGACAGGCAAAACAAAAGCAAAATGAAGTAGATGAGGGGTTATGGAGAGAGGGGGCCTCACGTATTTTTCTTACAAAGCAAAAAGGAAGTAGATGAGGTTAACCAGCCACTTCTTCAGCCAGAGAATTTCCAGACTTTGTCAGACTTTGGGTAATGGACTGCACAAAGCCCAAAATTCATCAACCACATTCATTTTAACACCAGTTTTTAGTATTCATATGATGTGTATGTGTCCATTTTCCCTTTCCCTTCATCCTTTTCCATGGATGTTTAAAATTCAAGTAAACCCTAGAAATAAAACCAAGTGCCCCTGCAATATTATCCAAATGCAACTCCATTTCCTATCAATCTCTCTTGATGGAAAAGCAAGAATTTGCTTTTCATGCTCTCTCCTACTGTTGCACCTTGCAATGAAGCAAGTCCTAGAGCCAGAAAGAGCAGAGCTGTAAGCACTGACCAAATGAAGAGCTCTATTTATGACCGAGTTCAAATGAAAACATAGTAACTGCCCTAATCCAAGACAGGGAAATTCTGGAGAGAGTCCAGCAGAGGGCTATGAAGATGACTAGGAGCCTGGAGCATCTCCTGTATGAGGAAAGGCTGAGAGACTTGGCACCTGGAGAAGGCTAAGACTGCATCTTATCACTGCTTATAAATATCAGAAAGGCAGGAATCAAGTGGATGGGACCGGGTTCTTTCCAGTGGTGCCAGCAACAGGACAAGGGACATTGGGCACAAACTGGAACACAGGAATTCCATAGGAACATAAGAAAGAACTTTGCTGTTAAGGTGACAGCATAGCACAGGCTGCCCAGAGAAACTGTAGAGTCTTCTTGTCTGGAGGTATTCAAAACCTGCTTGGATGCCTTCCTGTGCAACGTATTCTAGGGAACCTGCTTTAGCAGGGGGTTGGTTCAACTAGATGATCTGCAGAGGTCCCTTCCAACCCCTGTGATTCTGTAGCGTACAGTAGTTTGGTGGATTACATCTTGCCATTTCCAGGTGCAAACAGCCCACACAAGGACACAGTCACGTGCTCAGCTATGCCCTATTCAACGACAGAGGTGAAGGGCTACTGGTGTCCTCTCACCAGTTGTCCTGAAGCCTGCTCCCCTCACCACGAGTTTAGTTCTTCATCACAAAGTGCCATTTAAAATGACACTGGTGGTTTACGGAGAGTGGGACTCGCATATTTTTCTCACAGCCTCCCTTAGTGAAAATCTTCTGAATTGGGTCCTTTTTTAAGCCTAGAATTACCATGGTAACCCTTCTCTGCATTGATATTGCCAGTATTTCCTCCAACCATTAGTTTATGTACCCAGGAGGCAATTTCCTAAATTTATGCAGCTCCTGGGTAATGAGTCTGAGCTTGCTTTACTTGGAGCCCTCACAGTTGTTTTGTTCCTGACCCTCACAAGAAAGCTGACTGCTCCCTCTCCTCCCTGGCCTAAATTATTCTTAGTAATTACAAGGAGAAAGACTAAGGTGCAAGCGAGTGGCTAAGAGGTCTAAATGTGAGGCCTGACCTCATAGGCACCATTCTGTCAGAAGGAAATTAATTTTCCAGGATGCTACATCTCCAGCTGCTACAGCTTTCAGTATCAAAAGGACAGCTCAGTTAGCATTACAAGCACTCTGCACAGCACGGTTAGCTGGCCTTTAATTTGTGCAGGAAACTTAAATAGTCTCCTTTAGCCTCATTTGTGTCTAATAGAGCTGAAATAGGGGATACAGGATTGAATGAAGATTTGAAGACCGTAAGGTGAATCGTATCAGCTAGAATTATGATGGTTTAAATGGGCTTATCAGCTGGTCAGGCAGCCAGCAACAAGATCCTAGATTATTCACTGTGCAGTAGCACTGCAAACAAGGGTTGGATATCTTGAAAGGCCAATGGCCTTTCCTTGTACCTTTGGCATTTATCTACTTATCCATTATCTAAATCCTCTATATTGCCAAGCTGTATTCAATACATTGCACAAGATTCGGCCTCACAAATCCCTTTCTGACTTCTGAGACGCTGTTCTCATTCACTGGGAGCCCCAGAACACATCTTGGGAATTTGGCTACCAGTCCCATTATTTTATAGTCTGATAAAAGTGTCTTCCACCAGTACATTCTGAGGCTTGTTGGGAAATATGACCAGGCAGAGTCAGAAACTATTTTGACCAGGGGAGAGGTAACTGATCCCAGCTCACTGAAGTCTTCAGCAAGTCCCTTAATGTCTCACTCAGCATGGGCTAGTCAGCTATTTCTACCACACATACTAGATACTTGCTAGAGATGAGGAAAGGATATGGTCCAGCTTCTGGAGAACTCACCTAAGCCTGCTGAGAGCACCAAGAGTTTTAGTTCTACTTCCTCCACCTGACCCCACTTCCTATTCGGTTTACCATATTTCTCTTTTGCTATATCTCTTCACACCTCATTTCAACAGTGATACAATTCCCCCCCCCCCCCCCCCCTTTTGATTTTTTTTTTTTTTTTTTTTTTTTAATAATAGAATTGTCCTCTTTCATCCAGTTAACTTTGGTGCTATTCATTGTTTGGCTACATGTCTTTTGCTGCCCTAAATTACTGCTCCTTGACACACACTTTCCTACTTTCTTTATATTTATGTGCTATTTTCATTTCATAGCCTACTCTCTGTTCAGTCCTTGTTCAACTTTACTTTCTTATTTTCCCCTGCACTCCCACTCGAAGTAATAAATACTTGTTTTGAAAATAAATTCAGAAAAGCATTTGATTTCCTTTCTGCCCATCCCTTTGCTTACGCAACTGCTGCAGTAGCAGCCAGAGGGTGCCACTGAAATGAGGGTTTCTATTGTGCTAAGCACTCTGCAGGCATAATAGTCCGACCAGTTGTACTTATAATACATGCTGACCTTTGAAGAAGCTCAAGTTTTCAAAAAACACAATCCCAAAGGTGAAAAAAGTCAACCATTTAAAATGAAATTCTACAAAGAATTGTTTATCTACAACCAGCTAAGGGAAGAAACATTGCAAAATGACGCCAAAACAATTTTCAAGAATTATTTGATTAAAAATAATAATAATAATAATAAATAATAATAAAAATAAAAACCAAATAATTTTTAATGAAAAGTTTAGATTTTATTTCAAGTGAACTTGCAGTGGAAAATTCTTGGAGCCAACACTGTTTCCATCTGTAGTTGTGAGCTTCCTAGGCAGTTTACTCAAACGGAAGGAGGTGTATATTGCCTTTCATAACCACACTGCGTAAATGTCAAACTGAGAGGAAAAAATTGCTGCATGATGCTGGGCAATCCTGCACCACGGTCTGATGCTAAACACTAATTGTTCTGAGTCTCCTTCCAGTGCCTTGGTCTCAAAGGCATCCTCTCAGGGGCTGTTCCGACAATCACAATGCCAGGGAGTGGACCTGCTCCCAGTTTAAGAAAATTAGATTTGATAACATCACAAATTCCAAAAAGGACAGAGAAAAAAAAAAAGAGGATTTTTTTCCTGTTTCCAAACTCTTTTTACTTCCTTATAAAGTCATAGAATCTTAGAATCACCAAGGTTGGAAAAAACCTCTAAGATCATCTAATCTAGTCCAACCATTCACCTATCACCAGTATATCCCACTAACCCATGGCCCTCAGTACAACATTTAAACATTTCTTGAATACCTCCAGGGATGGTGACTCCACCACCACCCTGGGCAGCACACTTCAGTGCCTGACCACTCTCTCAGAGAAGAAGTTTTTCCTAATGTCCTCTGGAAAATCTCTAAAAATGCTTCAGTCTCAACCATCGCTGCATTGCTTAGTGGTGAAGAAGGAATGGAAACTGTGTGCTTAGTTTGAAGCTGGAATTAGGGAACCAAAAATGCTTGCCAAGAAGGATGCAGAATAATTGGAGCCTCTTCAAGTTCTCGGTTGCAAGAGGTGCCTACGTGACCAATGTGATAAGCAACAGGGTTTCTATGACCCCTGGCTCAGTTGGAGGGAAGGGTCAATGCTACAGATCCCCATTCCCTGCATGCACAAATGCTGACTCCCACCTACTCCCACCTTGGAAGCAAACACCAGATACATATGTGAAATATCCTCCTTTGTACTTTCTGTATTTTTGCCCAAATATTACTGGACCGGAGACTAATCTGGAACCAAGAGCAATGATCTGGATTTTCCTCCCCTGTCTATCCAATTTTTTTTTTCCAATCTCTCTTTTCCTGTCCCCTCATCTCCCTCTCTCTCTCTCTCTCTCTCTCTGTCTTTTCAAGTTATATAAGAATATAATGCAAGTCATACAGTCATAGCTTATTGCCAAGAAGTTATAGATATGTAAATTCATATATACCCCTAGTCTTGTGCTATGTATCATAGCGAGATACAAATAAACATTCAGCTGATTGTTTGGTGTCATTTCACCTTAATTTAGCCTGAGGGAGTTTCCTTATCAGCCCTGATCTGATTGGGTTGTGACAAGAAGTAAGCACAAACTATCTCTAAATCATGCACATTAAATTGAATCCCAAAGATTGTTCTTTTTCTGGAAAACAGGGTTTGCAAGAAGAAAATCCACATGACTAAATCACCAAGGGGGAAAAACCACAAGCATGTAGCATTTAGCTATCTAGAAGTTAACTTCCAGAGGGTTTTTCTTCTCTTCCTTTCTTATCTCCTGACTTTATTCAGGCTGCGTGCATCAGTTAGAGTTCACAGAAACTTAGAGATGGAGAGCATCCAGAATTCTGGGTTTTGTAACTTCAGTATTTGTCAAATCTGTAACTTTGGAAGTTACCGGCTGATGGCTGGCAAGAGATGGCCAAGAAATGAGCCTTATCATAATCTCCAGTGCAAAACCTGTGCAAAAAACTTCATAGCTGTACTGCTACACTAGGAATTTCTGCTGCAAACTGTATAAGCTAAAGGGGAAAAAAGAGAAGAGAAAGCAAAAGTGAAAAAAAAAAAAAATAGGCTGGAGATCCCATAAACTTACATATGACTCAACTCTTTACAAATCTTGGGCTTCACTTAGAAGCTGAACACCACGATGTATAAGCTTATTTTTCTGTTAATGACCTCTGGCACATCTCAGCACTAAGTGGTGCTGGTGTACAGCAAAAGAGGCAGCTGTGTATTTCTGTACCTTAGGAAGCAGTGTTCCTTGTTTGCACACTGTCTGGCAATAAGAGGACAGAAAGATCACAACTCAGGAGACATAGGTACCTGGGAAGGTCTTACTGTTCTTCTCAGAACTCACTTGAAGCAAGCTTCTAAATTGGAAAGATTAAGGAAGCATCTAACATCTTTAAAATATAGGTTTTTGCTTTTTTGCTTGCTTGTTTGTCTCTAAGATAGAAGGTGATGTACTCACACTTTTTGCTCAATAAAGAGTACTCATAAGAATGCTCTTAATTCAGTAATTAAGGATTTTGAATGATTCAATTTCATGCCCATTTTGGTGCTGAGCAAGAGGCCTATATGGTAGAGAATCAGTCGGAGACAGAGACCCAACAAAGGAAATTCTGATACCCCTCCACAACAGTGGGGCTGACCTACAGCCAGAGAGGCGATGAGTACTCTAGAAACACTTTCCTCATTTTTATGCAATGCTAAATTCTAAGGTGACCACAGTGTGGTCGGTCTGGGAGCTGATATAACTCTCATGACCTACTCCCCTGTACAACAAACCACGTCAGAATGGTTTATAGGGTGTTTCCAGCACACAGAACTGTTGGATAAGGCTGTAGCCCTCTCTGCTTTCAGCCAGAGGGCTGAGTGGAGCTGGCACTGCAAGGGCCCCTGGCAGTCTGTGGAAGCTTGACAGGCTTTTCTAAGCTGATATGGAAATAAACAATCATGACGATAAGGATTAGGTAGACAGCTGATATATTCAGTGGGAACATCCATACATATCCAGGGCGCTACCTATGCCCCTTCTTTGCTGGGATTGCTGAAGAACAGGACAAACCACGTACTGGTAAAACACACCGTATCTGTCCCACCATTAGCAAGGGCAGTCAATAGTGAAAACATATTGCAACTGACAACTAAAATCCAGATTAAAGCCTGCCTTCAGAAAACTGGCAGCAGTTTGACTATGGGGAAGGAAAAGAATACTTTGTATGCAGATAGATCATTTTCTTCTGCATCAGTAGGTGGTGCTCTTTATATAAGGTATTGCAACCTGCTTCTGAGAAACAATGTATGCGTGCCCTGGGGAGAAATCTTTGTGCTTTTTTTTCAGCGGGTCCCTCTTCATTTCCTTAAACTGTCAGACCTTCTTCCCCCCAGAATGGATAGGCAATTATCGTATTAGCTCTCAGTGGGCTCAACCAGGAACTTTAGATCAATCTCTCACAGGCAGGCCAGAGAACGTGCAGGGCTTCTGTACCCCTCTGGAAGGCTATCACTTAGCAAATACTAACATGACCCTTCCTTTGGAAGTGTCACAGAAGGCCTCTCACCATACTCCTGCCCGCAGTTGCTTTGGGAGGAATGGGCTGAGCAGCAGTGATGTTGGATCTGACAAAGCCCAAACACAGCACCTGTTGGTACAAACAAACCCAAAGTGTTTCGGGTCAGCTTCTAAGTTTCACAAATCACAGGCACAGCAAAACCACCCTAGGTCGTTCTCTATCATCACTTTTTCCATAAGTCTACCAGAATCCCGTATATCCCTGCAGTCAGATAGAAGTTCTGAGTGAAAATGTGTCCTGGGATCCCCACAGGAATCCAGCCTGATGGTGACAGAGCACTGGCACAGGCTGCTCAGAGTGGGAGTTTTCTTCTCTGGAGACATTCAGGACCCATCTGGACACTTCCCTGTGTGACCTGCTATAGGGAATGTCTTTAGCAGAGGGTCAGATTAGGGGTGATCCCCAGAGGTCCCTTCAAGTGCCTATGATTCTGTGATTCTCCTTTCTGATCCCCAGAGCAGAGGAGTTCATTGTGCAGCCAGCAGCAGAACCAACTGCCCTAACCTCCATGGTTTAGCACACAAGCCCTTGTCCCCTGGAAATGGAGCACTGGACATTTGCTTGTTTCAGGTTAACTCACGAAGGTGAGGAAATAACACACAGCTTTTAAATAGTATCAGGGGCATGACAATACAGAAGCAAGTTCTGAGATAATGGAAAGTAAGTCCAAGTATACAGATACATATAAATGAAGCAAGTTGGCACACTTACATAAAAGCGCTAGAAGTGATGCAGTGCAGTGCAGTGCAGGACTCTTTGTCCTTTCCTAGCTGCTTTTCAAGTTATAGATTTCTACAACAGACACTCGTTTTTTCACATCTTACTGTGTCAGGCACTAAACGTTGCTCTGCAGTCAGTGTGTTTGATGAAATGACCTGGATTTATGAAAAGGAATGAACTCCTAGCACTGAACGCATCCGGCCCATGACAGTAACAACAAGCCCACAAACCACAAGCACTGGGGCTGGCAGCACTGAGAAGGCAAAAAAAAAAAAAAAAGAAAAAAAAGGTAGTGTTTTTCAAGTTAGCTTTGCTGCCAGAAAACAAAGATAACAAGGAGATTTTACATTTAATGCCTTCTTAGTTCCATAGGAAACGTGGTAGGGGTGCTGCTCTCCAGAGGCCTGAGGCTGAATTCCTTCATCCCTGTCAGGGAAAGTAACTCACAGTGAGCCATGGGGAAAGAAGAATTTGTTCCTCCACAGCTTTTTAAAAAACATTTTTAAACCCAGAAATGTATCTCTCTTTCTGTGTTGGTTGTCAGTCTTGCTCTTGTGCACCTCACCAGGAGGTGTGATACTTCTCTACAGCAGGTAAGGGATTGAAGCAAGTAGCTGGACACGGTGCTCTTTCTTATTCTTCAAACCTTTCACAGATTTTTCCAGATAAATGGACAAGTCTTACCCGGCCATTGCCTGCTTACAGTGCCCTGGTCCCACAGGCACAGTCCCCATGCCAGGACACAGTACTGGTCTCGCAGCAGACCCCACAAGGGTTTTGGGAAGGACTCATTAGCATCACTATCCAAGGCTGAATGTGTGGCACATGTCACAGGAACTTCTGTTATCCGTCCTTTATCGAAATGATTTCAGTTCTACTTTATGTCCTATATCTCCTATATCCCTTCCTCTATTTCTTACCACTTCTTCACCTTAAATCTTCCCTCTTTTCCCTGCAGTACTCCCCGTTGCCCTTTCCAATGAGGCCCAAGCTCCCACTCAACTCTCGATGTAACAGGCTCATTGTTAAGCTCAAGCACTGATAACACGGGGAACTTCTCAAGAACAAAGAAATTCATCTTCAAAACGTGTTGCTGAAAAGCGTGCACAGAGACTCCAGAACACAATCCCTCTCTCTAAACTTTCACAATTTCTTTTTGAGTGAGAATATTCACCTCGAGATAGCACCGAATATGGCGTGTAGATACAGCTTTGGCACTCAGTCTGTTCTGATTTTTTGCCTGTCATCTCATCCTAACGAACGAACGCAAACCCCAGCACTTTTCTGCTGGCTGAATCCTTGTTTACGATAGGTGTTTTAAGGTATAGAAAAAGGATTTTTTGGGCTGCCTAAAAAAGCGCTGCACTGCTGTGGTAAACTGAACTACATATCTTGACCTGACATTTCCTGTACATCTCTATGGGCTTGTTTTTACTCCATGTTCTGCACTCTCAAGCTAGGCCCCCCCTTTGAACATGGGTGGGAGGAAAAACAGGAAGACAAAAAGGAATGAGGAAAATTCACTGTTGCTGCGAAAAGACTCCCATCTCCTGCTGACTGCACCGTGCTTGTTCAGCACTGAAAGCACAGAGATGAGAGCAAAACAAAACTGAGCTGCTGCAAAAGGGAAGCAGTACTTGAAGAGCTCTCTAAATTAACACAGGTGTCTGCTGAAAGGATCTGAAGTTCTGGCTGCTGAGCTTATCATCACAAGAAAGTGTTCATGTAGGACAGATGGATTCATCGACTGCTTTAAAATCCTCTAATTAAATTGTAGTTTGGGTTAAGATAGCAGAAAAGTCCTTCTGTTTACCAGAACTCAAGACACTAGTAGGAAGGCACCAGTTATTGATCCCCCTCCAGGATAGCAAACATCTCCATCTCAGGGCTGCAGCAAGGCAGCTGCCAATTAGTAGTAGCCATGGTGTGTTTGTGGGGGAGAGGGAATGTGGCTGCTCTGCAAACACAGCCCTGAGCATGGCCATAGAGCACCACAGGGCCTCTCTGACCACTGAGAGACTTGTGTGTTCTAAGAAAGTGTTATCCAACTTGGTGACATAGGATTATACAATCATTAAGGCCGGAAAGACCGCTAAGATCACTCAGTTCAACCATCAGCCCATTATCTCAGTATCTGACCAGTGCTTCACAATGTTTAAGGATTTGCATGCCCTCCTCTTCATCTCCTAAAAGGTGATATCAGTGCCATGCTGCTTGGGGTTTGTGTTCTGAGAAGCCTCTATTCTTCCTGCTGGTGCTGCCGACAGCAGGCTGCTGCCCATGCAGACCAGGTCAGGAGTCCCTTGCTTGCCTCTGATCTCAGGTCAGCAAAGCAGATATAAAGGAACAATTGTGGAAGCACTGCGTGGCACATACCAGTTAACTTCATTACGATAGTTCTCTGTTCCTCTCCCTTGCTGCTCCAAACTTAAAATCGAACCATTCAACTCATCAATACTACTACAAAAACACTGACATCAAAGGCAATATTGTACGTGTTATCAGACTCCCAAGAACATGGAGTAGCATTACTGAGCTGCTGCACTACTTGTGTTATAAAACACAAGCCTGCTAGGTAGGGCAGAAAGTCCCTTGCTTTAAAAAGTTAGAAATACTGGTACAGTGCCCTTTCCTGGAAACCTGGACACATTTAGCTGTTACTGCATGCAATCACCAAATTTCTCCTGTGCTTAAATTAGATGTGAATTAGCACTCTCAGCAAGTCATCTGAGGTCTCAACTTGCAAATATAGTGAAACTCAGGAGAAATACAGAGCCAAGAATTTGGCTGCATACAGAATTTTAGAAGTGCCATTGGTTTGCAAAAGGAGAAAAAATTAATCCAGTGTATGGAGGAAACTGTGCTATTGCACTCCATCTGGAGAATCCAGCCTGCGCTTCTCATCTGAAGGCATCCTTCCATCTTGGCCATAAACAATCTCACAGGGCTGCTTCAGCCTTTGAGATGTGTTCTAAATCAGAACTGACTGCAGTTCAATGCTGCACGTATGATCATGTTGCTTATGATACCAAGCATTTTTACAAAGACTTCAGTTTATGAAGCAGGCATGTTTCAAGGATACACAATCCTGTATTAAGCCTTTTCTACGGAGCCTTAAGAAGCATTTTAGCACAGACTCATTTCTTCATATCTTCCCTCTGGAATTCAGCACTGCTTAATCTGAATGAAGGGGAACATTAAAACACAAGATTCCATTATACGATGGCAGCAAAAAGTTAGCATTGAGTCACACACAGTGTTAAGTGTGCGAATCGTGCATGCAATTATACATGCTTAACTGGGGAGATAGAAAACTTCTGCACGAGACAAATGGTCTCAGAGTTCCTTTTATCTCAGTTAAACAAACAAACAAACAACAGTGTTTTTAAAACAACTTCCTTAGCCTGTAGCTGGACATTCTGATTTATGTGCCATCAATGTGTTTATTCAGAAGAATTATCTGGGCAAACTCCTATGTATTCTGAAAGTTTGTTTTGTTTTGTTTCTAAATAATTCCATCTTTTCTTTGCCCTCCTTGGTCTTGTTACCAGGAAAGCTGCTTGCAAAAGGTGTCAGAACTGCCATCTCTGCCTTACACAGTGACCCTCAGTGGCTGTCATAGAATCACTCAGGCTGGAAAAAACCTTAAAGATCATTGAGAATAAAGGAGAAAGCTGCAAACCAGAATGATCAGCATTCACTCAACTATTCCAAGTAGCTGCAGCACTCAGGGTGTGACTGTCCAGCTTCAACAGACCAGTGCTTCCAAGGATTATAAACAATTATATCCTCTCCATTTTAGCCTGATGTCATACTCCTAAAACAGGGCTTCACTTTGATTAGAGGGTAGAGCGAAGTATAAAACCGATGCTTTATCCATGATGCTGTGGTTCACTGCAACAATGAACAGTTTTAGTCATGCTCTTAGTCTTGTACTGAAGAGAAGTCTCAGAGACCAAATTGTAACTCCCTTCCCTGCCTTGTTTTACTTCATTTTTAAGCTTCAGTGATATTACTACATTTTGGTTTTCCACTGAGGTGTGGGCACAGCACATAATCAGTCCCAGCATACTTCTTCAGCCCTCATAGTACCTAACAACATGGCAGCATTGTGTGAGAGGGGTTCAGGTGAGGCTGGAAAATGGCTAGCTCTCTCCACCTGTCTCCTCACCTCCTAGGGAATGCTGTCCAGCTCCTGAACTCTCTGAAGGAAAGCTTTCCTTTCCAGCAGCTGCAGAGCGTAGCCTAAAGGCTTGTTCCACAAACTACTTGGTTGCAGAAAACTTTCTGCTACAACTTCAAGCAGTTTTACAGACTGAAGTGCTGCCTGTTCCTGCAGCGCTCGCACAGAGGGATGGTACTGCTGGCTGCTTTGGCATAATTAGTTCCCCACCCATTCACAATGCCTGTACACACGCACAGAGAGCTGAACCCAAACACATATATCAGCGGTGATGTAGAAGGGTGTGCGGCTTTTATTTATGTTAGATCAGCATTTGAACAGAAGTATCTAAATAGCAATCAAATTGTACTATTTTTACCTTTAACAGTTTGCTATTTTAGCTTGCAGATCACAGAAGGGGAAGAGCCATTCATGCAAATATTTTTTGCATCTCCGGACAGTACTACAAAAAAAGCACCATCTAAGCCACATGGCAATAATTTTTTGCATCAGTGATCAGCCACAGAGTAAATTTTTCCCAAGCATCTACTATAGAAATAGGAAAAAGACGCAGAGGTACTTCTAAGCAGCACATTTTCAAAAAAGAGAAAAGTACTTAACTAGTTAAATAGACTCAAAATACAAGTCATTAAGCACCAGATGTGAATAGAAAGATGTAGTATCCTAAATGAGAAACAAAACCAAAACTGAAATCAAAGGATCATCCTGCTGAGTTACAAATCTGAAGTGGCCAGAGCAGAGCTCACCTAGAACCAATCCGTATCCCAGCAGTGCTGTACTTCTGGGAGGCTGTTATCTCCTTGGTCAGGGAGCTCAGTGAGATGCGTGGCACTTGTTGGGACAGCTTGTTCCCCCAGAGACACCCTTTGCTCATGACAAAATAAGGTCTCCATGATGAGCCCATAACCTCATTTTTCAGCCAACAGATAGGGACAGACATTCAAGTCCATATCCTGGCTACTGCATTCAGAGACTTTAACACAAAACTTGAAAAAACCCACAACCAACTCCTTAAAAATAAATAACACTTTTTCTGTCCTCTGAGAAATATCAAAACATGTGAGTGAGTAGAGGAGAATCACTCCACAACCTTGCAACACTCTGTGGGACAAGGCAGCCATTTTCTTTGCACCTGTGCCCTGCTTAACAATGCTAATTGCTGACAGTTTTTACTAGAAGGAAACTAGAACACGCTTTCCTTCCTGTACCCAAACTCACTGCTGAGGATATGAAGCAGGGGGGATGGTAGAGCAGGAAACAAGGGCACTCAGTTTCTTCAGACGTTGTACTGAGGGATATGGTTTAAGGGGAAATATTGGTGTTAGGTGGATAGATGGACTGGATGATCTTAGAGGTCTTTTCCAACCTTAGTGATTCTGTGACAAAGGGAGGTGAGAGCAGACTTACAGCCAGAGGTGTCTGACTGCTAACAATACCCCAACGGACAGCCTGCCATGGGTCCCTGGCAGCTCTTGAAGAGCTCAGAAGTTTTTCTGTGTCCAGAAGAGGGATTAGGCCAAAGCCCAGGTAACGGTCAACACAAACCCTCCCTTGACAACACAGGTTATGTGTCAAAGGGGAATTACAAAAATCCAAGTAAGTGGATTACATCAACTTCACTAGGAAATTCATTTTTCTCATGGTTTTTGAAAGAAACACTGTCAGAGATTACATCTCTCTCAGAATACAGCAGCTTTCTGAGCAGAAAATAAAATCCACTGAGTTCAGTGAAGAAGATGCGCTTCTGAAGGTTTGGGATGAAGGGACCTGAACAGTCTGTTCGATTTGTCCTGTGCAGAAACTGCTCAGCAATTTCACATTACGCAACACAAAAAACCCCACCCAAAGCTGCACAAGTGTGCAGTGTGAGCTTTCAATGGAAATTTTGACAGTGCAGAATTACCAAGATAAGAGAAGTTTTCTCTTGCTATCCCTCTGTAGTGTCTTTGATAATAAGGTTTTGTAGCATTCAGGCAAAAATAACCTGTGGTTTCCCCACAGGAAACCCACGATACTGCTTGTAATAGGACCCATAATTTCAGGGCAATTAATGAGATAGCATTGTGCTTAGCAGTGGTTTAAGATAAAACGGCGAAATTCACAACGTTGTCTACAACGCAAAAAAGACACCAATTAATTTTATCGTAAGTGCAAAGATTCACTGTATTAGTCAGAATCACTTGGCAGCATTTGAGGTTGGCTTGAAAGGCCTCTCTCTTCTGGTAGCAGCTTTATGCCAGCATTTCTGCTCATTTCTGGTTACAACTGGTGGTGCACCAGGTCTGCACCTGCAATCTAAGCAAAGAGCTACACGCTAAGGTTTAAAGAACGGTTCTACTTCCTTGATGCGTTCACGAGATTAGAGACAACGTAGACGACACTTTAGCATGAGCTCCCCTCAAAGCATTTCTGCCATAGTTATATGCTTTCCCTAGAAAATCAGAGATGATTTATGGTAACCCCACTTCAAACAGAAGCCTACAAGTTGTAAATGACCTTTATCTACATTTTTCAAGACTTCTACTACAACTAGTAGCTTTCACTCTTTGCAGAGGGGCTTTCCACAACTTCAGTTACCACCAAAAAAAAATGACATCATTTTGTTCCAACTTTGTCTCAGGACAGAGTTTTTGTTTTTTTCCCTTCACAGTGTCTGGTATGATGCTATGTTTTGGCTATAGAAGAAAAACACTGCTGATAACACACTGATGTTTTACTTGTTGTGGAGCAGAGCCAAGGACTTTCCAGTTCCTCTGTTCTTCATACTGTCCTGTTAGCAAGGGGTCTGGGGGGCACAGGGAGCTGGGAGGGGACAGAACTAGGAAAGCAGACCTAAACCCGCCAAAGGGATATTTCATACTTCGTGACATCATGTGGAGAAACTTGAAAAACAGCAGGGAGCTGAAGAGGTAAATAGCTGCTGTTTGGGAATGGCTGGACATCAGTCAGTTGATGATGAGCAATCACTAGCACACCACCTGTTTTTTATATATATATGTTGGGTATATATACATATATGGTATATCACTATTATATTTTTTTTCCTCTTCCTTTTCTGTCTTATTAAATAGTTTTATCTCACCCATGAGTTCATGCCACTGGGAGGGGGTGAGCTAATGACTGTGTGGTGCTGAGCTACCTGCTGGGTTAAATCACAACACATTTTTAAAAGAAAGCCTGTCATTTGAGTAGTGATAGAGAAAGTAAGCATGTGAGGCCTGAATCTATTGTCAGTTATGTGATTTATTTCACTTTCAGCAAGCTAGAATAAATGTGCATTTTGAGGCCTTCAAAAAGTACCACTTGCTGACACCATGAATATATCTCAAAAATGTACTGAACTAAACGAGTTCATAAGTAAATAAGAGACACAAATATATGAAGTCAAATGCATCAGAACCCTGTGCCAACTGCCTCTCCAACCAAATTTTGAAAAATGCTATATTCTGTTTCAGTAGAAATGTTATATAACATTATAAAAGTAGAAATGTTAAAATGTTATATATTCAGTAAAATGTTATATTCTGTTCATTTTCTATGAAGCAGATAGGGCAGTCCCCAGAACTGGGGATAGCAAAGACTTTCTCACTTGAAAATAAGGAGGGCTTTTTGATTTTTTTGACAAAAAGGAAAAGGGAAGTGCAAACTCTTAAAGGACTTTCAGGTCAATAAGGCTGAAAACACTTTTTCCTAGAGATTTTCAGTCACACAGAAAATTTCAGACGTCAGAGAGTGCTGGAAGATGTTATGGATTGCAGCCACAGTAAAAGTTCCATCCTGCTAGAGGACATCCAGAACCAGAAAAACAGTTTAAACATTTAAGTTTCAGTAATAGTCTTGCTTCTGCAAGGCAGCTGACTTCCTCTGGGTCTTAGCAATTTTTCCTTAATCAGCCACTGTCTCAGCTCCATCTCCTGTAGCAGTGGCCAGATAGCTCATCATAGAAAGTGGATATATGAAGGTCACTCTGAAAGTAATACGTTCTATTTATTTCCATGGAAACTACAATGGGTACAAAGAGCACAATAACACTATTTGATAGAGCCAATTGTCAGCTACAAAAACATATTTTTTCAACAGAATCACCATTGGCTGATGTGTGTGGATGAGCCGATAGACGATGTGTTTCATTTTGTGGTGTGACAGCTGTGCATAGCTGTCTAGGACATGTCTTGTCTTTCACATCGCTGTTGCCACTGCTGAAACACAGAATCACAGAATCACCCAGGCTGGGAGGGACCTCAAGGATCATACAGTTCCAGCCCCCCTGCCTGGCAGGGCCACCAAACCCACCACCTCACTGTTATCACATCCATTGTTTGGTCTCCAGAAACATTCAGCAAGAACTGATGAATGTCAATGGGTGCTGGTTTAATCACATGGAAGAATTCAGTGACACACCTTTGTTTCATACGCGCTCCCGTGTCAGATGCCATTCTGTCAGACCACCCCTCTGCTGCCATCTGTCACACAGCAACAACATTTAAGGGAATATTCATGGGAAAGTTTAACATCTACTGCCACACCTCCAACACCTGTCCCTGATTTTGTGGGCCAAGATAATAACAAAGGAGCCATTGCTTTTCAGAGCAGCCATCATAGATGTCTACCACATGGTTAACTGCTGCCACTTAACTTTCTCCTCAAAAATTTACGGAAACCTTTCAATTCCATGTGTGCCATAGATGCAGATCATACACGTTTAAAGAACTTCATAGTAAGTGCAAGCTACCATTACCTAGAACACGAGTACTTAACAGAAAAGAACTACCAGAACCTATAACTATTCCATTCTGTAGATAACACAGCAGATTTTCAAGAAAAAGAAAACCAAAAAACAGATTTGTAACATACTACTTACTCTATTTTTTTTTGTTTGTTTCTAACATCAATATCAACATCACTAATATGAAGCTTAGAAAGACTCAGATAAGAATCAATTTAAGATCCATTTTCTCCCTTCTAAACATCAAGTTGCCTTTCATACCTGCTTCAGGATTCTTCTGCTTCCTTTCCCTAAAACTGCCAAGAAAATACTACTTCGTAAGCTCTTTTTTATTTTGTCAAGTGATCTCTCAGTCAGCTTCACGTGACCATCCAAGTCCTCTGCCAAAATGTACTGTTAATCTGACTCCAACTGAGCACAGACTTACTCCTTCATACATGCCTATGTGCATAGATATTTAATAGTACTATTTACCCTTTTGGAGAACTTATGTAACAAGAATCATTCCCAACCAAATCAAAAGTCCATTTGACACTATTCATATCATGGAGACACCAGCAGCATATGTTTGCCAACAACCACATACGTAGTTCAGCAGTAAAATATACCTCTTCAGAATATGCACCCAGCAGCTTAGCTTAGCTCAGGGACTTCAAAACCAGAGGAAACAGCTTTGTACACAGTACATGCAGATAGAGCAGCACTGCTTTGTTATGTCTTTCTAAAATTAGGCACAATTTGTCCTTGCCTTTACAGTCCTGAATAACAGCATTTTAAGGAGGTTGTTGGTTTTTAACTTAGCGCAGCTATAACAGACAGGAAAGAGAACTAAGAAGAAATATTCACTATAGATTTCAGAGCCTGCAGTGAAACATTTCTTGCTATTTAGAGGACTTGCAGTGTGTTGCAGGCTGCCCAGAAGAGCTTATCAAATTCATGCCTAATCCAAAAGACTTTGTTGTTCAGAAGCATCTTTGGCTGCAGAAGCAATGATTTGCTCTTGGAGAACAGGTTTTTTTTTATCGTGCTACCCCAGGCCTACAGAAATCCTCTGCTGCATTCTCACTATTCACCTATCCATTATGTCCATAATTATCTTCAAAGGAATTTATTCCTTACGATCTTGTTCAGGCTAATAAGCAATTCATTATGAATCCTCTGCAGATCTCAGATTTACTCCTCACTCTCTTGGCTGAGAAACTAAGTAGCTGTCTCAATTAACACAATATGAATTTCCCCACTATCTGTTCTCCATCTACTCCTCACTCTCTTGGCTGAGAGACTAAGTAGCTGTCTCAATTAACACAATATGAATTTCCCCACTATCTGTTCTCCATCTACTCGCTCAATTCAAGATCCTCCTTTTCCTTCACTAGAGACCTCGTTTTGAGGTTCATACTCTCATCATGCGGCTTCGGGACTCTTCTGTTCAACTGAGCCTAGAACGTGGCACTGTTAAATCCAGCTGTTATAACTGGTTGAGTCCTTCCTTCCAAAGCTCATGGCAAACCTTTTACTTTTAAACATTTTAACATTGCAATTAGCATTTCACAGAACTGGATCTTGTCTATGTTGAAAACTTCAGTTTGGACTACAGATCATAGCATGCGACACTCATTGAGAGGAGCTCTCATACTAAATTCCATTTTTCAATGAAATGTGATGTACAAATGCTTTTTCATTTAATACTGAGATAATATCTATCTTTAATTTTGATGCTACCCATATGTGAGTAGCGTGTCTGAATTTCGTAGCTAGTAAACACCAAAGTTATGACCAGTTTGTCATTTTTCATGAAATTTTTCATCAAGATAATTACAACCTCAAAAATAATGCTCATTATTTCTAGAATAATTTCTCATTATCAATGTGCTTCATTCTGATAAAGCTCTGAATAGTTAAGAGCTGTTCTTGTCTTTGGACTGAAATGAAATAGTATATCATATTAAGACTAACTTGCACCTGCATAGTATGCTAAACCAGTAATCTATTTCTTAAGCATTAATCTAAGGTAGTTAATATAAATATAATATCTAAAAGTAATAGTATCCCAAATAAACACATACTGGCAAGGACGTTTCCTATTGTTAGAGCCTTTCCCTAAGAGGATGGTCTTGCATTGTTCCTTAGATTATACTAAGGACAGTTTAAATGCACATATTCTAAAAAGATAAACATAGATAGGTGATTCACCTTTTTTCTTAAGCAACACTTCCCACTTCTACGTTATGCATAATTGGAAATAAAATCAACTGTTCTTAAAAAAAAAAAAAAAAAAGGCAAAAACCAAAACCACACAAACTCTCAGAATTTAAAAGAAAGTCTCTTAAACAGTTCTGTACAAGCTGGCTTCCTCTGGAAGAAGCAACTGCAATTCTGAGAATAAAATGGCTTCTCTAGCCAAACACAAATATGTTTTGTTAAATTTAAAAACGAACATTCATGGTAAGCTACATGCTGATTTACTCTCTCTTTCCACAACTTGTTTTTGATCATGGGCCCAGATTCATAGACTTGAAAGAACAGTGGGAGAAAAGCTGTCAATGGTGTAATTTCTACATCGTAACACTGCGTCATTTTATTTTTTGCAAAACTGTAGGCTCTCTCAGGAAAAGACTTTCCAGACTTGGTTTAGAAACCTCAAGGTAGAAAGAGTCAAATAGCATTCCTATGGAAAATATTTCTGTAATTTAGTTTAACAGGCATGTAAATACTTTTGTGAAATTCAACATAAAAGCAAAACAAGACATCTGACAGTATGGATTCTACAAAAGTAGGCTTGTGTCATATGAATTGAACAAATAGTCCTATACAAACTCTTCTGTGGCAAGATGGGTGGAAATTACATGCAAGCGTACACATAAATTTTTTATTCCCTCTCAGAATCATATGATCAAGGAGACTGTCAGTTTGATAGTGAAGTTGTAAAAGCCTGAGCTACATTTCCTGTTTGTAAGAAAGCCGGTGAAGAGAAGACTAGAGCCCTTTGAGACTGACGGCAACTCCAGAGATAGATTTGTGCTGCTAAGTCTGATATAAAACAGCATCCAAGGTCTACCAACATAACATAAATTGATTTCCTGTTGGATAAAGAGGTGCGAGGCATTCCTACAAGCAACGTAACCAGGTAAGTCTTGTACTTTTAGTACTATACATTTGAAAACAACGGAATGGTAGAAACGTACTTTGGTTGACTACCAGTCCAGTATTCTGAAGTCAAATTATTAATAATAAGCATAATGGTGAGGACGAGTCACAATCAATTGCTTAAACCTTCATTAATCTTCAGCAAAGTGGGCAAAAGCACAAAGGCTTGTTGATGAAGACTAAGCATTGGCATCATTTTTGTGCCTAAAACATTTACTAAACTGCGGATTTCTTATTTTATGGTGCTTCTTCCCTTCTGAAGTACAAAGTTGATATCTTATAAAGCAATTAGTTGTGCACTAATTAATTGCAGCTTAAGGAATCCTTTCCGGTGAATTAATCCTGTCTTAGAAGCTCACACAGATGGAAGCATTATTAATGTTAATTTAACATTCATCAGACTCTTAATAGGTTTCTTTTTAGAAGAGGTCATTAGTAGAGAATATTATTTATCTCACCATTTAATTGGAGAGAGGAAAAATTAATTTTGTCTCATTGTTGAAAACTTTACAGAAAGAAAGAAGGAGAAACAAACCGTTTTATGCTCTAGCTTATCTTCTAAAACTTCATAGTGATCAAGTAGTCATTCACACAAGCAGGTTTATGAATTAATACTATAGATGGCACGTTGTAAAGCAACTCCTGCTTGACAATTATCTATATTCCCTATCTCTTGTTTCTCTTCTGTATGAAAGCATAGTAGAAAAATTGTATGTTCCCTTCTGATGAATTCCCTAAATAGAGTACATTAGAAAATGACAGAACAGAGCTTAGTATTTTCTGCTACATATTCATATACTGTTAGGAAAATAAAAACTTATGTCTAGCCCCAAACTGTAGAATCTAGTTCCTTTCACCAAAATGTAAGTACACGATTAGGAAAGGATGATCACGCTCATTCCTTCAAGTTGCAATAATTGCAGAAATTAATCCTAGAAAGATTAGAGTGTTTTGTTTTTGGCTTTTGTCATAGAACCATAGAATGGCTTGGGTTGGAAAGGATCTTAAAGCTCATTCGGTTCCAACTCCCAGCCATGGGCAGGGTTGCCACCCATCAAACCTGGCCTTGAATGCCTCCACAGGGAAGGGGCATTCAGAGTTTCTCCAGCAGCCTGTCAGTGCCTCACTATATTATGAGTGAAAAGTTTCCTCCTAATATCTAATCTAAACCTCCATCTAGTTTAAAATCATTCCCATTTGCCCTAACAGTGTCTGCTCAGGCAAAAACTCAATCTTCACCTTGTTTACAAGTGCTCTTTCTAAAGACCAGAAGGCTACAACGAGATTCCCCTGGAGCCTTCTCTTCTCCAAGCCAAACAAGCCCAGGTCCTTCACCCTTTCTTCATAAGAGAGGTGCTCAAGACCTCTGATCATCTTCATGGTCCTATTCTGGATCTGCTACAACAGCCAGCAACTGCTTATTTATTTCCACGTCTTGTATCTGTTGGTGGAAAAAGCAGCCAAGAGATCTAAAAATTAAACTACAATTAACAACATACTTAGAAAGGCTTTTCTGTGCCTGTGTTTTAACTGAATACAGTATCACTTGCTTAAAGCAGCGTAACATATACTGAGAGGATGTGAGTAACCCCATCTCAAAAACTCCCAAAATAAACATTTACTTGAAAGGAAAAAAATAAATAGAGTGAATTACCTAACAGAGAAGGGCTACCTACACCTCCAAGTTTAACCCTATTTCTGTACTAGAAATGAAAGAATAGCCGAAAAAGAATGTTTCCAGCATGTAGAGATTCATGTATCAGGTATTCAAATTACTGATGTCTTTGTGAAGATTAAATTTAGTACGCCCACCCCTCCCTCCCCCTCACCCCCCCACGTCCCAGCCTCTCCTGAATTAAAAGCAGAATTGTCCTCATGAAATCTTTGTGTAGCCAATGCACTCTTATCTTCCTTGGTGGAGCACATTCCTTCAGGAACAGATTCAGTACAATTTCTTTGGAAAAAAAAAAACAAAACAACAACAACAAAAAACCTGCTGCTCTTAGTCTATCTGAGATACGAAAGCCTACAATAGGAAATGCACAGAAATTGAACTTATCACTATTAAAATCATAGTGTACTATTCCTTAAGTTCAATTCTCAGGATTGTTCCCCCCCCCCCAGAGATACAAAAAAATTTTTTTTTGTACAATTTGAGTGAAAAATTCCTGAAAACTGTTCTAACAGCGCATACTGTTAGATACAATACACATGCAATTTAGAAACAACACATTTTTATTTTTATTGTATTTGACATTAATTCAAATTAAAATTAGATAATGGAATGAAACTATTTCAGAATACGCTAAGCTACCATTAAACTTCTCTTCTTTATTTCTAGTTCTTCCACACTTGGGTTGTCTTTTTGTCTTCAGCATGAGTTGCTGCATCCACTATCATAACATATAGAGACAAAAGCACAGTTATCTAAGGACATGAACTGTTCTTCACACAAATAGTTCTTTTATTGCTGCTGTTGTCAAAATATTTAAACAATGCAATTGTAAATAGCCAGTTTACTAATAACAAATATAAAGGTAGTAAAGAGCAGTTGGACAAGAGCTGAGGGTTGTTTATGCATAAAGCTAAGATATAAAAGGAAAATCTCTTGTATTTATTATTTGGAAAGTAGGATTAATTTCAAACTGACATTGGAAAAGCACAGACCACACAGAGGGGCATTCTTGTGTAAGAGATTGAGGCTTTCTTGGGTATGCTTTCACGGCTAACTGAGAACTGATTTTGTTTCTGAAGTAGTGTTGTCTGGCAAACAAATAGATCATATTGCAAGATAGAAAAAGATTCAAAGAGAAGACACTCAAGTCACTTACATGTTAGTATCCATTGTACTGAAATACAAGCAGATGGAGTCAGAATTTTGGGAAATTAATTTAAAAATAATCTAAGTGATGTTCAGCTAGGAATAAATAATACTTTTGTTTCTATCTCTCCCCAGACCCATGTATTTTTCTAAACTATGTATTAGAAAGCTTAGTTTGTAAATTAAAAAAAAAAAAGAAAAAGGTACGTTGTATCAGAAATACAGATTTCAGGCCCTTTGTTTTGCTTTGATACTTTGAAGTCCTAGAGAAACAACATTTTGCCAACTTTTATTTCTTTTCCAGTCAGTAATTGCAGTTTAACTCAGAAGCTAAACTGTGAAAAGCACCCTGCTTGTTCTCTAAAATTTGATTCCCTTGTTCACTTCAATTAAGAATTCTCTTACTCTGGAAACATCAGGGAAAAATAGAATTCCTGAAACACAGAAATAAAGTATAGCCTTCAATATCAAGGATCATATAATCTATAAACATTGGAAAAGATCACTAAAGTAATCTAGTTCAACCATCAACCCATCATCAAGAAATTGAGAACTCAGGTCCAAGCTCTATGTTAGGGATCTATTTCCTCTTTTTATTCTAATGAATCACAGGGTAGTAGTTTCTATCATAGATACATTAGAAAGGAATCTCTCAGGCCACAGTATTGCTTTTACTCACTGAACAATGATTATTAGGAAAAGCAATAAGAAATGAGCATAAGAAAAACGAAAGACAATAACGTCACAAAAGATAGAAGGGAAGGAGAAGGAGGAAATGCGACTTAATATTTAGGCACTGCACTAGCAATAAGGATCCTGGTGTTGACATAGACTACTGGTAGTTTTGGACAGGTTGCATAGAATGCAGATTTTGTAGACCTATTGTAAATAGGTTTGAAGCACTGGTTGTTTCTGAGGTAATAACACCTTCTCAAGGTGAGACATCCCTTTTAATTCTTCCTCTGGAAAATGGGAATATGTAGCTGCTTCAGTGCAGTGTTGTCTTGTCTTAAATGTCTGTATCTCACTGCAATAAAGTGTTTCTCAACAGGAAAAGTGTTACTGCAGTCATGGAGAGCCCTCAAGTTCCTTTGAGAGAACTACAGTAGGAGAAAAGAAACAAGGGAAAATTGAATATTTAGTTAAAAGGAAGGGTAAATGGCCACTGGAAGGATCATATGAAGAAAAGCTACCAATCTGTCAGAAAGGTACAGCTTATTTGTTCTGTTTTGTTCTTTTAAGAAGAGTTCTGAGCAGGAAGAAAAGCTGCACCTTAGCCAATGCTACTCATGATTTTTCACCACATGGGATTATTTATCTTACTTCATTGCTGTAAGAACATCTGTGGATTGGAATAAAACAAAACTAAAAGATCTTCTGCAATAGCAGCTTAATTAGGGAACAAAAAACAGAAGGGACACTTCCTAAGGTGAACTGGAGCCAGCGAGCCAAAGAGCAATCCCTTCTATTTTCAGCAGGACCAATACATTGCCCTCGCCTACAACACGTACAATACATACTCCTTTTCATCAGATTTCCTTTAAGAAGTAAATAAAAGCTTACACCCCTAACAGAATCCAGCTACATCAAAAACAAATGGGAATATCACAGACATGCTTGAATCTCACTCTGACGGTATCATCTAACCTCTCCCATTGACTGCTCTGCTTCTGCTACACTTTTTTTGTGCACTATTAGTGGAATTCATTATTTATTAACTCCAGAATTTATCTCAAGTACTCCAAATCTAGAAGAACGTGAAACATGCCTCTAGGAAATGTGAAGAATTTAGATTCATGTTCATTTCACCACTTCGCTTGGCTAGTATATCCGCTCTCAGGGAAAGGTTTTACAGGCCATTTGCAGCAGTGCTGATCATTTTGGCCATCAGATCACAACAGTTAGTCTATTGTCATCAGAAAGCTTTGTGATGGAAAATTCATATGAGCTATATTAATTGATGAATTAGTTAGATAAGATTTATTGAGTATGGGTTCCTTTTTGAGTTTGTAACAGGAACTGCAAGAGGCAGTTTTAGCGCAAGGGGAGCCTTTGTTCAATGAAACAGAACCACCTGGTACAGGTATTTCAGGAGCTGTTCAGGGTTTTCTCTGCAGTTATCTATGGGGTGTTCAGCTCCCAGTTTCTGCTCATTCTAAGCTACTACATCATTTGCTTTCTCAGGAAGGAGAGCAAGGATATGAGTAAAGATAAGTGGCTTTAATAGCAGATGCAAGAAAACACACAACCAATCTTTGAAATCTGTTGCACAGAGAGAAATTGCCAGTGAAGTTCTATCTGAATTCATTTTCTGAATTTCATTCATAAACTCTAACATTTAGCAAAAACTTACTGAAAACTAGAAAAATTTCAAAGCTATTCATTAAAATGAGGAGTTCTTTTCCATGTCAATTTCTGATTTTTACTGCATTTTACAGGCAAACCCATTTCTCAATCTTTGATTTGCCGTGAAACAGCATCTCCATTAAAATTTACATATTTTTTTTTAATTATTATTTAGCAGTTGGTTTGGGTATTAATTGTTTAGTTCTTACAGCTATAGTTCTTGTAGTGTGAAAAAAATAAATATATATAGAAGCTTGAATAAAAGGAAGGAAAAAAAAAATCAACAAGCCACAAAAAATACAGCGTGATTTTTAGATGACACGTATTGTAAAACAATTTACTTTCAGTTACAGGAATGGACTGCCATTATTCTGTCTGGGGAGTTTTGGCCTTTCTAAGTTTGGCTCTCATTTTTTCATTGATACTGAATATTTCACACTATATGAAAAAGAAACAAGAAGGTAAGCAACGTTTTCTCTGTAAAGGATTGAATTTAAGAGCTTAAAGATATCTGCAGAGAATGCTATTGATTTTGATAGATGTCAAACCAGCAAACTACTTTTCTGAATCTTTCAGTTATCTTTTGACTAGAATGATTCTAGTTGTGAGGATGAAACTGTTCAATTATTTAGGAGAGTCAGATAACATTACAGGATGATCACTAGCTGCCTAATCCGCTACTAAAAGCAGCTACCCTTCATCCTCTGAAGATAAAGCCAACAGCATGTGTATACGGTAAAGAATTTATTTCTGGCTAATGTTTTATTTTTAAAAGTGTTTTTTTTAAGATGAATAACTCCCCTTTTATGGAATATTTTTTCATGCAACTGATTTAACATATGTACTTCAATTTAAAAATGATTTTGAGTATCTGTAGTAATACAAAAAACATTTAAGAAAATTGTATTCTTTTCAAATTCCTAAAAGCTTATTTGAATTTCAGATATAAAAATTTTGTGCTCACTTTATTTGGAAAAAAAATAAAAATTGAATTGCTTTTCATCGTGGGATTCTAGCGCTTAATCCAATGTGTCAACAATAATAGTAATTTGTTTAGTTTATGGAACGAATTTGTTTTATTTATGTTAGAGGATGACTGCAGTCATGCTCTTTTTTTTGTTAAAATTAACTAAGATTTTTCACATAACTGCCTAAGGCAGTACTACCAATCAGCTGTACAATTCTCACCATTCCCATTCAGGAAAAGTGACTTTACAGTGGGAAATCTGCTCCTTGTGCTGTGCGCACATGAATGGGCAGGCAAACAGAGGTAGACTGAACCACTTGAAACATATTCACATGCATAGATAATCATATCAATAGGTAATCAATCACATAAATAGGTAAGCAGGAGGCTTATACCTATAAGCAGAATTCACGATGAATAGCTGACAGGCTATTAAAAGAGATCCTGGAGTGTTCTGGGAGAGGAAGGAGGGTGTTGCATTTTTGTTTTTTGTCTTGTAGTGTTACTAGGCAGATATTTATGTGATGAAAAATCACAGCCATTTACAAAACTAACCTTGAGCAAGGTTGCAGTCAGATTGGCTGATGCTACAGTATTCATGGTATCAGAGTTTTACCAGGCAAATTCTGGAGTTCTGGAGAACAAGATAGAAAGTCATACTTTCCTGAGTTATTAATCAAGCTCTAGCAATAAATCTTTCTGCCTCAGTTTCTTCATCTGCAGATCTCTCTTTCAGAGACAGGAGCAACTCTGAACTGCCAGTAAAACAAACGAACCTTTCATTTTCTAATATAAACACATCATGTACCTCCCTAGGCAAAGGAAAAAAAAAAAAAAAAGAAGAAGAGTTAGAAGCAGAAAGAGGAGGGAACAAGAAGTTAATCCCATGTGTACACTTCTGGGAGAAGGGATTGTATTTGATAATGCTTGACAAAATAGAGATTGAAGACCTTCTTGTAAACTAACACAGAGTCTGTAGCACAGCACAGAAACAAAACACAAGCAGCTTTTTAAATTATTATTCAAAAGTGAAACAGGGGACAACTGAAAGTGCTTAGATGCCACAGCTTTCAATTTCACTCTCTAAAATAAAGTCAAAAGCATGTCAATTAAGACAATAATCGGAATTGTTCTTAAGGAGCACATTTCATTATCTTTTCACTTTTTAAATTTCTTTTTTCCAGCTAAAATGTATAAAGACAGTGAAGACAACACTCAGAGGTAAGCTGCATAAGTAATCCTTTTCTGAGAGGAGTAAAATAAACAATAAATGATGATGGATGTCTTTGAATTTTTCTCTGTGCCACCCCTCCAATATCTTATGTGGCCTGTCTACTGGAGAGCAGAATGATTGTTTAAAAAAAAAAAAAAAAAGAGAGAGAAGGCAGGAGAAAAATTTTCATGTAAGAGATGCCCTCCAGACATTTCATCAAGAATAAAAAACTGCATGCCAATATGGTAACCTTAAATATTGAAGGAAGTGTAATATATTGTGTTAAGGCGTTATTTACTGCTTGGAATCAATGAATCTATAGTAGAGAACATTAAGAAAACAATGAGGAATTATTATCTGTTATTTCATTCTTGTGGAACAGTAATTTCTATTTACATTTCTTTTACACATTACATTCCAAAGCAATAAAGCAGTTTGTTTGCGTTGATTCCAGCTGCTGGACAGCTCCCCATCTGTCACCAAGTTTGCTGAATTTACTCCATATTAAAATTACTAAAGAAAACAGAGACGGAACGAATTTCATCTGAACTAAAATATATCAGGCCCTTGAATCAAAACCTCCAAAGTACTGCCTCTCCTCCAAAATCAATCCTCATTAACATACTCCGTGGAAACTGGGAAGTCCCTCTGCTTTGTTTGTTATTGACTGCTCAGCTGAGAAATACCACTGAAATAAAGTAGCATATTTAATTACTTTATCCTCAACAAAGCACAGGATAGGGATGCAGCAGGATCAGAGAGCGAACCTCTATAACAATCTTCATTTTAACAAACATGTTTGGAAACATTTTCAAATAACACCAGGTAGCAAAACACAGAATGCCATTAAATACTCAAAGTCGAACTTTGCTTTGATCTTGTTTAGGTGCATCGACATAAGAATTTTAGTCCAATTTCAGTTCAGTTTTAGTTTAGAATATGAGAAGTATCCTTTCTTCTCCTTCTGTGAAGCTGGTGCTACCATCTCCTTGGTTTTCAGGCCACATACAGTTTTCTGCTATGTAAAATGTATGTATGTAAAATGGTAAGAGTAGAATAGGAGGGTCCTAAATAAAGTTTAGGAAAAAATTTAAAATTATCTTTCTATCCCTATTCTAGCTATAATGACTGTTACACAGCAGATGACCCAGTTTATGGCAATCTCAGTCAAGATATTTTAGGTAAGTTTCATTATAAGAACACTTGTCTATTCAGTGTCCAAAAGAAATAAGAATTAAAAGCAGACTGGCCAACACATTCTGTTTCTCAGAAGCCTTCAGAATCTCTTCCTTTTTAAAAATCCTTTACTCATACCTACTTAGGGCCTACATTGAATTACCATACTGCACTATTTGTAAGATGAGGTCATAGAATTTGACTTTTTTAAAAAAAACAAACAAACCCAAACTGTACTTTTCAGTCAAATACCTCTAAACCAACAGCTTTTCTATATGTAAAGCTGCATCCATTTAAATAACACACTTAGCACGCACACTTCCAAGCAATCTAAGACACAAACTGCCTTCTGCCCAAAGTCAGTGCCCCCAGACAAGCTAGCAAAAAGTAGCACATACCTGCTCTCAGTGCCGTCCATTCACAAATGAAATAGAAATGCTGAAGCACAGCCCACGGTGGCTGGAGAGTGGGCAGACTGCTTCACTGGGCCAAAGTAAAGAATCTTCTGCAGCAGCAATCCATACCATATTAGAGACAGTAAAATCATATAACTGCAGCTGGATATAGACAGGTCGATGGCATGTCACTCAAAGCCTACTAGTCTCTGCATAGCTTTGAAGCTGAAAAGTTGCTTGTACTGACAAATATATAGGTATGTCAAGTTACTCTTAATTGAAAATGTTCCAACATCTCCAAATAACGTCCAGTTAGGGAATGAGAAACTTCCCATCCGCCCACATGGACAGAACATTTTTTGCTTCAGAGTGTCTGTGTCAGAATTTCTTAGCTAATTGCCTCTCTATAAGCAGAGGAAAACAGAAGCAATATCTGTGTCACTACCAAACAAGTGAAACTTCTAACGTAGTAAACTGGTGGGGGTGAGGGGGTACTTCTGTAACAGAGGATTTGTTAACTGGATCTTTTAATTCTGAGTAGTGTGTCTTAGTAATGGAAATACTTTTCTGCTTTGGTAAATTACAGAGGAATGTTGTTACGAGCAGATGAAGTCCCAGCCTCAAAGGCCAGTTAATGAACTACAGGTATCTTTACTTTTTATTTTGGATTTCTGAAGCAGAGCGATGTGGTCTGTCACAGAGTTCTTGCATTTATTCCATAACAATAAGTGTCAAAAATATTCGTGCTGCCCATCACAAAAATTACCATACTTCAGTGTCTCAGTTTATCAGGGAATTTAAGCATATTTGAATTTTTGTTCAATCTGAGTCATTAGTAAGGGAGGAAAAAGATTACAAACAGATCATTTCCATCCATGTGGCACAATAATGCTCAGTCACAAGCATGCAAATCACCTTCAACTAGTCATGCATCACTTGATAATCACAAATTTGACTGATTCTCTCCTGCCCAGTATAAAAAAATCTGTATTCCTTAACTTGATAAAGACAACCGATTTTCTATTGATTTGTATTTTGTTGTTAATTTGAAAACCTAAAAGCGTACACATTTCAATTGAAATCTGTCTATAATTGAACCATTCCTAACATCAGTTCTGGAGTTGCTTTCCAGCTATTTCATAAGGAATTATTCCCAGTCTCTCCCTTTTTATTTAAAGATTTGTTTTCACAAACTTCACAGAAACAGAATCATCTGTGAAAATTCCAGTGCCAATAGTGCTCAACAATTTGGTTTGAAAAACACAGAGAAGCAGTGGAAGCACAAAATATACATTTTACACTGGAAATCAGATAACATATGCAGAAAGAGTCAGTACTTTTTTTCTGCACAAAGTCTGTGAAAAGTGTTGTTGCTAATAATAGGATTCTAATAAATCAACTTGAGTGAAGAAAAACAGATCAAACAATGCCCTGCATCTCAAAGAACTTGGAACAATTACATAAACTGCTCTTATTTACCACACAGAATCTTTGAAATGATACCCGGAAGAGGGCTTCCTCTCTGCCACGATTGTAAGGATATGAGCCTTACACAACTGTAGGATATAAAATAACTTACTTATCATTAAGTTACATTAGTCGGTTTTCTGTGCTGCAGTAACTTAATCATTTGTACTTTTAATAATGTAGTTTACAGCTAGTTCAGGTAAACCTCAGCCCCTACTATGACTACCATGTAGACGTGTTCAAAGCATTAGACATAATTTTAAAGCAAACACAACTAGTGAATGTTAATTATAAAGTAAACTTCCTTCCAGGTGGAATCAGTTGATCAGATGTGTTACGCCTCACTTGATCACAGCACCAAGGGAAAACGCAGAAAACCACGGAGGAAGAAAGACCTTCCATTAGAGGATGAAGAAGAAAGATTATCTAAATCCACCATTACAGCTTCCAAAGCTTGCATTTACCTTAACAGTGAGCAACTGGCTGCTGAAAATACAGCAAACGTAGAAGCCATTCACGACGATCCCATAAGATTAATGGGTTTGATTCATAGGACAAATGGCGAGAACATTTGAAGTGGCTTCCTGAACCAAATATGAAATCAAAGTGAGATCTGCTTTATTCATTCTGGAGGAACAGTGAATGATTAGAGATAGTACCCCGGCAAACTTAAATTACAAACAATGGTGTGAAGCCGCTAAGTAAAATATTCCAAATCATCTTCAAAACACATTTATGGATTAAGCAAAACATAGCTGTAGGTTCACACTGCCCTTTTAAAGGGACTTTCCTTCTGAATACATTTTGAAAGGGAGCTGTGAACACAGAGATACCAGCTTTTACATGGTAAAGTAAAAATTAATCCTTTGTTTAAAAATAACCATCGACCTTCATACAGTCCTAAAAGATCCACTAAGTTGCCTGTAAAACTCTTACAGAGTATGACCACTCTTCTACATAGGTTTTCTTTTGGAAAGAAATAGTGTTTCACACATGCACACTTAAGGGTTCAGATGCTTTCCCAATTAAAAATAGGTCCGCATTCAAGATTCTGTATTTTCCTATGGTGAACAGTCTACAGCATGGGTGTCCAACCTTTCAGCTTGCCTGGGCTGTGATGAGTGATAAGAAACTGTCTTGGGCCAATGTTTTGGTTGCTGCTGAATGATGGGGTGTGCTAAGGACCAGCTTGGATTGATTGGTTGGGAAGAGCCACTGTTGTGATGGCATGTGGTGGGAAGTGAGGCTAATTAACAGCTGTCTTGGGGTTCATGCAGCCTGTTATATATCCTCACTTTCCTTTTGTGAGCAATATCGGCATACATCTCGAATCTTCACTCCTCTACTAACATAACACTGTTTTGTATAACATGACTTTTTTTGTACGCAAGAATAAGTAACAATACTGGCAAATGATTTCTAACCATCAGCCTTTGCCAGAGAATTTTTCTAATATTCTATTTTATATTTAAATTCCTAGCGCCTTTGTCAATAAACTTTTCACAAAAGTAGGAAGAACTACTTATTTCCCTGTATAATTTACATTCTATGTGCACATTGTGCACATTTATCTTTAGACTTTCAACTCATCAGACAGTAAGCTTTTATAGAGCGGGGATTTATTTTTATGTGGCATGTTCTGGGTCAGTAAGTAGCAGAAGAAAAACAGTAACACATATTGATGTGCTATGCCATGTTGATGTGCTCCAGGTTTTGCACAGTTCTGTCTTCAAACAAACAACAACAAAACCAGCAGCAAGTAAATAAATACACCCATGGTATGGCGCCAAGGAGCTTGAAATGCTAAAGGGCATTCAGAGTGCCAGTGTCTAAGGTTCTGAAGGAGGCAGTAGCTCTAAGTCAGTTACAAAAACCAAACCACCTGTAGTATAAAGAGCCAGTCCATAGATGCAAAATATCTATGAAGGGGACAAAAAAAAAGTCACAGAATCACAGAATGGCCAGGGTTGGAAGGGACCTCAAGGGTCATGAATCTCCAACCCCCCTGCCACGTGCAGGGCCACAAATCTCCCCATTTAATACTAGACCAGGCTGCCCAGGGCCCCATCCAACCTGGCCTTGAACACCTCCAGGGACGGGGCATCCACAACCTCTCCGGGCAGCCTGTTCCAGTACCGCACCACTCTCTCTGTAAAGAATTTCCCCTTGATACCCAACCTAAATCTCCCCTCCCTCAACTTAAAACCATCTTCCCTCATCCTGCAGTTATCCACCCTTTCAAAGAGTTGACTCCCACCCCCTCCCCGTAGGCTCCCTTTAGGTATTGAAATGCTGCAATGAGATCACCCTGTGGCCTTTTGTTCTCCAGGCTGAACAAGCCCAGCTCCCTCAGCCTGTCTTCATAGGGGAGGTGCTCCAGACCCTTGATCATCTTTGTGGCCCTCCTCTGGATCCTCTCCAACAGCTGCCTGTCTTTTTTGTACTGGGGGCTCCAGACCTGGGCACAGTACTCCAGATGGGGCCTGACAAGAGCAGAGTAGAGGGGAACAATCACCTCCCTGTCCCTGCTGGCCCTGCTCTTTTGATGGAGCCCACAGTACCATTTGCCTTCTGAGCCACAAGTACACACTGCTGGCTCATATTAAGCTTTTCATCAATCAAGACCCTCAGGTCCTTCTCCACAGGGCTGCTCTCAAGGACCGCTCCTTCCAGTCTGTATGGATGCCTGGGATTCCTCTGGCACAAATGCAACACTCTGCACTTTTGCCGTGTTGAACCTCATCTGGTTCACCTGGGCCCACCTTTCTAGCCTCTCGAGGTCCCCCTGAATGGCATCCCTTCCTTCAACCATGTCAACCACACTACTCACCTTGGTGTTGTCAGCAAACTTGCTGAGGGCGCACTCGATTCTGTCATCGATGTCATTGATAAAGATGTCAGAGTTAAACAAGTCTGGTCCATGTTTATTTTAGTTAACAAACCTCTTTAAACAAGCAAACCCCTGCAGACCACGCTGCTCAGTTACACTATTAGCTATCTTGAGCTGAAATCAAATCAATACAGATAGGTCAACCCAAAATAATGCCTCCTAATTTCCATGGAAACTACAACAGACAAAAGAGCACAATAATGCTATTGGACAGAACAAATTCTCAGCTACAAAAGTTTTTTGGTATAGCAAGCACCATCAGCCATATATTTTCACCAGCAGCAAACAAGAGCCTTCATGTTGACCTCGTAAAAATCTGCACCAGTGGAGGTGATCAACTGCTGCTGTCACCACTGCTAAAACACACCACCCACAGCCTCACTGTGTTCACATGCTCTGTTTGGTTCCGGAAACATTCAGTAAGAGTTGATGAATGTCAACAGGAGCAATGTTTTTCACAAGGAGGAATTCAATTACATGCCTTTACTTCATATGCACTTCCATGTCACATGCCATTTTGTCAGATGGCCCCTCTGCTGCCACCTGATGTGTGACAACAAAATATAAGAGAATATTGGCAGGACACCTATACTGCCGTACCACCAACATCTGCCTCTAACATAATAAAATAGGAAATACTACTTTCAGAACTACCCTCATAATTATAACAAAATAAGAAAAGGAGACGATAGGTGTAGTCTCAGTAATAAAACCTGTTTTTATAGCATTATATATATATTTTGAAACAGAGGGAAGCAATGTAAAACTCTTTCTAGCAGAAAGCCTAGCACTTAAAAGTAGGTTGGAGAAGCGTTTACACGGTGGCAGAAGGCACTGAAGGAAAGACCAGAGATAAAAGCAGAGTATTAAGTGGCACCATTGAATTTTCATAGGTCTATGCCAGATATTCTCCAGCAATTATGACAGAATCTTGGTGATATCATACTTTCTAGAATGCAGATAAATTGGACGTTGGTGGATCAAACTCCAAAAATAATTACGTAACTCTCTCCTATTTGCTACTGCTGACACACACAAAAAATAATGGACCTGGGCAAAGCTTATCTTCCAGCACCTAAAGTTTTTCAAGAACTACGTTATGATTCCAAGTAATTTCCATAGATGAATGAACTATTTCTGTTCTTTAAATAAATTTGCTTCCATACCTGGATAAGCATGTATTCTGTTGCTGTTCAAAAGACATATCCAGATACATCCAAAAAGCTAATTACAGTTTACATTTGGAACAGATAACATGGAATTTCATACTAAGTACTTTCTCAAGAAATAAAGGGAAATAATTATTTTAACAAATCCAAGAAGAATGCAAGAAGAGTTCATAAAGTATGTTTCCGAATGTTCATCTATACCTGGAGCCAGAATAAAAGTAAGCTACTAAAGCATTTCTAAAAGACAATATTGAATTGTTGAAGAAAACAAAATGCTGGAACGATGTAAGATACATTGTGTACACATGCATATTGCAGAAATCACCCACTGAAGACTGCCATCTTATGCTAGTGTAGGCCTTACTGAAGCTGTTTCCTTATTCCATTCAACAGCACTTAAAATCGCTGAAGTCTTGATAATAAGTGCTGCAACAGTGTAAAAGCAGAAACAAACAAAAAAAAACCAACATCAAAACCAAACCAAAGAGCACATGCCCCAGCATAAAGTTCAGTCAAATAAATTTCTTCTTTTCTGAAGTTTGGAAAGTTGACATGGGGCAATGCAGTCAAAAGAGCATACTTGATCTGATACCACTAAAACCGTCTCCTTGCTAAGAAAGAACACAGAAAGAAAAACCCTTGGGACGCTGCCAAATCTTTCTCATGTATTTGTCGTAGATAGATAAACCTTTCCTGAGAATTTATTACTGAAATAAAATTTTTAAAGCAGTGTAATGCAATAGAAAGCATAGCAAGGTCAGCAGAGCAGCAAGGTCCCAGGCTGCAGCAAGGGAGGACTTGCACAAATACAACAGCTGTGGGCACAGAAATAAAACAAAAAAACTGCTTACCTTCAGAAGGCCTCGGGGACACAAGGATCTCCAGATAAGACAACCTTTCCTCCACTGCCAATCCCTAAAAGAGGTCTGGGAAGGGGTGGAACCAGGATCCACCCCTTCTGGTTACATGGGCGCACTGCATGCACCTGAGCTTCCCTGGCTTTGCCCTGCCAGGTGCTCCATCACTGTTTCAAGCCATAACTCAGCATTTCCACTACAAGCAGGTATTTCTTCAAGACATGTATTTATTGAGAATATACAGTATGTCAGGTAGAATTTTTGATAGGACATAGAGGAACATAACAACCTAGTTTATTTCAGGCATTTTGTATTGACATGTCTGTACAACAGGACTGGAGCAGAATTCAGCAGATGCTGAGTTTGTTAAGGTGTCAGTACTAGTAGATTTAGAATCAAGATTAAAATCAAAATTGAATCATAAGAGTTTATCAGCAGATAAAAAGATAATACAAATCACATTCTAATATTATAAATACTGCTAAATGTATAATTCAAATAAATTTAGAGACAGGAAACCTGGTTCCTTGCAACACCTGACGAAGCCCAAGAATCATGAAGGGCACTTTAAGAAGAAGGTTGGAGCTAGTTCCTTTAGATTTATGTAACAGGGAAGAATAAATCAGCATTAATTGTGTATTACAGTAACGTTCCTATCTACTAGGGATTTCTTCCATAAAATACTTAACTTGTATTAATACATCTGTGATTTTTGAGAAAACAAACAAACCACAAATAAGAACTATAAAACAATGTTATTTTCTCTGTATGCCATAAAGGCTCCTTGGTGAGTTTTGATCAGGATGTTGTCTACAGGATTGTTAGGATTTTGGTCCTTCCCATCGGTGTAGCTGAGTTTTCTGGATACCCTATATAAAATAATTGATTAGAACAAAGAAAGTTACACAAAAATACTGTAATTGCTGACTACTTAATGAACAAAATGAAACAAACAAATCACTAAAGCGAGATATCTGAACACCTTGACTGTGAACAGCAGTGGGACTCCTTGTAGCCCTCCTATGTCTGTTCAGCTGAAGGGGTAACTTTTCAAGGTCTATTTTAAATAAATTTGGTTTACACTGATGAATAATTGTAGCAATGTAGTTATGGGAAAGTGTTCACATTTTCTTTTCAGAAATGTCTTTTTCATAATCAGTTTTTAGATAAAGGCAGTCCTTTCCTTTCCACAACTGGCTACAACACCATTAAAGAGTTTCACTCCTGGGAAGTTTGTTACAAGTACAGAAGGCTAAGAATCTCACATCACAGGCCTAAGGAATCTTGCCACTTTACAGTTCATTTAGCTACAAATCAACAAATGTGCAGTTGCACAATTAATGAATGAAAAAATAGATTCTGATGCAGATGGCTCTGCAAGAAATCACTCTGACATTCTCATTTCCTATGCTTTCTGAAACTTCTCTATTTGCATGCAATAAGAAAAGAAAAACCTTTTCCTTCTTCTGAACAATTACTAATTGCTAAATAATGAACTGTCTTTCTGATTATGTTCTCCATACGAATAGCTTAAAATTACATTCAGGCTTCCTTTAAAATTTTAATTTGCATACTGTCAGAAAAATGTCGTATCAGCTGTTGGATCATCTCAAGCATAGTGAAAGTATTTACTGGCTTTGAGACCAGAAAGGTAGCAAATTTTGTGGTGCCAAATGGGATCTTCTGGCAAAAGATTTAAAAATTATTTTATAAAACTATTAGAAAACTTCTAATGTTTTTGAATTCCGTGCCTATTACATTCACTTGTAATTAAAAACCCAGGAGATCAGAAACCTGAGAAACCTTCAAAAGTCATATTTTCTATGGAAAGTAAATCTCATAGGCCATTAATCAGGGCGCTGGAAGAAGTCTTCTTGTTCCAGAGAAAACTGTTATTGCTAATAGTGACAGCCTATTTGAATGATAATACACTGAACTTTCCAGAAGTTAAGGATCTGAGAAGACTTGTCAGCTCAAGTACATGGCCCGAGTCAAAAATATTCTGTAGTTAGTCACGGCTGAAATAAGAAGTACCCCCTATAATGAACACAAAATGAGCTACAAGAGTAGCTGTTCAATTAGGCAATCTTGTTTTCATTAACCATCTGTGTTGACTTCTGGCTAGTTTTATCCACAGACACTTGCCTCCCCATGTTCAAGTCTACAGGTTTTATTAGTTTGAGCTCTCTCAAGAATCCATGCCCATGTTCATTTTAGAAGTATAAAAATCAACAACCTCCATACCATTAACATAAAAGTAGAACAGCAAGAATTTCTGACATTTCTTTTCTCAAAAGGAACTTACTTTTGGGGGCATTTCAGTGCATTTCCAGGGCTACTGTAATTTGGCGCTGTCCTACGCCAACTAGAGTGAACATCTATATTCTCCAATTCTGGTGATGAAAAATAATATTATGAAAAGGATAAGAACTATGCAGTTACACAAACACTGTAGTACATGGTTCAAATACTAGTCTGGTAGTAATATATATATATTTCAATCAGCAAATTTCCTTATGGAAATATTCTAATGAAAAAGGTTGTGGCAAAATTCAGTTTCAAAAACATATTATACCTCATACTTGTAAGTCTCAAATACATTTAAGAATAAGCATTTTGAAAAACTAGTTTATCAAGACTATTAGAAATAAAAGCCGAAGAAAGAGATGATCCCAGGAAGAAAAAAAAAAAAAGAAAAAAAAAGGAATGGATAAAGTGTGAGTTTAAATTTGACAAAAGTAAAATAAGACAGATGGGAATATTCAAAATCTTCATAAAACTTATGTATCAGTAATGAAAATGCAAGACAAACAAAAACAAAACAAAACAAAACCAACCCCAAAACTGATGCAAACAAATGCATTTCTTTTACCATTTTCTCTTTGTTTTGTAGTTGACAATATTTCATGAAATCTTCTACAACATTTTCCCTTACACTTTAATTAGTTATTTGATGACCAGAGATCAATAAAAACAAAGTATAGAAAATAAGTATTGGTGATTTTTACTAAGCTAGGAAAAAAAGTTCAGGTTATGTTATAAACATGCTTTAACCAAAATCAGGTTATTAGAAGAAAACTATAAAATTATTACCTAGAATCTCAAACTAATACAGCTTTTCAGACTAGAGTTTGAATAAAATTCTATTGTTCTGAATCAAAATTGCCTTCTTCAAATCAGTAATTAAATCCACCTACACAAGATTTGTGCAGATTTTTGCACAGCTGAAGAATCCAAACAAAAGCATTTAGTTATTCAAGTGGTTATTAATAATCTATCAATTTTCTGCTGAACATTTACACATAGAAATTAAAAACCACCAATATAGAAAAAGAGAAAAACACCAAATAATAAGCAATACTTCAATAGGAAAACCCCCACAAAAAAGCTTCTTAAACTGCTATTAACATGCAAACCAGGAAACCCTTTTCTACTTAGATTCCTTACTTGTTGAAGTAAAACTTAAGCATATCCAGTCATTACTGAGGAAAGAAGAGCCGTCACCCAGAAATATATGTTTATAGAGCAAATCCATAGATACACTCTTTAAAGAAGCAACTGCTAAAGCAGTAATTCATATAGCCTCTGAAACTAACCTTTCAACGAAGCATCGGGAATGACAAGAAAAGTTTTATCTGAAGAAGTGTGAAACCCAGAGTCCTGAAAAGGAAGCATCAACCTACTATGTCAGTGGAAAAAAACTCGAGTTATTTTTTCACTACTTGCCTTAGAAGAAACAACAAGGAGCTTGGCAATAAGGTCTTGATTTAAAACAAGTTTGGTAATTCCAGCAGAGTTCAATAAGACTTAATTTCATTTTATCCATCAATGTAGTAAATAAAATACAATCATTTCAGAAGGATGATACATTAATCAGCAAGGTCACTGTCTGAAATGATCTTAAACAACCAGTGACATGGTGTACTAAAAACATGAGAAAATCTATTAGTGAGGATTTTAAAACAACTTTCAAAGTTACTAAGCAGTGAGGTTCCCCACAGGAGGTTTAACACAACTTACTAATATTAGTTTAGCAAACAAATCTCAAGTTCACCAAATTACGAAACCAAACAAATAATGCTGGAAGTATGCTGTCACTATCCTGAACTCCTTTCAGCACTGGTCAATTTTTTAAGTGTTTCTCCAAGTATCGGCAAAAACAATCATTTTCACAAGATTTTTAAATACCTGATGATGACAGTTGTGACTGTTAAAAAATCTGCTGTTACTGCCATTGTGTAGGCTAGCAGAATCCATGCCAACTGTCTGAAGATCACCGTATTTCTTGTGAGAAATCTGCTGACGTTTTGTTGAAAAAAAATGCTCAGGTATATTTTTCAGTCGCTTTACTGGTGAAGAAAGAAGATCATTTTGAAAATTTCCTAGTCTCTTAACTCTGGGAATTGCATATAAAGATCGAACAGGTGAGTTAACAAGAGCATTTACAGTTTCTGACATCTGTATTCCTTCATATTTCCTTAAATTTGAAGCTCTTTGGAAACCAGGAATTTTTGGAACCACCTCACTAGACAATTGCTGATAAATCTTCTCAAATGCGTTGTTATACTGTATATTGGATCTCACAGAATCACTGAATGTATTCTTCATTGTTCCTCCTTTCTCTTCAAGTTTCTGTGAGTTTGAAAGTGGTTTTGCCAATGTCAAAGGTTTTTGGCTTCCTCTGGAAAGCAGTTTGTAGTAGAGTTTCTCAAAGGCATCTTCATATTTTTGGGGTGTCTCTGAAAGACTCTGCTTCATAGACAATGAGGAAAATGAGTGTCTGCGTTGGAAAGAATTCTGTCTCACAGAAATTTTTATGTCAGGATTTATGAGGAATGTACCCGATGCAAGATAATAGTCTTTGATAGGTGTAAAAGTATTACTATCGCTAACAATACTACAAGTAGATGAGCAGAAACCTGATGTATCATTAGAAGTAAAGTCATTTTTTTGAGTTTTACTTTCTTTTGCCAGATGAAGTGCCACTGATCCTGATCTGGAACAAGATGTTCTAAAAGGTGGTTCCAAAGAATGTTTGTAAGTCAAGTTTCCACTTTTGTTATATTTTGAGTTGTTCAATGAGACAGTAGTCTGTAATTGATCTTCTGCTAGAAAAGTCTCTCCCATTCTAGCCCAAGTATTAGTATTCTGTTCAGAAAGTTTTTGGTCCTTTCCAAATACCAAATGATAATCTAAACTTGAATCAGAGCAGTCCATTTCCATTTCGTTTGTGTCACTGTATGAAAATGGTACCAGACCCGATGAGTTATTAATAAAATACTGATCATCACAAGGTCCACTGTTCTCATTTCCAAAAGTTTGATTCTGGATGTCTGTACTATTGCTACATATGCTGGGTAGTGCTTTCTTCAATTTGAGTGATCTGAATTTTCTTATTTTTTCTACAGTGATACTGAGCTTTGGTCTTCTAGCATGCCCTCTTTTGTTCCTATAGAGTCCAGACATGTATTTAAATGTTTTTTTCCGAGTTTCCCTCGTAATAAGGTTTGTCAGCACCTCTACCATTTTAGGATACAAGTCTGCAAGTGTTACATTACTCCAGGAACAACTTTCATCTGCAGACTGATATGCTTCCAATGTACTGTTATAGCAAGTTTCATTCATTTCTTGACAAGATTGATGCCTGGGTACAGTTATCGTATCTGGTAACATAGGAACACCAGAAAATTGTAACTGGTAGGAGCTGGAAGAAGAACATTCATTTGCCAACTCTACTTTCTTTCTGTAAACACTGCTTTGGTTGCCTATTCAAAACAAAAAAAAAACCCAACAATTAAGACATTTCAGTAACAAGACTTATTGCATGATTTCATAATAATATATTATTATATTGCATATGGTACAGATATTCTCTTATGTCATTGAGCTTTTTTGCCAAGTTAAATGATATTTATTATTATTAATATTATAACATATAACAATAATATATTACCAATATGTATATATTATAATTATATAATAATTATAATATAGATTATAATATACAATATAATAATATACACAATACATATATAATACGCTATATCATATATAATAAATATTAATATAATAATATATTTATATATTCTAATATATTATGTATTAATTATTATATTATAATATATCAATATTATAAATATTAACATACAATTAGGAGAAATTAAAAGATTTTTCTTAATTACATTGAATTAACAGATTATAGAAGATAGAAATGAAATGCATTGGGAAAAGAAAAAAAAAAACACCAAACAACTTCAAAGTAGCCTAATATATAGACAGAAAATACATTTATTGCAGAGGAAGACAGCTTCGCTCTCTAATTTCTGACCAGGAGGCACAGCCTCATCCTACAGATTTTAATATATTTCTGTATTTCTTGAAATCTTTGTGTTTAACCAGTACCAGTTCAGCTTCCCTTGAGGTAAAGTATGACAAGAATCATGCTTCTTGTAGTCTTCAGGTTTGAAACATTTACACCAAAATTCTATCTAAAGTTTTCAGGATCAAGTCTGGACTAGTGAAATACTGCTTTGACTACAAGCACTTCCAAAGCCAATGCTTGAATCAAATATAAGTAGTAACAAAATAGTCATGCTTTCATTAAATTGAACATACTTCTGTTTAAGTTTGTAATATTTAATAACCAACAGATTTGACCCACACCCAGATGATATAGTTGTACCTTTCAGTTGCTGTATTGGTGAAGTGAAATTACTTGATGAAGGCACTACCTGAAAAATGAACAAAGTAAAAAAGACACATGCATCCTAAATTTATCCTGGATTTTTTGCATGTTAAAAGTAACACCAACATTTTATTTATGACTCCTCCTGCTCTCCCCTCAATATACTAGGTCCTATACAGTCAAATTATAAAAGGAGGAAAAAGTCTAGTTTAAGACTTCAGTAAGATTTCTTAAGAGTTCGGGGAAGTTATTATACTCTTTGCAGCTTCTACATTACATAGCATATTTCAATCTTTTTCCCAGATTCGAAAATTTCTATGTGGATATATATAGATCCATATGTTAACATACACACACACATACACGTCCACATATAAATTCTGAAGTTATATAAATTTATATGGATAATCTATATATCTCTGGCACATATGATAAGAAATGGATACTGGAGCATATACTGTAAATCAATTAAATTCAAAATCTTAGTTCTTTTTCCCTAAAAACTTCAATCTGAGCATTTTCATAAGATCTACTGAAGTGAAAAGCAATTCACACATCAAGGTAAAAAGAAGCAGGAATAAAATTCAAAGAAGTATTTGGATATTGTCTGCTAAGTTTCTTATAATCATTGCCATCAAAGATTTGAGATACTGTGATATTTACACAGACAGCAAGCCGCAGAGAAGTTATATTAAGACTCTTTGTGCTACACATAGCTACAAAATCATTGTGTTTTTCTAATTAGCAAGTAACTTTTAACAGAGCAGGAGAAATACGTTACCGTAATCCATTTGGGTATTCTTCTTCCACTATCTTGTACTATCACATCTACTTGAACCTGTACTTTCTCTTGCGTTTTCACATCATCTACATCCAGATTCTTAAGGGAAAAAAAAAAAAAAGAATAAAGATTTAAATATAAAGAAGTCATTGACACAGGAAAGCACAAATTTACTGCTTAGTTTTATTTCCAACTCCAATTCAGATGAGGATTTCCAATGATCATGAAAGTTATTTTTTTAATATATGTTTTAATGTATGTTTTATTTATTAAGGAAAAAAAAAAAGTCTCAAGAAGGAACTGTATGTCCAAACAGAAATAAGTAGCTAGTTTTTTTATCCAAGAAACCTACTGACTGAAAAAAAAACCTACTCAAACCCCACCCAACACCAAAACAAAAAACCAACAAAAGCAAACCAACCAACCAATTTCCTAAAAGACCCATAAAAACCAGCAAAACAGTTCCAGTGATAAGTTACAGAGCGATTTGGTGATAAATGACAGGTGTTTTTTAATTAGTGAAAATACAAGTCAATGTCTAGAACTTTTGCTAACAAAATAGAAAAGTAAATAATTTTCTGGCAACTGTATCTGAGCAAGCAGAACACAAGATTCTAATGGCTTCACACACAAGATGCACATTGTACTTTTCTTCATAACTAGTTTGGGTAGTCCTGATACTTGTAGCATAGCTTTGGCAAAAAAACAAGATTACATTCTATTCTGCATTTGTTACACTAGTCATTATTTCAGGTTTACTTTTTAAAAATTGTGTTTCCACTTCATATTAGACTGTCTGAAAAGAACAATCATATTTAAAAGGTGTTTTTACTTTGTGATTCGCCTGGTTATTCTTTTTGCATACCTACAACAGCTTTCATCAGATTTGCCTATTCTGTACAGAATACGGTTTTCTCTGGTGTGTACTCATACTCAAACATCATAATTATAAATAATGCCATGGAGAACAATACAAACTTCTAATTTGCTCTATTGACTATAAACATGCATTACGATGCACAATGCAGAGAATTATCTGCTGACAGTGCATTAACTCTTCAGGCAAATACAAGCTATAGAAGTAATTCAATTATTTCTACTAAACACAAAATTATTCTATTACATTAGACACCAGAAATTTTTACCTGGAAGTGAATGTCTTCAAATCTTCTTCTCACCGACACTATCTCAGCATCACTTTCTTTACTTGCAGTTTGATCTTAAACAGTAAATGAAACTTAGTTTTGCTCAAAATCAAAAATCAAGTTTCATGGAAATGTTTTAAACAAATACTGTGTAACACTGACTAAAGAGGTTTTATTGCAGAAAATTGTTTCCTACAATATAGCTTTCCATGCGTATTAAATTTTCCAATTCAAGTCCAACTGAAAAACATTATTTATAGGCTTATAAATAGCTTGTGAGGAAACAGAGAAGAGTGAAGATAACTTGTCTGCAGCCATACAAGACATACAAGACATTCAAGACATACGCTAGCAATTTCAGAAGGCAGAATATTTTCAAAGCATTCCTCTGATAGCATGTTCATACACCATTCCCACTTCCTTCCTGCTACATTTCTAATTATCCCAGCAAACACAATAAGGAAACAAATATTGTCACTTTCTTGTGGCATGCTTTTCTCACTTCTTACTATTAAGACAGTTTTAGAATTGCCAAATGAGATTTGAGAATATAAAAAACAATTGCAAATTTTCCAACTCAATTTTTGGATACTCTACAGGTAATTCTCCAAATGATTTTGCTAGAGGTAGCCAGATATTTCAAATCATCACTAGCTAAAGCCCCAGCCTTTCATGATAAATAAAACACTTGACTGCACTGTAAGCCCCAATTTATTGGCTTCTTTGTATTTTTTATATTTGTTTCATGATCACCTTTAATCCTGGGAGAGGGGAAAACCCCTGAAAGGGAAAGTGAGCAAAAAAATTCTTGGTAATGAAACTGACCAAATCATTGTGCTTTCACAGAATCACTGAATGGCTTGGGTTGGAAAGGACCCCAAGGATCATCAAGTTCCAACACCACTGCTACAGGCAGGGCCACCAACCTTCAGATCTGATACTAGATCAGGCCGCCCAGGATTTCATCCAACCTGGTCTTAAATACCTCCAGGGATGGAGCATCCACAGCCTCTTTGGGCAATCTCCAGAGAGGTTCTAGTACCTCACTGCTCTCTCTGTGAAGAACTTCCCCCTGACATCCTTCATGCTATTCTTAAATCACTAAATCAGAATGAAAACTTTTCCCAGATAATACGACGTTTCTTTTTTGTTCCCTGTCATTGCAGTCATCACCTAAAGCTCTGCAGGCTGTTGCCACCACAGAGTTAGGATAAAGAATAATATGACCAGACGCAGTTTTTTTAGAGGAGACTACAAAATTTTGCATCCTCTTGTGAAACTGCTGATCAATCAGAGCGTTGGCTATCTAACTTGATTTATTTTATTAGAATTGAAATGTACAACAGCCAGATTATCAAAGTTTCTTCAAACACGACTGCAAATCCCTGGAACTTTAATTATTAGTATAGAAGTGTGGCACAGCACAGAATGGAAGAAAACAAAGTATCCATCTTCTCCAGAGAACCTTAAGATGTTTTTAAGAGCCAAGATGGAAATAAAATTAACACTTTCGTTCCTCAAATTAATAGGTAAAGAACAATGAAAATTCATTTGCCATAAGAAACCAAAAAGGTAAGTCCTAATTATTTTCCCTATTAACTATAGAATAATACTTATAAGTGCAGGTGAGAACTGTTTTTCTGTACCACCCTTCATATACTTTTAGAACAAAAATAGTGTCTAATAACTGGAAGAAACAACTGCCTTCACTGAGAAGAGTGAAGCATCCTGTACGAATACTACAGATAGACAAAAAGAAAACCCAACCAAAAAAAGGTTTAGCTAAAACAAGTAAAGATGCCCTTCTTCCTTAACAGTCATCCTGACCCATTGCTGATCTTCTACCTATTAAAAAAACAATCAAACAAAAAACAACCAACAAATTCAACTTTTAAGCAAGGAATCCAAATCCACCACTTCTAAGAAGCTGATTTCTAGGTTGCACTGTATTTGTATCCAGTCTTTTCCTAGTACACCCATAGAAGAAAGAGTGGATAATCACATTCTGTAAAGATACCAGAGTCTTAACTACATCACTCATTTATCCCATGAGTGCAAAAGACAAAGGAAATTTTAGAGAATCAAGGCTACAAAGTCCTCTGAAGCTTCTTTCCTATATTTTATTGCATAGGTTGAAAAAAAAAGGAAGTCACATATTCTAAATTTGCAGAAAAAGTCTGCTTTACCATTCAAATATATCTTATATTCTGCTCAAGTAATAGGAGGGCAAATTTCAGTGTTGTTTTTATATGAAGAAACTAATGTACTCCAATGTATTTAAAAAAGCATTAATTATATTGATGCAACTACTGCTTCAATCCTTAAATGCTGCATATTAAATAGGCATACAGTAAGTTTTATATCAACAAGAATCAAAAAGATCTTGTGTAATGCAAAATTAAAGTAGTAGGGCTTCTCCAAAAGTAATGCCTCCTATGTTATTATGCTGGCTCACGACTTTAGAGGCAGATGGTGGTGGTATGGCAGTAGATTGAACCTTTTGTTACATCTTGTTGCCGTGTGACAGATGGCAGCAGTGGGGCAGTCTGACACAATGGCATCTGATATGGGAATGTGCATGAAGCAAAGGTCTGGAACTGAATTCCATCACGCAGAACAAACGTCAGCTACTTGTGACATTCACTGCCGCTTGTTGAACATTTCTGGAGACCAAACAGTGTATGTGAGCACACTGAGGCGGTGGGTAGTACATTTTTGTGGTGGCAACAGTTGGTCACCTCTAATTGTGCATATGGTAAATGCTTTAATAGTACCAGCAGTACCTCCCAAGCTGATAAGAGTTCAAGAACTGTATGGATAGTGCTCATAGACACTGGGTTTGAATTCTGGATGGTGCTGTGTGGAGCTGGGGGTTGGACTCAGTGATCACTAAGATTCCTTTCCAGCTGGGGATATTCTGCAATTCCATGAAACTCTATAGCATGTTTATGTTTCTTTTTTTTAATTGTTTTGTTTTTCTTGCAAGGGAACCTTCCAGAACTGCCATGCCTGCCTTCATTTACCTATGGGTCCCTTAGCAATCTTTTCTTTTATTATTTTCCCCCACCTATTTCATAAGAAGTAGAAAAAAAATATAGAGTATAAGATGCTTCATATTTCAGTAAAACTCATGGAGCAGGATTTCCTCTTTTCACATATCAATTTCTGTATTATTCTTTATTAACTACTAGAGTGCTAGCACTTGAACTGAGCAATTTAAATAAAATCCACACATAGGGGAGCAGTTATCTTCACACAAGTCTAACTTCTGCATAAGCTTATTTCATAATTAGCCTCTAAGCCAGATACTTGTTAATAACATTACTGAAAACTGCTTTGACATAGCTGTAAAAAATAAAAACCCACACATTATATCTCATTAGATTTAAAAAAGTATCCACAAGCTACAATGAAGTTTCTATACAGTACATATAAAAATTATTGCCTAACATTCTTACTGCACGAGTAACAGAAACGTGATCCTTCCTGAAAGAGAGGATCTGTACTTTCAAATCTAAGACAATGCTGATACTAAGACTATAGCAGGACTTCTCATGACTGGGTGGATGAGACAGACTCACTTAGGCTTGAAGACTGAAACTGACATATGCACTTAGCAAACATGCTTACCCTACTCAAGATGGAGATTAAAGAAGCTTCTGCTCGGTGCAGAATTTACTGCTCTTGCTTTTTCTGTATTTGTTTCCAGATAAACTGATGTCAAATATCACAAGGGATTTATATTTTATTACATCTCACATTTAACTGAAGCACACAGACATTACTGACTCCTTTAAATACTTTGAAGTATTCAAACTATACCACAATTAACTTTGCTTCCCAGATCAACATTTTAATTTTGTAGAATGATTCAAGGTACATATCTGAACTTTGTACAGACATGTTTTTGGTAGAATTACGAGGAGAGAAAGAGAGACATTGGGTTTTGTTTTCTGTTCACATATCCAGCATAGAAGTTTCTGTACTACACACACCATAACATCCCCCTGTCATTTACCCCTGTAAAAAAACCACCCTTTTACTTTATTGGAACATACAGCTTCTTTTAAGAACAAATGTAAAGGGAGAAGTAGAATACCAGAAGACTAAGCAGCAACAGAACATGTGCAATCTTGATTTAAATGCCTTTGTGGTACTTGATCATTTTGAGGCTGTGATGAGGGACGTGGTTTAGTGAGAACTACTGGTGATGGGTGGATGGTTAGACTGGGTGATCTTGTGGGTCTTTTCCAACCTTAGTGATTCTATGATTCTATGATTGATCGATAAAGAAATGCCTCATTTTCAGCAGGCAGCCTAATTCATTCAGCTCACAGAATAATCTGCTAAATTTTGGATCGCTCATCATGCAATTTGGTGAGATTTTTTTAACATATTTCTGACTATGTCTACTTGTATCATTCCTTTCGAAAAGCTAGCAAACTCCAAATTCCTCCACGTGGACACCTAACTCAGGATTTGTAGATTCAGTGAACATCTGACAAAGGCTAAACAATACAACAAATCCCTGTCTATATAACTGAAAGGAGGACATTATTTTAATCAAGTTGTGATGACAGCGATGTCAATCAGAATTTATTTACTCATTTTAAATGTTCTATCTAGCTTTCAGAATCTTTATGAACACAGGCATTAGTATGGGTTTTTGGTCAACAGGCCGACTTATCCAAAAGAGACTTGACTTTGTAGAATTTAACAGTGTTTGTATTTTAAGCGCTTTACCTGCAGTCCTTTGACTTCTTACGTTATGCTGCAATTAGAAACAGGAAAAAGAAATGTCAGAAGAATCTTAGAATAGTGAAGTAGCTTCAACTGAAGTCTTCATTTTCTTTAGTATATCTTACAAGTAGGCACTTCCTAAATAACCATTCCGTTTCCTTCAGCTTCTGCAAGGCCTTTCCAGCAAAGCCACAAATACACAGTAAAAGATGTCTGATCATACTGTTACTGTTAAAATCACTGTAAGAACATGTACCACAGTTACCTTGGCACACATGAGGAGCTAAAATAGAGTTCTTCTTACAGCTCTTAATGGACTAAGTCTGAAAAGTTGTGCAGACACTCCCTTGTTGCAATGTTTAGTAGGTGATACACAGAGAAGAGAAATACAGCCACATTTCTTTCTCCATTAAATCTACTCTTAAGCTCCAAGACTGAATTTCAACCTTATCTCCTTCCACTATGGGGTTCAGAGCAGTTTCTGTGTCAGGTAATAATGCACACTACAGAGTTTTGCTTTTTTTTTAAAACAAGTAAATAGAAAGCATAGCAGCAAGGTCGCTCTTTATATTTAGTGAGAAACACTGAGCTTTTGACAAAGCTCTTTTGTGCTCTTATGAAGCAGTTCAGGAAACAGAGTAAGAAGTGACTGTATGTATAACATCTCTACTTAGAATAAAAATATACAGAAAACATGCCCACAACACTATGAATAGAAAACACCTTTCCAGCTTTACTAATAGTATATAGTCAACTACTTCCATCCATCTCATGTGATATTCTTAACCAATCCATCCTAAAAACCTATTTTAAAATAGTTACAGATGTCATTGATGCCTCTTGCATGCATTAAATGGCACAACAGAATTAGAATCTATTCCTACAGATATACAGAAAAGAGATACAGAAATATTGACTATATTATTAGGTACCTTAAATAGTTTTCTAAGCTCCTTGATTGATAGATCTCCCCATTCTTTTGGTCCTAGAAATCACAAGAAACAATACAAACACGGCATTTCTTATAAAACTATTTACCTGTATTGAGTGCTAGTAACAAGAAGATCAAATCTGAACAATCTTCAACACAGTGGTTGAAACAAAATTTTATAGGAAAACAAAACAAGAGAACAATGTAATTTCAAGTTAAAATTGAGAAGTTGGTTTAAAAAAAAACACAATAAAACAACAAAAAAACCCATCCCACTAGTCTCACAACACTAAGCTAAAAGCAAAGAGCATTAACAAACCATCTACTATGAAGCATGCAATGAAAAAGCACATTAGTTTGTATCAGTAAATAAGTTTTATTTAGTTCATGCAGACTACATGGTACTTGAGGATGTTCAGAGCCATACTAAAGGCTGTATGTACTGAAATCCATGACAGACCACGTGCATGGAAGCTACTGAATTAAAACTGTAACCAAATCAAAGACTGAATACTACAGTGCTGTATGTATACGCAGTCTTCACCCTGCCCTCAGCTTTGGCGAGCACTTGGTGCATCCATTACAGTGAGCTAGAAGCTGTGGTAGCACTTCATGCCTACGTTGTTCTCTATTAGAACTGCCATGTCAATTGCACATTATAATCCACAATTTAGTACGGATAAAATCCTGCAGTGTTTCGCCTCTCATGCTACTAAACCATGCTACTGAATTACAGTTTTTTTCCCTCTCCGTAAGTATTAGCCACTCTATAACAGATTAACAGTTATAATAAAACACTGCAACATATGACATGGCGTAACATGATATAGATTTATGCTAAGTACATGAACATTCAGTGAAAAAGACACTACTTATCTGTTCTACCCTGACAACTGACACGCTAGAAATGTATAACTTAGAGCAGCCTTAAGAATGCTAAGCAGAGCTGAAACTACAGAACCCAATCATGCCTATCTGCTACCTGCTACTGCCTCTACTACTTTGTTTTAGCCTTCAGCATTTTGATTCTGGCGTTACAAGTCGTTCAAATATTAACTGCTGTTTTCCTGTTGTCCAAAACAGAGTATGCAATGAACTGAAAAAGTGCATGTAAGCCACTCCTCTCGGTACTACTATGCTCACAGCAAAATTACAGATGAAATGCAGTTCCTGAATAGACAAAAGCCAGAATTTGTTGAAATCTCTTCCATTATGTAACTGCCAACAGCTGCATACTTCATTATGTGTAAATGCACAGCATGTAAATAAAATATTGAAGCTGAAAGAAGTTCTTACCATCAGGTGTGTCATAAGTGAGGGTTTCCATGGAAATAATGAAGTCATCCTCAAAAGGATAATTATACTAAATAAAAACATAATTATATATTAGAATAAAACACAGAATCATAAAGCGACTTGTGTTGGAAGGGACATCAAAGATCATCTAGCTCCAATCCCACTGCCACAGGCAGGGACCATTAGATCAATCACCAGACCAGGCTGCCCAGCTCCCCCATCCAAGTCGGCCTCGAACACCTAAAGGGATAGGGCATCCTCAGCCTCTCTGAGCAATCTGTTCCAGCCCCTCACCACTCTCAGAGTGGAACATTTCCCCCTAATATCTAACCTAAATCTCCCTTCCTTTAGGTTAAAACCATTTCCCTTTGTCCTATCATTATCTACTCGTTTAAAAAAGTTGACTTCCCTCCTGTTTATAATCTCCTTCTAAATACTGGAAGGCCTCAATGAGATTTCCCCAGAGCCTTCTCTTCTCCTAGCTAAACAACTCCAGTTGTCTGAGCACTTCTTCATAGGAGAGGTGTTTCAGCCCTCCGATCAGCTTAGTGCTCTGGACTGTTTCCATCACCGCCAAATCTTTTTTGTGCTGGGGTCCCCAGGCGTGGACACTGTACTCCAGATGGGGCCTCAAAAGGGTAAAGTGGGCGGGGACAACCCCCTCCCTCTCCTTGCTGGTCACCACTCTGCTGATGCAGCCCAGGATACTGTTGGCTTTCTGGACTACAAGAGCACACTGCTGGCTCATGTCCAGCTTTTCACCAATCGGGACCCCCAAGTCTTTCTCTACAGGGCTGCCCTCAATGATTTCTTCTCCCCTAAACGTAGATAAATGATTAAAAACAATTTTAATTGGAATTTTAAACATAGTTTACATAATTTAACACAATTTTGCTTCGACTGAAACTCTCAGTGTGTCGTTTTACCCGTGGAAGTTAGAAGCCAGCATCTGGAAACGCTATTCCAAGAAAACAAACAAACAAACAAACACACACATGTATTTTAAGCATGTACACGAGCCATTTAATTTCAAAATATAAGCCAGAAACGGGAAAAGCGGGGGTTCAAAGAGTCCTTAAAGTGCCCATACCCGCACCCGAGCTCGTGACAGCGAAGCGACGTCCACGAGGAACCTCAACCCCCCCGCCAGCAGCCCCGGCCCGTAGGGCTTCACCCACTCCCGCCGCAACGCGGCCTGGCAGGCAGGCAGGCAGGCAGGGATGCAGGCAGGCCGGCCGCCAGCCGGGACGCGCACACCGCTCAGCACGGTTCTCACCCGTTCCAAGATGCCGAGGATGGACGTCTGGAAGCGGGTTTTGCTCCGTCGCAACCGTTCGTCCAGATCCAATGCCATGACGCGGAGCAGCGCAGCCCCTCACGCCCCGCCGCCACCGCCGACGGCCTCCGCCCCTCCCACACCGATTCAAACTGCGCGCGTCCCTCCCCGCTTCCGACCTTCCATTGGGTGCCGCTCACGCCAGTCCACACGCCGCAGCCGTTCGCAGCGCGCTGCTCACGGCTCTTTTCTCTCTGATTGGTTACTCGTGGCAGTCAGTCCGTCTCAAAGCCCTCCCATTGGATACAGGGCTCGCGCCGGGCCGGCGACTGCGGCAGCAGTCCCATAGCGCGTGTTGCCATTGGCCACGGGGGCAGCTGCTCCCGTGTCGTTCCGCGGAGCGCTTGTTTGCGGGCGGATAGAATTCACTGTCTTCTTGTGTCCGAAGTCAAATCTTGTACCCCTGACTGTGGAGATGTGGTTATGGTGTTCAGGTGAACAGGAGCAGGAGTGTCCATAAGCTTGTTGATCCGTATTCCTATCACAGAATCACACAGAATCATAGAATGGCCTGGGTTGGAAGGGACCTCGAGGATCATGAAGCTCCAACCCTCCTTGCACAGGCAGGGCCACCAACCTGCACATTTAATACTAAACCAGACTGCCCAGGGCCCATCCAACCTGGCCCTGAATGCCTCCAGGGATGGGGCATCCATGGTTTCTCTGGGCAGCCTGTGCCAGGGCTTCATTGCCCTCTGAGTAAAGAATAACCTCCTAATATCCAACCTAAATTTCCCCTCTTTTAGTTAAAAATCATCTCCCTTTGTTCTATCATTATCAGATCACGTAAAAAGTCAGTTTCCATCTTGTATATAAGCTCCCTTGAAGTGCTGGAAGGCTGCAAAGACGTCTCTCCTGAATCTTCTATTTTCCAGGCTGAACAAGCCCAGCTCCCTCAGCCTGTTTTCACAGAGAGATGCTCCAGCCCTCTGATCATCTTTGTGGCCCTTCTCTGGATCCATTTAAATAGCTCTACATCTTTCTTATGCTGTGGGTACCAGATCTGGACGCAGTACTCCAGATGGGGCCTCACAAGGGCTGAGCAGAGGAGGACATTCTCCTCCCTCACTTTGCTGGCCACCCCTCTTTTGATGCTTAGTTTGGTGAATGCCCATACCCACTGCCCTGGCAGCCTGTTCCAGGGCCAGACCATCCTCTGGTGCAGAACCTTTCCCTAACCCCCAGCTGCCCCTCCCCTGACACAGCTCCATGCCATTCCCTTGGGCCCTGTTGCTGTCACACTGAGCAGAGCTCAGCACTGCCCCTCCACTCTCCTCCCAAGGGGCTGCAAGCCACCATGAAATGTCCCCTCAGCTCCTCTGCTCTGGTCTGAACTAATCCAGGGACCTCAGGTGTTCCTCATATTTAAACATGTTAAGTGCCATTTCTTGTAAAAGAAGATTTTTTTTTGTTCAGACAGCTTTTTTCAGGGTTCCCCAGGGCAGCAGTGCCTTGTTGTAAGGGAACAGGGCAGGTAGGGGTTGGAGAGAAAGCCACACAGAATATTCACCTTTCTACTTGATTTAGCAGCAACAGCCAGAGAACTGAGTACTGGAGAACTGGTTGCTAAATGCCCACTGCAAATCCTGCCGTTGCCAGCCTTTCTCCAGCCTTTCTCCACAACATAGGGTTGTGCCCCTTAAAATTGTAAACTTCCCACCATTATGGAGTTGTTTGATGCCATCCCATTCCTGTCCAGTACTCTTCAAGCAGACATTTATTTTCTATAAATAAAGATTAAAAATAAAAATGTGCTCTCAGCACATCAAGTGCCCTGGAACTGTCCTTTAAAAAAATGTTTGCCATTTTGCCAATGCAAAGATGCATTTTTCATAATGGCTTATAATCTACGGTTGATTTATATTTATCTACTTACTATTTGTGAGCTCTATTGCAATAAATTTATTTTTGAAATGCCAGAACTACAGAAACATCAATTTTCTGCATTATTACTGTTTCATGGTGGAGAAGTTTCCACAGCTCACAAGCTCTGCAGTAAAGCTCTGCCCTTTTTCTGGAATCAGCAAGATGCAATTTTTCTGTCATCACTGCACGAACCTCTGTGCTCAGTGGTTAAACCATCTGTGTGGTGAGTAATCCAGTCACAAGAGTGGTGAAATACTGATTGGGGGCAGCATGAAGAGAAAGGACAGGTGTGTTGATTTGAAGCTAACAAGCAAGATTGCACCCCAACACTCATCACCATCACTCAGAATTATTCTGGAGATCACCTAACTATATTCTTTACTTGCCAGATATCCGCCTAGGTGTGGATTTGTTGCTGTTTCCTTTGACTGAAGCTGTGATTTGACTGTGTAAAAGCTTATATAAAAAAAGCTTATATAAACTCTATCAGATTTTTTTTTCTTAAGTACCTACTAGGAATAAACCCAAATCTATGCATCTCAAAGTAAGTTGCCAAAACCACGGGACAATCAATAATTTGTCCCAAGTCCTTCTAATCTTTCCTTTCCCCTGGGTAAAAGAGGAGTAATGTTATTACTTTTACTGTCCTGGATACTGGAAAAGTAAATTCTATAATATTTCCAGCATAATCATGTATTTGGATAAGTCAGAATATTACTAGGAAGTTTATAAATAGACAGATAAGTCTCTCCATATATATGTGTACTCAGGACAAGTTTTATATGACATGTAGTAAATAAGACCACAAGTCTCCCTTAGCCACTTGAGCACTCCAGTGGCTCACGTTCAGCCAACAATCCCAGGTTCCTTTCCCTTGCAAAGTCTTCCCAGGCACCAAGCACAGTCACATTGTCGTGGCCAAAGTGCAGGACTTGGCACTTGTTCTTACTGAACTTTGTCCCATTTGCCTCAGTCCAGTGATCCAGCCTGTCCAGATTCTACTGTAGGGCACTCAGCCAGATTGACAGTTCCTCCCAGTTTGGTTCGATTCATTATTATCCATGTGGAAAAATAAAGCATATCTTAAAGTCATTGGTTCTTCACTTTAGAGTCTAGGGTTGCCATGGCATTCATTGTGAGGTTCTGTGCTGCCATTGCCATGTTTTGATAATTAAAGGTTGAAATACAGTACATACAAACGATGAGATTAATTAGTTTCTTCTGAAATTTTCTTGGGAGCCACTCATTTTAGAGTTCTCATGTCTTGTAATTTATTAATATGTAATTTTATACTAAAAATAATAAAAATAGCCCCAATTTAATTGCTGACCTAAGAAAATAAGTTCTTTTTATTTCAGTTGCTGATAGAAGATCATTAAGCCAGTCTATCCAGATTTAAATCCATGTGACACCACAAGAATGACAAAAACACTCATTGGCAAAGAACTTTTTTTTACCATTCAGGTCAGAAAATGAGAACGGGCATTCAGCAGTTGAGTGCAAAAAGTTGCTACTGGTTTATTCAATAAGATGGCAGTCTTAAAGAATTAAAGAATCAAAGCTGACAAATATTAGGCAATGTTTTGCCTGAAGGAAGTGTTTATACAAACTGCAAAGTAAGATAGTTTATTAAACTGCAAACAATTAAAAGAGAAGACTAAAGGAAAAGCAATAATGCTAAAACTTTGTGTGTTAAAACTTCTATAAGAGATAGAGCAGCTGTCCAGGAAATGGAAAATGTTTTCTTAGTGCTCCTCTGTATTTTCTTATGTCTTCTGCTTGTTATGCCTTGCTTAATTACTGAGATTGTAAATTAATAGGGACTACCCATTTGTCTTTCATTTACACAACACTTAGCACAGCGACATCCTTGTCTTAAGTTCTACTCCAGTAAGGATGCTAAACATATCGTTATAAAATCATGAATAGTGGGAAGTGGTTTGCAGTATACATTTGAGTGGGGGAGACTGGACCGTAAAGTTTTAATTGTGCTATGCGCCATGAGGAGGCGTGGATCTTGAACAGTACTGGCAGAGACATGAAAATGTCCTGTCCTGCAGTCTCAGTGTGCATCCAGACTTCTGAGGCTTTGCTGTTATAAATAGGTTCTCACTCTTTCTCTGCTACAGGTAAAAGGCATGCTGATATCAGCAGGAAATTTCCTACAGTGTGAAGACTGCCAGCATCCATTTAATCTTACGATTAAATAAACATTGCTGTTCGTTTTATTTTTCTTGCTATAAAAGAGAATGTGGCTGTTTAATATGTTGCAGAAAGCCAAGCATTTCGTGAAAAAAATATCTTTGGTCTCTGTGTAGTGCCAGAAGCTCAACCTCTTCTGCAACTCCATTGAGTAGGTTTGCACAGAAATGGTTGACAGATGATTTAACCTCAACTCCCCTTTAATTTGTTTGAATTATAGAAGAATAATTTGTAGAACTGTTTCAAATGTGCCATTGCTTACCCTGTGGTGCGCTGCCATATGTAATTGTTTTATTCACGATGTTTACATCACTGATATATATTTCTGAAGGGCTGTGTTCTCACTAGTTCATCAGTTAGCTCAGCTTCAAGCTGTATTTTATCCTTTTAATCTTTCTCTCTTTCTTTTATTTCAATAAATCAAAACATCTGTGCTAAGTGATCATTTTTACTCTTCTGCTCTGAACTCTCTCCAGTCAGTCAATATCTTTTACTATTTAGGCATCTGGAGTAGTAAATCATTTTCTGAAAGCAACCACTGAAGAACTATAGTAAAAGCGATTTACACATCTATTCTCTGTAAGCACTGATCTTTAGATACAGCCAAAGCAGCACGTTGACTGCTTAAAGGGTAAACTCTTCTCTCTCTACTATATTTCTTTAGGATAATGTGCTGCTCTCTTTGTACAGGGAAGTATGAAGACATAAAATAACTGTTCTTTTCCAAAAAGCCTTGCAGAGCTCAGCTTGTGTGAAGTCAGTGAATATAATCAGGCATTCAGAGGCTGTGGAAAACCACAGAGTGGTGGAGCCAGGAATAGCCGTAGGCATGGAAAAGAGCTGTCTGCCAGCACGAGAGGCAGCGTGAGCACTCTAGGAAATCATAGCATACCTCTGTCTGCAGAGGGCAGGTGCAGTGCCCTGTGAGAAGCCATGCCTTCCCTGCTCTCTGAGAAGTAAGACAAACACAGTATTTTATTCCCCCTTACTCACAACTCTATCCAAAATAAACCTTGACAATTGACTGTCAGAAAGCCATCAAAAATCTTGTCCATTGAAAGAAAAACCACTTTGCTGGGTTCGCACAATACTGGGTGGTGGCTCCTCCAAAATGCATGCAGGCCTGCTGGATGGGAATTGAAGATCTATGCCTGCCCTCACTGTTTTGCTCATTCTCTGAAGGCCGTATACTGCCTCCTGTTACTTGAGAATATGTTTATTTTTGTGGGAGAGTAATTTATTTGGCTTCAGCCTAATCACTCTGGCTCTAGCGGCTTCTGACTATTTTCATCTCTTTCCTGATGTGCTGGGTCTGTCTGGGATGGAGTTCACCTTTCTCATAGCAGCCTCTACAGTGCTGGGTTCTGGATTAGTGACTAAAACAGTGTTGGCAAGACAATAATAGTTTAGCTATGGTTTAACAGTACTTGCACTGTGTCTCTTTTTTCCCCAATCTGCCCCTCTTACGAATGAGAGTAGGCTGGGGGCAGGCAAGAAGCTGGGAGAGAACACAGAGGGTCAGGGGACCCAAATTGTCCAAAGGGATATTCTATGCCATATAACATGATGTTCAGCAGTTGGGGTAGAGGAAGAAGGTGAGGGCTTTTCCAGAGTAGCCATTGTTTTGTGACTAGTGGGGTATCTCTTTGCTTGCGGGAGGAAGAGAGTTATTGTCTTTGCATCACTTTGAATCTCTTGTTTTGCTGGTGCCCACCCCCTACACCAACCTTTCCGTCACTGGCTCAACTGTCTTTATCTTGACTCCATGTTTCTTGCATTTTCCCTTCCTATTTTCTCCCCTGTTCCTCTGAAGTGAACGAGTGGCCCTGAAGGTGCTTGGCTGCCACCTGACTCAACTCACACTTCCTGGTTACTTCTAAAGCCTTCCCATAGCTGAAATACTTGTGTCTGTAAACTCATTTATAAAGGTAGGCCTGAAGTTCAACCACTAAGAACAGAGCAACAAGCAATTACGAAGACGACAATTACCTTGTCATAGTCAATCTTCTTTTCATCAAATGTGGAAATGGAGAAATGAGAACAAAAGTCACTTTTTATCACTGAAAAAAATCGGGGCACAAAGCTCAGGAATCAGAGCTAATAAGATTGTACAATAAAATCCAAAAGTGAGAATGTCCTTTAAGAGGAATGAGTGCTTCTTGCCCCTTTCCCTACTTTATTCAATTTCTCCAAACTCTTTACTATCAAGCACCTTGTAGAATTAGCTCCTGCCTGGATTGGCAAAGATCTGAGTGTCACCAATGTGCTGAATTAAGAACATCACTCAACAGTCACATTATGTCTCTACTACACAGATTTCAATTGTTTCACAACATATAGTAAGAATTATTATTCTTGCTTAATAGGCAAAAAGCCTGAGTCAGAGAGCTAAGTGATTTCCCCATGCTTACGGATGTGATGCTGGCAGATAGGTCAGTAGGTTGCAGACACACCCTGTTCTAGTCTAGCATCCTACTGCTTGACAGTATTAACATCTAAATACTTGTAGGTAGTTCCCTTGAGTTCTTTCACACTCAGAATAGAAGTCTTTGGGTTTGTCTCCACTATGCTAGCCCTCCTGAAGAATGCATGTTTACCTGTTGCATCCCTTTGAATCTTCCTTTGAAGGAAAGGAAATGACAATTTTGCATGACCCAAACGGAACTGAATTGCAGAGATGAATGATCACGCTCAGATGCATTGAAGGTGGTATCAGAACATACTCATCTGTGGCAGAGGTACAGAACCAGCATGGCTACCTACCCTCTGTCCTGCATGAGCAGATTGAATTGTTTGAAAATGTTTGAACGCAGTACTCATTGTCATCAATGTCACTGTGTTGATCACATCAGCAGGAATGAAAAATAAAGCCACATTTGCTGAAAACCAAATATTGGCAGTGCTTCAGAAACAGGCCAAGGGCTTATTGAAAAGAATATCGATTGAGCCAAGAAAACACCAAGCAGTTATAAAAGTTTAATTATATTCTCATTCAAGCCTGTCTTCAGTGCCAGGAATTAAAATTCTCATATCTCTCGAGGATGGAAGATGTATTTCCATAATGTTCTGTAAGTTTCATTGCTCTGCATCTGTACCAAACAGTAGAATTATTCACTGCAAATGATTTAGCTGAGATACATAGCCCTTTCTACTGTGAGCATACAAATTATGCATAAACAAGCTGTGATTTTTTTTTTTTTTTTGAATTTGTTTCTCATTTGCAATCATTCAACAAAGAGCTGGGCAACCCAGTGTGAGCCAGCAAGGTATTTTTGGACTGGTCAGAAATAAATATTTGGTCTGCATGATTCAACAACATATGCCTAATCACTTACCAGATGAAATTATTGCTATTCCTCAGCTAGAAAAGATTAGTTTCACTAGAAGGAAGTGTCTGTGTCCTTCTTAAAAAATTGCTCATAAACATTTGCAGCTACCTGAGAGAATTACAGTATACAGAGAGTGTAAGGTTGTTTTCAGAATGGTAAGTGCCATTGCAATGCCTGGATGTAGAGGCATTACGTGGTTTAAGAGCACAGTGGGAGATATGAACATACCAGTGGCAGCACCAGCTCGGCAGCTTCCCAACAGCTGAAGCTGTAACACTAGCAAGGAAGGTACTGATGGACAGGGCACTGAAACTCCCTCTACAGATCTTGGAGCCCAACAATACTGCTGTGTTGTTAAGGGTTTTAATTCAGTAGCTAAGTTAGGTACCTTTTGTCACCTGGCTGGCAGTGCTGGGTCTGATGCACCCCCATGTTTTTTGGACCCTTTGGCTGCCAGGGCACACTGCTGACTCAGACTCAACCTGCTGACAGCCGGAACCCCCAGATCCTTTTCCATGGGGCTGCTCCCTTCCCAGTTTGATTATATCCATAAACTTACTTACTGCACCTTTAAGTCCTGCATCCAAGCCATTGATGCAAGCATTAAAGAGAATTGGCCCTAAAATAGAGCCTTGGGGAACCTCATTAGTCACAGGCTACCATCTTTTTGTCTAACCTGTCAGCCAGCCCCAAACGGAGAGGGTCAGTCTGACCCTCTCTATTTACAAGTAACAAATCTAGGAAGATGTCCTTACTGGTTGGCTCCCTTACTACTAGTCCCTTACTACTAGATCAAGGTCTTTTAGGAATTTCATGGATCCATTTTTATTAGCTGCACGGTATTCCCAGTTAACATCTGACAAGTTGAAGTTACCTATAAGGACAAAAAAGCGGCTGATCTAGAGGTATCCCTTAGTTCCTTAAAGGTTAATTAATCTGTGCTGACTCACAAAACAACATGCAAGATCTGTACAGCCCAGCCCCTTCCTCTCACACAGCTGAGAATGAAACAGGCATACACCATCAAGGCACTTACCAAGCTGACATCTGCCTACAGGACTCCTCAAGTCATCAAGAGCAACCAAGGGACTCATCCTACTGATGTGATGGTGCATTGGACTCCTGTATTAGGGAAGGCTCACCCTCCAGCTGACTTGATCTTTGGTTCACACCATGAAGGAGTGGAGTGCATGGGAACTATTAAGCCACAGCCTGAACCACTGACCTATCACCTGGGGAAAGGATGATCAGCCCTGGGAGCACAGGTGAAGGCAATTCAGCTGTGTGACTGGAAGGGAGGGAGCCTGGCTGCTCCTCTCTTAGACCCTGTTTAATGGCTGACTGCCACTGGAGAAGGCTTTCTGGTTGGGGATTCCTCCCTTGTGGGGTTTTTCCCCACAAGCCTAGACCCTCAGAGATTGGCATGCATTCTTTTCCTGTTTGTCCTTTTGCCATTCCATTCCTGTATTGCCTTCCCACTGCGCTAATCTTCCTGACTGTAACAGGGTTCTTTAAGGAATGTTCATGTTCACTCAGTCTCCTCTAACTTTGTGCTCTTTTCAGTATCACAGAAACATGTGGAGATAAATCTGTAGCCAAATACTAATCCCATAAACTCCACAAATACTGACTAACACCATCTGTGGCAATTTTTACTGCAGATTATTCCAACATGCGAAGCACTGCTTTCAATCGGATAAGCAGAGCCCTGCCACAGAAATACTGTCACAAGGCTTCCTTGCATTGCGGCTCACGCCTTCAGACGTGTCTGTTTTAGATATGTATGAAAAGATGCTTTACTATCTCTCAGCAGTAAACAGGAAAGTTCATTTTCTTAGGGTGCCTTGAACGTCAATGCAAAACAGAAAGCTATGAGGAAATAGTTTCTTCTAGCACAGTGCTAATCCCCAGATGCTGGAAAGTCATTTTTTTCTGTTCCCCTTCTCCCGTCTCTTTGGGTTTGCCACTTATTGGGACAGGAGGTAGAGCAGATGAATGGGCACAAACCTGTTTTTTAGAACAGTCAAAAACAGTCAAAGTTAAGGTTTGTAATTGTGTTCTCCGGAGGCATTTACTAACTCTGGAAAATTGGTAAATAATTTTTTTTATTATTATTATTTTATTTTTGTGGAGCATTACACCTTTATTTTGTCCATTATTCCCATCAATCTCATTTGACAGTAATTCTGATGCTCTGACGCACCTCTAGAAGTTCTTCCTCTTTCCACTGGACGTCTTGGGAAAGTGAGTTTAGAACTTGGGGCTCTCACCAGATTAGATACTTTGAAAAAAAATGACTGATCATTGAAAACCTTGTTTTTTTTTATGGGATTTGTTTTTCCTGTTCATTTTGTAGTCCTAAATAAAAGCCCAAACTTCCTTGGTAAACTGAAGAAAAACTCTGCTTAGAATAGTAGGTAGGTGGTTCTGGCTATAAACTATGATTTGTGTTTTGTGAGCTGTTTGATGTGTACTGTCAGAATTTATTTCATTAATTAGAAGATCACTGAATTATTATGATTGTCACCAGAAGCTAATTACTGTCTGGCATTGCCGTAAGAGGCTGAGCTGGTGAACAGGACAGAGGGAATGTGGGCCTAATTAAAAACTAGGTCAAGACCCTCTTTTGGTATAAGCACCTTTTTTATAGTAAAGAAGCAAAGCAAGAACAAATTTAAAAAAAACTACTTATTTAATTACAAATGTTTAATTTCCACTAAACATTAGCAGCTCTTTAAAGTGAATGTGCTTTAAATGTGATGGGTTTTGAAATCCTGAAGAATAGAAACAGACTGTCAGAAATTTGTAATTTAAATAAAGAGGAAATTCACCAACCCTTCCCATATAGTCTGTAACCATTACAGCTGTGTGCCAGAGGTACACTGCCAGTGCACACACATGCACACAAAGAAGCTCCCAGACATAATTTCTATTGATTTGACTTGGAGACAGAGATGGACGGAACAAGTGGACTAATGCTGAGACCAAAAGGTCATGCCTGAAGCTGAATGGTGTTTTAGTTTCCTTTGATACACAGAAAACTATGCCAGTCCTTTACATGAATCTTTAATTCTTTTCATTTCAAACAGGAAGATGATCATGGTGCTAATACGTTTCTTTTTTAAAATTCTTCTCAGAGTATTTATTTCTTTGCAGGAAATACTGTGTAGCATAAAAGGCTAGTAAGATTCTGAATAAATCAAGAGTTTAATATATTCATTAGATGTTAGCGTGAAGAAATTCTGTTCAGATTTGCAGTCAATGGCATTGTCAACTTGCATGGGACTGCAAAGGGTCCATAAGTTCCCATTCATTTATCATTCAAGTGTGCTTACTGTTTTCCAAGAAAAGTAAAGTTTAAGAGATCTGTAATTACTACACATATTCAAAAAGACAGAAAACTAGATCACATGGGATAGGAGAATGGAATACCAAACATTTTCTCCTTAGATCTGTTGCTCAGTCTCAGCTGTGAAAAGTAATGTTTACATATTGTTGCCATTCAAAGGGTGTTCAGTGACCTGAGAAAAGGAATTAATGTTTCCTAAATAAACAGTTTCTCACAAAATGCAGAATTCTGTTCTGTGCTAAACAAATACACCTGTTGGCACAATGATAACTTGGAAAACTAATTAAAGTGATTTGGAGAGGAGTAAAAAGAGGTAAATTTCTTCTGCTGGACTTCTGGACCTCCTCTTTGAAGAAGCAGAAGACATCTTTAGTGGTTAATTGCCCTGGTATTTGAGAAATTAAGTGTAATTAGTACTTAATTAGAGCTTGGGTAGAAAAAACTGTGCAACTCATCACTGTTTCAGTTCCATATTTGTGACATTAACATTCTGATTCTTTCTGAATACTAGGCAATCTCAGAAGGCAATTTTGGTTTGCACTTTTAGTTAGCAGGACATTGGTATGCATGGGGCAGCACATACGGCCTATTTTAGGCTCTTCTTTCAATGGTGATGGCATTGATGGAAAAATTCTATTAGAGCAGCAAGGAATGCCAAATCTCAGATGAAATGCTATCTACAGTCTGTTTAAGGTTGCACTGAGCATAATTTCACAGCCTTTTTCTCTTCTCCTTTTTCATACTTTGATATTTGTCTTTTTCTCTATAGCATGGGTGTCAAAACTTTTGCCTTGCCTGGGCCACATGAATGAAGAGGAATTGTCTGGGCTTGCATATAAAATATATAAAGTAGTTTATATATGTAAGTAACAACACTTCTTTTTAAAAATATATTTCTTATTAAAACATAAAAAAAAAAGAGGGCAACAAAAATATAAAACTAGTGGGATATTTGGCCTTGTTTTGTGAACAAATGTGTTTTGTGCACAAATAAGTTGAAACACAGTGCAGACAAGTTGAATTTTCACCTTGAAGATGCCTGTTTAAGTCATCAAAATGAATGGTTAAATCCATCAAAAGTGCTAACTCTGTGAGCTATTTTTCATCCTCAAGTTCTGGCACAAATTTTCCTTTTGATTTGAAAAATGAAATGTTATCATTGGCAATCACTGCATTTTATTCATCGAGTTGCACAAGTGCATGAAATGTGTCTCACTCCTGGGTTACAGTGAGATTGAATATGTCAGGCATGAGAGCTGGAGTTAGTATTGCACTGTCCTTTCCTCCACAATATTCTGTTCCCTCTGTACTTTGCACCAGGACTGTGTACCACTGACTCATGAAAAATACTACTAAAAATCACATGGTAGTAAAAGTTTATGAACTAGTGATGCTGCATTATTAGCTGTTCCAAGCTGCATATTGTCCATGGGCCACAGATTGGACATGCCCGCTCTAAAGCATTTTCCTTATGAGACAGAGGTTATGACAGCTAACATCTCTTTCATGTCCTCCACCTTCTCTCCCTTCTTCAGCTTTCCTCCTCTGCTTGTTTTTCACCCTGGTCTTTTTGAATGTTCTGTGCCTCCCTCTCTTCTGCTCTCCCTGCCTCTCCGCTAGTCTGTGTGGGATGCAGTGGTAGCTCCATCTACAGTTTTTGTGAGCAGTGCTGCTTTAAATTAGACAAGGAGTTTTTGCCTTATGAAAAGCAGTAGAACTTCATGATTTAACAACTCAAAAGTTGGTATTTCATTACAGTGCAACAACTCTGTACGTAGCAGTCTTAAATTGTTTGTCTTCCTGCCTATGGCAGGGGGGTTGAAACTAGGTGATCTTTGAGGTCCTTTTCAACCCAGGCCATTCTATGACTGTCCCAGTCAGACTGTAGGAGTACAGGGGCTCTTGCTGCATGTCCCAGCATCTCTTTTCCTAATCTTTAAGACAGAAGAAGTTGTCAGTCAGCACTGGAGAACAAAGCAAGTGTTCACCAAAGCCTCATTATTTCAATACATATTGGAAATGCCAGTGATGGAAACAGCATGGGCAGGGATTGGAGTAAAGTGTATCTTCCAGCCAAACTCAAGTCAGCTACATTTTGCCATGTTTAAAACCACGCACTTGAAGTGTTTTCTCTCACAGCTTTCTTACAAAGGCATGTGAAAAAGTCAAGCGTAAGGCTATGTTTTTTTTTTTTCACATTTCACTATTTTAGTTGAAGCTTTAAAAATCATATTTAAAAATGTCTCCTTAATTTCTTCAACGATTTTTGTTACACTGTGAGACTTTTAGAAATCATTCCATAGATTTATAGATTCATAGAATCACCAAGTTTGGAAAAGACTTACAAGCCATGCTATATATCTTAAGCCAGTTTCATCAAGTAAGTGGATGTATGTCCTCACGCAAAGGGAACCTGAGGTTTGAGCATTTTGCTGAATATTTAGCTGTTATGCTCTGTATGTTATGGCTAATCTTACATAAGGTCAAAAAAGTAAATGCAGCTATAACATCTTTCCCACAACACAGCAAGCTTTCCTTCCACTCTGTCAGGGATGCTAAGCTATGGCCTAAGGTTTTATTAAGCTTGTTAATGCTTAAGCCATTTCATATCTACAAGAAAAGGCAATTTTCTCGTGGCTTTGAATTCCCAGATTCTCAGAAGAAAAAGTGCTTATTTTCTTTCCTAGCATATTGAGTTACCAGAAGAGAAAAGGAGATAATGTTAAGACAATTATGAGTTGTTTGAAAGAGGGGACTGTCACACTAATTGCCTTTCACTGTTTGGATGCAACTAAAGGAGCATAAAGTCAAAAGGATTTCTTAAGGGTAAAAGAGATTATAATAGAAGAGAAACTACCAATTACCCTGATGATTGGCTAAACTCACCCAGCTGCATAGAGTGAATTTGAAACCTGTAATTCTTTTGAAGGTGAGTATGGTGACAAAAAGTCATTCTCAGTGCAGATCTATCCTAACTAACACCTACCCCCTATGATGATGATAGAGGCAGCCTAGCTTCTCCAGACTCTCAGAGCTGGCATCTGCATCAGTCTTGTTGACAAAGACACTTCCTGGAGAGCATATGCTATGTTTTTTTTTGTTTGTTTCTTTTTTTCTGTAGCTAGCGGTATTCCCCGGGGGTGGGTTCTGGGTCTGACCACGTTCAGTATCTTCATCAGCCACTTGGATGAAGGGATAGAGACCACAGACCACCCTCTGCAAGCTTGCTGATGGTACAAAGCTGGGAGGAGTGACTGACACACCAGAAAACTGCAATTCAGCGAGACCTGGACAGGATGCACAATCAGGCAGAGAAGACTTGATGAGGCTCAACAGAAGCAAGTGCCTACAGTCCTACATCTGGGGAGGTATAATTGCATGCATCAGTACTCATTAGGGGCTGACCTGCTGGAAAGGAGCTCTGTGGAGAACAGCCTAGGTGTCCTGGTGGATAACAGATTGGACATGAGGCAGTAGCGTGTCCCTGTGGCAAAGAAGGCCAACAGTATCCTGTGATGCATTAAAAAGAGCATGGCCAGCAGGTTGAGGGAAGTGATCCTCCTACTCTACTTTGCCTTTGTGAGGCCACGTCTGTGTCCACTTCCAGGCTCATCAGTTTTAAAAAGTCAGGGAACTACTGTAGAGAGTCCAGCGGAAGGCAGCAAACCTGATGAGGAGCCTGGAACATCTCTCTGATGACAAAATGCTGAGAGACCTGGGACTGTTCAGCGTGGAGAAGAGACTGAGGGGTATCTTATCGATGCTTGTAAATATCTAAAAGATGACAGTCAAGTGGATGGGACAGCTCTTTTCAGCAGTGCCCAGCGACAGAACAAGGGTCAGTGGGCACAAACTGGAACAGAAGTTGAGAAGTTCCATACGTATGTGAGGAAAAAATTATTTACTGTTAGTGTGACAGAGCACTGGCACAGGCTGCCCAGGGAGGCTGTGGAACCTGCTTCTCTGGAGATATTCAAAACCAACCTGGATGCTTTCCTGTGTGACCTGCTAAGGGGAACTACTTTAACATGGATTGTTGAACTAGATGGTCTCTAGAGGTTCCTTCCAACCCGAATGATTCTGTGATTTATCTTCAGCACCCCTGTAACAAATAATACTAAAGTAGTGGTTAAACTTCACGATAATTAAGTAATAAAAATTTAGATGGAATCTTACAGGGACTCTCAAATACATGTGGAGTTGCTATATGTGAGTATTTTTTGAAATATGACATGCTATACTAAACAAAACACAAACACATTTTTCCTTAATTATCAGATTTCTTCGAAATTATTTTATATTGAAATCTGGAAGGTGAGAATGTCACATGCTCCTTTAAAATTTAGATTAACAACAACAACAAAAGAATAAGAATTTCCTTACAAATGAAAATTTTAATACAAAACAACACTCAAATTGGTAATTCACTTCATGTAATTACATTTACACAGAAAAAAAATGGGTGAATTCAAATATTCTTTTAAAAATCCATTTATTAAAAAAAAAAAAAAAAAAAAAATCCAGCATACATAGACAGTAGTCAGTTTCAAAGTCAGTAGTCATTAGTTTAGAAGCAAGGATCCAAAACAGGGCTGTTAACCACACACCAAATTGCTTAGACTGGACAACTGTATATAAAATATTTGAAAACCCGTTTTGAAGAACACCACTCTCATAGAATCTAAACGTAAAAGAAGGATATTAAGAAAAGTGATTTTTTGAAGCCTAGGTGTGAGAAAACTGATAATGACAGTGAGATATTAACATGTCAGCAATGAATAAATACAAGAACTTAAAGTTCACCCCCACCAGAAATCTCATAGATCATTCTTTTTTTTTTTTTTTAAAAAAAAAAAAGATATACAAGATTCAAATGTCAGAATTATAATGTCAGAACTGTTTATAATGTCAAGTGATGCTTGTTGCATACTTTTAGTATATTTTATTGATCAAACTAGAACCTGAGATAATTGCAGATGACGGGGCATATTTCTTGTGCAAAGGGACATGGATTTGTAGTGAATTTAGATGAAAAGCTTTTTCATATGGAAGTTTTAGTGACTCTTTATTTCAACCAGCATCAATCCATGCACTAATTATTTTGTCTTAAGTTGATGATTCTGAGAGCATTCAGCATTAGTGTCGTGGCACTGCCAGCCAAGGAGTACTTACGATATAACTGTAGTGATTTGATACATCTTGTTGCAAACTTGAGAAAGAATCTATCCCAACAGAACCAGACAGAACTAGAAATTTTCACTTTTTAGACAACCCATACAATTACATTTCAGAACATAGGATTACTCTTGTCTATTAAAAAGAAAGGTTGAGTTGTTTTTAACTCAGTTTACTAAGAAAATGAGGCATCTGTGATCATGCCATCTACAAATCTCTTCTCTACACTCCTAACAACTACCACATTCAGAGATGATTGCAACCCAGTTTGAAAGAAGGTAGAAGTCTCAAAGAGACTAAATTGCTAAAAGTTTTCGCCCAAGTATCTGGGCAGGACAGACATACCATAATTTGTACTCCCTGTCAAGGAAAGGCAGGAAGAATGCAGCTGTTAAACAGTCTGTTTGGCAGAAGCCAGCAGTCCCACCAGTATGAACTAGTCATGATACTTCTTACCTTTTGTCTCATGCAGCCATGGCAAAAAGCCCAGTGAAAATGAATTGTTTTGCAAAGAAATATATATAAGTGAATGGACACAAATCTCTGGAAACCAGATGATGTTTGTACCAGTGCCTACAAAATCATTTGTTTTAACCATTGTTTGAAATTCTAATTTTACTCTACAAATTAAACAAAATTTCATTCCACTGCTTCTCTAAAGGTTAATTTGAAAGAACAGTAGCTGAACCCTGCCAAAAGCATTAAAGCATCACATTATTCTAATTTACAGATGTAATAAAATCAGGAGTTGTAGATGGCTTGTTAAAGAGGATGCACATCTCTGGAATATTGAGCTGACTGAGGTATTTCCCCAGGAATCTGCTCTTATTTTGAGCGCTGATTAGAGCAAATGTTAAATTAATGCAAACTAGGCTTTATTTTTAATGGACCCAGATAGAAGCCAATCCTGCCTATCACCACACTAAAATAGTAGGTTAATGAACCTACACTTGAGATAACAAATATATTAATTCCATGTCTTCTAGAAAGGTTGCATTTTACAATATTGTCACAGTTTTATTGATTACCCTGAGGTGTTCACAGAAACCAAAAAATTATTTGTATTGCATTAAATATCTTTTCTATTACACATGGGCAAAAGTTTGTGTTCTGTAGCTGCCAAGGTCATTAGTGAGAGACAGAGTAAAGAAATGGAAAGATGTGGGATCAAGAGTGAAAATTCCAAGGGAGAATTTTTCTTAGAACTGGTGGATCAGTACTGTCTGGGCTGGTTTTGACAACATCAAGCTCTCTGAATGTAGGAAATATTATCTTCCCTGAGTTGACGACACAGATGCAACATCCATCACTGAATCCTTCAGATGCTGTGCCGCCTGCCGTTCTGTATGACTTTGATTACATTGGAAAGGTCAAAACTTTTTGTAATCAATTCCATTAGATCTTCGTCTCTTTCCACACCAGTGATAAACTCTTCTAAAGTCAGTTCCCCTAAAAGGAAATCAGATGCTCCTTAGGAACTAAGGAATGTAACAATCATTCTCAGTGCAACACAAGGCCATTCAAGCTGAGTTGCATCCCTCAAAAATATTCTCTATTCTTCACTGCTGATATGCAAATACAGGAAGAATATTTTCTATTATATAATACATTCCTATTTTGCACCAAATTCCAGAATTCAGACTCATCTTTCTCTGCTAAAACAAATCAAAGACTGCTATCACAGATGTCTAAGCCAACTATAGTGCTTAGACTGAATTTAGCTGCACAGACTTATTCTTACCAAGGTAACTGGAGTTTATCTTATAGGTGGCTTTATCAGAAACTAGGGCATGATTTGCTGAGGATTACAAGACATGGCCTCCGTGTAAACTATTAGGATTATCTAGAGCCAGGATAAGATGTAGTAGAAAATCTATTAAGTGGTTTGCTTAGAGAAATTATTCTAAGCAACTAAAATGGTCTCGTTTTTTTTTTAGATTTCTTTTAGAAAGTGATTTTTTGGGGGTTCATGCTAAAATTGGGTAATACTTTGGAAGTTTCAAGACAACTACAAAGCCACAAAGGTCAGTCCAAGGCATGTCTCTACTGGCAAGGTACACTAGAGTGTACACAATTCTCCGTTTAGAAGTTATTCCAGTGATGCTGTTTTTCTCTGAGAGGGGAAACAGAACTTGGCTTAAAAGGAACAGTGATTTTTTCCTCTGGGAATGTTTAAAGTTTTTATTGAAATCATAAAAATGAATGATTTCTTACTGAAATAATAAATTACAAGAGGCCATAAGAAGAGAAAACAGCTGAATGAGTTAGTGCCTGTTCAGTTATGTGGTACTGTCTGCACTGTAAGCAGGTTCATATGCACACTATTAGAGTGAAAGGACCCCTTCTGATGGTAGTCCTGGCACTTAGGCTGCAGCAAGAGGAGTATCTGGTATTTCAAAGTAACAATACCAGAATGCAATTGTATAAAGAACACTGCAGTTATGGGTGAGAAGTTACGCTGGCATGCCCAGGCTCACTGGGACTGTCACAAGCCTCAGATTTCCTTCACATAATGAAAATAAATTGGAAACCTATCAGGAGATTTGTTTTAGGAATTGCTCCCTGCAGCCATGAGATTATTTCTTGTATTTTAATGTGATGAAGGAGATCACAACTTATTTGTCTATTTACATTTTTTATTTATTTTATATAGCTGTATATTTAATGAGCAGCTAAAGATGATAGCATAGTTTAAGATAAACTTGGAAATTTTTGTCTTATTCCTCAGGTTGGTTTAATCCTGCTGCTTTGCAGCCATTTAAAAATAACTAGCTATGGAAAGCAGCTTGAAATAGGGACATTATTAAGAGGATTCTGAATAATTCATGGTCTCTCATCTGATTGCTAAAATGTAAGACATACAAATTACTTTTTCATCTAATTGTCTAGCTCAGATACAACTATTACTTGCAGTGAACAAATATCAACACAGAGGCCAAAGTAAAAATAATCGTAGTATTGTGCTTAGATTCTAGAATATGACTATGTTGTTTGAAGTCTATTATTTGCCTTCACCCAAACAATGGTTCCAGTAGGTAGGTAAAAATGTTCTACCAATCATTCATATGCAGCACAACAGCATTATTCATGTTCTAATTAGATATTGCAAACAGCTTTCTTAAAAAGAAACTTTAATACACAAAATAAGACCCCTGAATAATGAACAACAACAATATAAAAGCCTAAAATCCTGCCTGCATCTGATCTTGCTCAGCAATGCTTTCCTAATGTTCCTAATTTGTTAATGATTTCAGTAGATTCCAGTTGAAGGAGGATTTTCATGGTTAGAAATAGGAGGGAACATATTCACATGACACATGTTAAAAACAACTCCAAAGCAGTGAATTAAATCTTTAGTTTCAAACTGCCAGTCCAATTGGCTTTTCTAGCTCTCTTGAGAAGAAACAATAGCATGTGTCTTAGCATATGTTAACATTCAGAAGAGACATCGAGTATGTTGTCCAATCTTTTTGAACATGGCATGTGCAACCTTGCATCTTGGTTTTCTTACTCAGTTTAGGCAAGTTAAGACACACGTTTAGGCAGATTTTTGATCACACTGGTTTTGCTGAGCAGCCAAAGGACTGGCATTTTGGATGAACAGTGCAAGACCTTCTCATTTTAGCTACTACTACACGCAATTCCTATGCTAAGCTAATCGAGGCAGTTAATTTACATTTCACTGTAAAATTGAGAGAATACAGATTCAGGTTTTCAGTTCTTCAGTTGTATGCTCAGCTTTCTTTCCGATCCCACACTCCCTCATGGTGGGGTAAATACTGCCAATACCAAGAAAACCTAGATTCTTACCATCATTGTTCACATCTATCTTCTGAAATATCATGTTAGTGAATTCTTCGGCAGTCATGTTGGTCTGTCCATTAATAGCCTGGATAGCCTGGAGACAGAAATGCAGAAAGTTCTTTCAGACTTTTTTCCTTCAAGTCATGAAAACAATACATTGGCAACTGCAGTAATTGGGATGCAGCTCTTTAGTTCAACAGCCCTTCAAAAACACTAAATAAATTGCTATTTCAAGTAAATCTTCAGTAATGAGGATTGGAAATTTAATTAACATCACACAGCCTGAAGATTATAGACTGCATTTACATATCTCTGTAGGTCTTCTGAAAGCATGTGACACCTCTGTTGTTCAATGCACTAGTTCAATCCACACCAGCACTTTTTTTTTCACCCTAGAGAGATCTCTGTGTTCAGAGATTGCCCTATGATCTCTGTGATTTAAATACAGTATTATTTTTCACAGCTGAAGGCACTTGATGAGAAAGCCAAAGTTTATCTTTTATTAAAACATGTTTAACTTACTAATCACTAATAAAGTTAGAGCGGCAATCCTGGAAGTTGGCAGAATGCAGCTGTCCTCCAAAGAAATTGAAAAAAGAAGTCTCCCCTCTACTTTTTCTATGGCAAAGGTATCAAAGAATAAAAATACAAATGAATACTGCAAAATTCTGTCCCATTCACTGAGGCAATCATTTTTGCATAATGTTGATTATTCTGGTCAATAAATTAAAAGCCTATATGTTAATAAACGGCAGTCCAGATGCAACAAGCACATACTGACAGAGATGAACTCAAAATCAATATAATAATCATTTATTAAGTGACTGAGAAAATAGATAAAAATATATATGTAAACACACATGTATGTTCTGTAGTGGACATACTATAAACATTTTTTAAAATGGAATCATCTTGAGATGAACTGTACTGTATAGAACAAATACACCAGTCATTTCTTTTGGTATTCCTGATATTATTTTAGAAATCATCATGTTTAATTAAAATGTATGTTAAATGAGTTCAGCACTGATATGGAATTCCTGACCATCCCTGTCTATCATACCATTTATATGGAGTTCCCAGAAATGGCAAGAATTTTATAAAAAATAGGTACATAATCTTGTTTACTCATTCATACTTGGGATACTCTTTGGTATATTATAAGTCTGACCCCAGTGCAGCCTTCATCAGACAGGCTGTACGTCTGTCATTGTAGCACTGAGAGTAAAGCAGTCATTCCTGATGTAGTTGAATCACCGACTATCACAGAACCCCTCTAAATAATAAAATAAATTAACTAGGCAGTTAAAAGAGTGTTGACAGGGTGCAAGGTGATCTGGGCAGAATTTTGATGGCTTATAACGGTCTCCTGGTCCAAAGTTTGTATAGCTGTAGGGACCAATGAAGTTTTAACTGGACTTCTTTGGTCTAAATTAGAGTCTCAGATCTGACATACCTTTTTGGATAAGCCTTTGTTTACTCACGCTCGGTATAAGCAGAGCTCTTAGCGGCTGTAAGCCTGCATATTTATTTTTGTTTAGTGCCCACCTATTTTAATTTAGCCCAAGTAAAATGACTCGTGCAGGTTTAAGTTCTTGTACTCCAAAAGAGAAGCAAACAGCTAGAAGTTTGAATGGTTTTAAAACAAGTTAAGAAAATAAATAAATAAATAAATAAATAAATACAAATCTTACATTACAATGATTTTAATTCTCTTTTCAGATAAAGCACAAGATGACAACAGCAGTTGCATCAATGCCTTCAAGTGAAAAATGATTGAGAATATCTACAATAGAAAGATGACATTAGCCTTAGAAGAAATCTGGGCTGTGCAGACCCTCCTTCTGCCTTTAGTTCTTTATAAAGGGATGCATCAATTTCATTTGTTTGATCACATGGCTGATTTGGCTCTGCCTCCTTTCATTTGGGTCAGTAGCTCTTGAATGTGCCTAGAAAGGCACCAACAATACGATAGATTTTGACAAAAGTAAGTTCCTTGTTTATTATCACTTTAAATAACTATTAAGACTTTATGTTCCCTGCAGCAGAACGTTGATCTTCATATTTGCAAGAAGCCCTATAATACTATTCAGATGAAAGCAGCTCTGAAGTGCAAAAGAGTCATTCACTAGAACAAGTTGAAAAATATAGAAAACATTTTACAGAAAAAAAATTACCCTGCTTTGTTTTCATAGGTTTGAAATTGACCCATTTTTTTTCTGCAAACATTTCTACAATATTTGTATCGAAATGTCTGCTCACGATTTAATGACAAAATTATTTTTTTTCCAATTTAATTAAAAAAAAGAGTAATGGCATTTACAGTAAACAAATCTAAAAGCCTTTCAAAAAGAATTAAAACACTGGAATGTTTTGATGACACCTATATTGTTTCCTGCATGAAGTTCAGTTGGAGAAGCCATTTTTTCACAACAAACTGGCACAAACCCTTATAACCATCTGTTTTATTCGTTATGCTATTTCAATTCTACCCTGCCTTATGATACAGTTTATCAGAACGATGTTTCTACTGTTTCTACAGTTTTTCAGTTTCACTAAGGCAGCATACAGCTGTAGAACTATGGTTGAAAGTAAAACACTAATCTTTACTTCAGTAAGGAAGAAGCTGGTAACCAGAGTGTCACTAGCTAGAACAATTTTGGATTTACAACTAGTAAAATACAACACGTGTGGATCCACTGTTTCAGAGACAACACACTATGCCAGATGCAATTGCTATAGGTCATAATTTGCTTACCGCGAATATGCTCAATAGTTCTTTTTTGTCAATACATCCATTTCCATCAGCATCATATAGCTTAAAATACCATTTCAATTTTTGGTCAATTTTTCCTCGTATAACCAAATTTATTGCCGCTATGAACTCCAAGAAGTCTATAAATCCATCCTAGGAGAGAGAGAGAGAGAGAGATGAAAAAAAAACCAAGCCTGTTTAACAACATTGGCTTTTTGCTCATTCTGGCAATTTCACAGAAACAGGTCATCAAATTCACTGTAATACAAGCTGATTTATAAAGCACCTTAGCATTGAAATTTCCCTTGGCATTCAGAAAGGATGAGCTCAATTGGAAGCACTATAGGAAGGAGTGTTAGCACAGGCAGTTTTGTTCTCCCTGGAAAGCTGTGGGAGAAGCAAATCACACCAGTTGTTTTTGACATTGTTTGAGAAGAAAAAACAGGTCTGTGGCAGACTTCTACATAAGAAAAAGGGCCATCTTGGATATCCAACTTCATACTATTGAGATGTCTACTGTGGAGCTGCTTATATTCACATGGGTACTGCTAAAATTTGGATGTTTTCCAGTGCAACAGAGCTGCTTTGGGTGTTATTAATTTAAGAGATCATTCAATAAATATTGTATATGGTAAACAATAACCCAGCATGAGTGATAGATACTGTAGTTTATTCATATAAGCATCAGGTCTCTCGGACCAATAAATTTCACATGGGATATAAAGGCTTCAAGTCATAAACAAGTTTCTGAATAGTGAGGATGGGGGGTAATCATAGGGAAGTAGCATTTCAGATTTATTTAATTCCATATGTTTTGCTTCCTTCTCTGATGTTACTGAAGGAAACTTGTCAAGGAGGGGACTCCATGGTCAAGTGGTCTAAGCTACTGTGATGATTCCTCTGTTTCTGTAAAAATCTAGTGAGGGTGGAAGAAACAGTTGCTGAATTTGGAGACTACTAGCTCCAACTGTTTCCCATGTGCATATAAAAAGAATTAGCAGCTGGTAAATTTAATCTTGTGATCTTTATATTGGTCAGAATCCAACCACTTGGAAAACCTTGGGAAGACTGTCATCAGCTTTAGATGGCTTGTGGCTGAGAAGATTGGATGAATATCCAGTGTGTTTAACATGTTACTTATTTTTATTGCCTTACATCAACACACATCTTGCCTTCTGAGGTTTTGCAATCAGCAAGTATTAGTCTGTCCTCCAGACTCCACTACAGTAAAAGAAAAGAAGATTTGTAAAGGTGTGTTGTGGCCCATTGCCATGTAGTGCTTGTTTTGATTTCTGTGCAAGGTGGTTTGGCACTGTAGTACCCAAGTTTCAAATACACCCAAGCCAATGTATACGCAGGTAGACATTGCACATGCATAACTTTTGCAGGCTGAACATTGCTTCATAGACTCTCTGTGCAAGTTCTGCTTTAATGTTAATTACAGCAAATTCACTAAAGACAAAGGTATTTCTCAACCACAGTTTGGGTTGAAATGAAATTTAACAATAACTGCATGTGGTTTTCAAGCAAGATTAGGCCCAGTCTGTTTAGTAAAGAGATGCTTTACCAAAAAATGACACAGTATGTACCACAAACTTTATGGTTCTTTCTGGAACACCAAATTGGATTTCAATTTTGGAAATACTATTTCAAAGAAATACTGTTTCAGATACTTTACCGAGGGCCCATTTTACTTTACTGATTATACTTCCAATCCTGGATTTTACAGCTCTTCTGAGAATGCGATTAGGTGTATTTCACATTGCTGTCCCTTTACAGAATTTCATACTATTTAGTTAAATTACAGATTAATTTTAGGCTTGATAGATATTCCTGGCCAGGCTCACTTTCTTTTTTTCTCCCTTATATTTCATTTTGGGTTTTGGAAAACAGTATTTTGTTCGTTTTCTTTTATGACTTTCAATTCTGTGGGTCTGACTAGCAACAGAATACCAGAAGTCTGGGAAATGTAACAGTAAGCTTAATATGGTGGGCTATAAACTTTTACCTAGGGGGTCATTTGTCCTGTCTCAAGCTGGAAGGGACTAAAGACAAAGGTTAGGAAAACAAACAAACAAACAAAACAAAACCTAACAAATAAACAAACCAAAATACTTCTGAAATACATCTGAGACAATGTGGTTTTTATAGAAGCCCCAGTCACATGGAATTGTGGACATACAAAGACTGTGAATACCATGCTAACCTCAAAAATACCAGGAATAGAAATACTAAGAAGCCCAACGTTTATCTGCACAGTATGGAACCAGAAGCACTGCACAGAGGCACTGATAAGAAATGTGCCGTTTCTCTTTTATCCACAAAAAACGTACATTGTAGGTAGAAAAGAAAATACTTGTGTGATCTGAAAGCTGTAGAAATCTTGTTAGACATCCAGAGTTTTCTCAGATAAAAAGAAATAATATGCTTTTTATATTAGCATACAGAAGCCTCAGAATAGTGCATTAAATAATGGAAAAATCATAACAGTAACCTAAGAAGATCATCCTGTAGCTCTATGAGTACAATAAATAGTACAATAAATGCAATATGATGTTATTAAAAGAATACTGCAGTGCTGATTTACCCATCTGCTGCTCTGTAACGAATCACAATACACATGAGGTATGTCCTCACGTGTCTCTCTAAAGCCTCATGCTGTGCAGCCACATGATAATGTATCTGTTGCTTATTAGGAAGTCACTCAATCTCTAGAAAAGGGCTATTGTAAAAATAATAAAATAATTAATAATAAAAAGTTTAAAATAACAGAATAAACAGAGCTGTTTTGCCATTTTAGGACATTTTAGGACATTTTTGCCATAAAGCCTCCTGTTTTGCCATTTTAGGACACCAGAGGACTGATGGAGGTGTGTGTGAGCCCCTTCCTACTTTGGTGGTAGTGTGTTGCCCTTAATACCACAGGTGTCTGGAGAAATGGTGAATTCATGCTCTCTTCCCCACCTGCACACATGAAGACTGTTGGGTTAAGCTCGCAAGATATGCTCTCAGGATACTAAAGGAAGAAAGAGCTAAAGGAGGAAAGAGCTAAAGGAGCAAAATTTCCTTTCCAAAATAGGAGAAAAATTCCCAAAAGCAGTTCTGAGAAAGAGGCCACCAAAAATGCCCCCTGCACTTCTTTTATTTGCCCCTGAGTAATACCTAATCGTTGGCTTAGTAGACTTAACAAAAATAACTAACTAAATTTTTAGTCTTTCACAGCTTGATCAGGTGAACTAGAAGGTTAAGGTCAGATCAGACCACATGACTGTCGTGCACAGCAGTTCCTTTGGATGCTATGTTTAAGTTACTTAGATCTCACTGACAGGTATTTTTGAAGTCCCTTGTAACAAGGTCTCATTCACAAAACAAGCCCAAGAACAGACTCCTAAATTGGAAGGAGTATTTTTTGATTACATGACAAATCCTCAGTGCCCTGCTCTCCCTGCCTGCACAGCCCACTGCCCCCAGGCCCTCCTCTGGACCCTCTCCAAAAGCTATGCACCTATAGAACCACTTCCTATTGTTTTTAACATCTCTCACCAAGTCTAGTTCTATGCCTTCTTTGGCTTTCCTAATCCTATCTCTGCAAGTCTGGACAGCATTCCTGTATTTTTTCCAAGTGACATGTCCTCACTTCTATTGTGTATATTTGCCCTTCTTTTCCCTCAGTTTGACTAGCAGATTCTTGCCTATCCATGCCAGTTTCCTGCCTCACCTGCCTGCTTTCTTGTTCAGAAGGATGAAGAGCTCTTGTACTCTCAGAAAGGCATCCTTAAAATGTAGTCATCTTTGTTCCACTCCTTTGTCTATAAGAACAACTTCCCAGGAGATTGCATACAACAATCCCTTAAACAACTGTAAGTTTGTTCTTTGCCAGGCCCACGTTCCTCAAGATCACGGACTCAACAAGGTCATGGTCTCTGCAGCCCAGGCTGCCTCCAATCTTAATATCTTTAACAATCTTCTCTGCATTGGTGAGCAAGTCCAGCAAGAGTTCACCTCTGGTCAGGCTGTCCAATACTTGAACTAGAAAGTTATTATCAATGAACTCCTGGAGTCTCCTGGATTGCTTACAGCTTGCCATGTTGTCTTGCCAGTGGATATATGGGTGGTTGAAATCCCTTATCAGGGTGAGAGTCTGTGAGCATGAAATTGCTTGTAGCTGATGCAGGAAGGCCTCATCAACAGGTTCATCCTGATCAGGTGGTCTATAGTAGAGCCCAAACACCAGATATCCTTTATTGGTCTCATCCCTAATTTTAACGCACATACTGTCTACCTGCTACTGACTGTTTCTCAGAGGGAGCTCCTCACAGTCTATCCACTCTTAAACATAAAGGGCAACTCCCCCACCTCTCCAGTTTCACCTATCCCTTATAAAAGCTTATAGCCCTCAATGATGGTGTGTAATGTGAATCATCCCACCATGTTTCAGTGATTATACACAGCAGAATTTGTCCCTTTCGTTTTAGAACACCTGTGATATGTAGGCATCAGGCTAATTTCAAAGCAAGCTTCCATGCAGGCAAAAATGACAGATAGTCGGAGTGCCCTGATTCTGCTAGCAGAAGCTTCTGGCACTGCCCAACTCCTGATCAACCTGTTCAGAGATGTTAGGATCAGACAAAGAAGACAGAAAGCAACCAAGTAAAGGTGAAGAGTCTAAGCTCAGTTCCTCAATATTGGTGAGATTAGAAGAGATGTGAGCTGGAGCTGAGAAAGACTGGAGAAAAATATTCAGGTGAAGAACTTACAAGTAAATTGGTTTTAAGCAGAAGTTAGTTCACTTTAGTCTAGATCAGGCTGATCACAATGATACAGTCCACATACTCAAAGGAATGGTGGCAAGGTCTGAAGATTTACCATCAAAAAACTGAAAAACTGTTTTTATTGTTTGTTTATTATGTATTCTCTACATGCTTGAGTATAACTCTTTTGAAAACTGAGCTAGAAAGTAGCAAATGACAGGTGACATCTTCCTTTGTGCCACACAGATTAAGATTTACTTACAGCTAGACAAGGGCAAAATGGTGTAGAAAAATGGGGTTGTTCATTAGTTAGGGGTTCTCCTGAGAAGACAGTAATTTAATACTCACTTTTTATGAGATGTTTTTTGTTCAGAATGTCAGCTTATGTACAATTGAGGCTGCTGACTTTCATTCAGTCAGGACAGCCTGCAAAGGAAAAGCAGGACGGTAAAAGAATGGCAGCCTTATGCAACAAGAATTAGTACTCAAACCCTGGAAGTCTGAAAAGACCATTATGCTTTGATTCCTAGAATAGCGTTGCTAATCTTCACAGATCCTTAAAAAAAAACTCTCACAGCTTCAAATTATTTGAATGCAGATTAAAAATAATTGACTTGGAAGCTGTGAATACGCAGCCAATGCAAAACAGTGCAGTCACTCAAGGGTGGGTTAGAACAGCCAGATCTGGGCATTTTGGCTCCTGAACATCGATTTCTGGTAGTGTTGATGCAGCCCTACTAGATTGCTGCTGGGTTAGCTGGCCATCTCCTGTGGCACACAATAGTTACATATACAGAAAAAGGTGGTTTCTATTCCTGTAAATCTCTACTAATCTTAAATTCATCATCTTACTTAAGAGTATTGAGGACTCATATAATAACATCAAAACAAATTGGGGTCTTTTTTCAATTTTGCCACTGAAAAATCTCAAAACTGTACAGAACTCAACCTGACAGCAGGAAAATAGCTCAACAGACTTAATCTGGATTAGCAAGATTGCAAATATAGACTGCTCAGGTATTTCAAGCCCAGGGCTTAGAATGTTAAGCCACCTATCCTCCCCACCCCTTAGACTATTACCTTCCCTCCCCTCTTAGACTATTACTTAAGCCTGATAATGCAGAGAGAAGCACTTATGTATATATTGGCACAGGTCAAAGAGCAGATTACAACAGCTCAGAATAACTTCTGTGAAATTTATAGCTAATCCTGCGTGCTCCTCCATTTCATAGTACTGATTTCTCCATTCTCAGAGAAGTAAAGGTGGATTCGTTTTGCTCCATTTAATCTTCCCCAGTTTCAACATGTGTCCCTGAGTCTGATGTTGGAGTTTGGGGCTTGGAGAGGACTCTAGACCTCTGCCAGGCTGTGGCTGGATTCCTAAGAAAATAAAGATGACATATGTCACAGTGACAGAGGGGAAACTCTTGACATGCAAAGGCTGTTAGGTAAGGATGAAGGAAGAAGCAGGAAATTAGGAGTGGCAAATCATTACACAGTTTTGTGATAGGTGCATACTCTCTGTTACATAAAGAAGCCAGGCTATATTGACCAATTATGCAAAGTTCTGCCTTGTCCAGATGAAGAAGACCTTCTTTGCTTGGTGGCTTAGAAATTACCAGTCTTTCAGGTTTGCTGGCAAAACTTGTGGAAATCCAAAACGCTAAGGTGACCAACATATATATATTTTTAAAATCTCTCCTTCCACCTCCATCTGCCCAACCCCTTGCCATCACTTACTATTTTCTTTCAAGGTTATTGAACAAGGAGGGAGACAGGGATGTCACCAAGGCACGGGGCTGAGGCTTACAGCATGACAGAACAGTGTCCAGGAGAGCTGTGCAGAAGAAAATCTTGTGCCCAAATGATGTAGCCCTCTGCCGTGATCTCTTGGATGATTCAGCTTTCTTCACCCCTAATGTTGAGCCTCTGCTCATGCTTTTAGGAGCATCTTCCTCAATATATAACAAAGCTGTAGGTAAGACAGAGTAAACTAAAAAACACAACCATAACCACAAAGCCTTCTATTTTTCAGCAAATTTCTTGCTGACAGTTCAAGCAAACTTTTCTTTTTTGACAAACCTATAGAAAAAGAACTCTGAGAACATAGATGCCTTCTAGGGGCAAGGATACTCTTTTTTTTTTAGTGGCAAAGATGCACTCTTTGGCAAATAATCACAGGTGTTCCTGCATCACATTTTAGGAATTAAAGTCTCAAAGGTTGTATGCAAGAAGGTTCCTAAAAGTTAAACATATTTCCTATTATTCTCTAAACTACTCTGTATTATCACATAAAGGAGCTCAAGGAAGGAAAAAGTTAATACTCTACTTTCTTTACCTCATAGACATTTTTTTTATTTCTATGAAAAATGAGAAATTGTATATAATGTTTTATCACAAGAAAGCTGTACCTTTAGTGTCACTAATTGAGTCTGTAACCAGGTTGGTTAAAACAGATCATCTGATTTCTGTTGCACTTTTTCTGCAATTCTTATTCCCAAAGCTCAGATCACTGACGTTGTTTTTACCAACGAATATGTTATTGACAACTGCGCATTCTTTTGGGCCTAAGCAATGCTTAAATGATAAAGGGGAAAAAGAATAAAATGTAAACTAGGAGTAGCCTTCCTTTTCTGTACTCATAAATAGTAAGGCAATAAATAGAAATAAATGATGGCTGCCCTTTGGAAAAATACTTAATATTTCTTAAAAAAAAAACCCATACAGATTAATGAACTCTTTCCCATTAAAATTACTGTTCTCTTTATATATATAATAATTTAACAAACAGTGTTTAAAAGTAATTATGATCAACTGTGCAAAGTTAATCTTCATTGCCTGCTCATATAATGTGACAAAATTACAGTGTTAGCTGGTAATGGTAGTAATATACTCAGTAATGACTGCAGAGTACATTCTAATTTGTTTATACTTAAATAAAAATTTCAGAGAAGCCCTACATACATTGTTACAGAAGCGAAATTGCTTCAGTTTTGTGCATAATATTGGTCACTGAGTAGCTGCAGAGAAGACAGCTCTAAACCTTTCCTTATAATTTCCTTTTGTAAAAGACCTACTGGCTGGGCTGACTTAACCCATGAATCTCAGGTGCTCCAATAGGAACTGGACACTGACCTCACTTTAAGATTTTACTTGAAGAACCAGCTTTTCATGATTGATGGTGCAGTGCCAGGAATTACTCTGACTTAAAACTTTTAGACCAGAACTCATTCCAACAAATCTTCATTTAAAAATTCAAAAATAATGACATTAAGCAAGGGATGGTTCTACTAACAGTGATAAAATAGTCTTTAAGCTGGTAATGTCACGCAATGTCACAGCATAAGTTAGTACTATTACAGCAGTAAGTCCTGTGACAAACCACTAGAAAATAAAATTAGGGTTGCCAAGTTGTACCAATGATTGTCTGAAAGTTCTTAGAAAGTAAAAGAATATACAGCTTTTTTGGGAATCAATATGAAACTGGATTTCAAAAAAATATTCTCGAGGTATTTAAGAAGTAGAACGAAGACATTCTTTAAGACAGACTATAAATGAGTAGTGTTTTGAACACAGTGAACTATAATCTCATACTTATTTACAGTAATCAGACTACTTACTTTATGTTTGAAATAAACTTATGCAACGTTACTCCAAGATTAAGGCATAGCAAACTGTCTGGCTTTATTGGTTTTCTTGCTTTTGTTGCATTGTGTCCAAAACGAATGTGAAAAGGATTTGTACACATACATGCCAACTCCAAAAAGCCAAAATATTTCAAGAAGTAAGAGCTGTAGATGTGTTACTTCTGACAGAAAGGCTATTTCTGGCTAAGATACATCTGTGTTCTTATTTTAATCTAGCCCTTTGTTTAGAAGCTAATTAACTGATTGACACGCAGGTTTTATTGCAGACTCTACAATATGACAGCTATGATTGTCATGAAAAGTGTTTTTTTTTTAAACATTTCCTGTTGTGTAGGCTTAATCAGAGGCAATTGTGAGAATGAAGAAGAATTCAAAATCAGAAAAAGCAAGAATCATATTACTCTGCGCAAAGTAATAGCACTATCCATGTGTGCAAGGGCAACACAAGAATCTTAAGTAGAAAAAATAAATAGCATGAAATGTAGTGTGTCTTGCCAAGAACAATACCAGCCTATATGCTTATATGGCTCTTGACCACTTACTGTAGTGTGTAATGCATTTGTTGCATACATTTTGGTTAAGCCGGTTGGTTAGAGTAAACTAGGAAAAATGTACTTGCCCCAGAGTTTTTTCAGCCTGAAGAGATCCCTAAAATTATGCGTGCAGAGGAACTTAAATTTGCGCAAATATTTGAAGACTTAGAATACAAAAAAAAAAAGTAAAAAAATCTGAGAAAATATTCCTATGGTTGTCATCCACTGCCAACAACAACAACAACAACAAAATTCATACCAGTGAAAATATTTATCTGTTTCTTATACTTATTAGGAATTCGGAAAAGTGGAGAAATAAAATAACCCAAAGTCAATTAGTGACATTAATCACCAAAACGTATATGAAAAATATTAACTATTTCCTTGTATGGTTTTCTGAGAATATGAGCTGCACCTCTTTCACACAAAATTTCACGTTCAAATTATGTGCACTTCCTTCTGCTATGATATCCAAGAATAGATACTTGCCTAATCCAATTCATACCAACACAGCCTGAGAAGATAACATCTATTTATAGTTAGGCTACAAAATCAGATAATGAAAAGTCTACCTGAAAATCACTGAAAATCAAAATAATAAAGGTACAGAAGTACAGCAGAGAAGGATCTAGGATGAGAAAATGAGAAAGAGCAATCTGCCTCCCAACGCTTGTCAGCACTGTGCAAAGTAGGAGGGGTGAAAAGAAACTCTTGTTCTTTGGGGGGAAAAAAAAAGGTTTTATATTTAGTTTTCATTGCTACATACATCATTTGACACATAACTAAATTCTACTGAAGTAACACATTTTTGCATTTCTTATTATCTGTTCTACATCAAATAGTCTGCTTTAACTTTCTTCTTTAGAATTTAAAATTATTTTTTTCTTGGTTCTAATCTGCATAATGATGTCAGATGAGGTCTAGTTTATCACAGAACTACTTTAAATCTTACATAAAAAAGCACAAACCAGATTGATATCATTTGTTGATTGCTGAAACAAAAAATCTTGCTAAAGAGTTTGTAAACTCTTTAATGTGGAGTGTCCATCTTTCTGCATCTATCAACTTTATGTCTGCATGAGAAGTTTAGGAAAAATACAATTACAACTCTCAGTTGAGAACCATTCAACGCTTTAAAAAACGTTAACAGAAAATCCTTGAACTTGCATACTTTTTCTCTGGTGCTGCAAATCAAAACCATATTAGTCTTTACCTTTCATACCGTATTTTGGCACCACGACTACTAGGATTCAAAAAGTGGTTGGACAATGCTCTCAGACAGAGAGTTTGAATTTTGGGCGGTCCTGCGTGGAGCCAGGAGCTGGACTCCATGATCCCTCTGGGTTCCTTTCCACCCAGGATATTCAATGATTCGATGATTTTTCTTTGCAAAGGAACAAGACAATTTATACCAAAATAAGCAACAAGAGAACTAACATAGCAGCATCCCATTTTCCATATATAGTTTCATATAATAAATGGCAATATAAATGTCCTTCACAGGTCACAAGAATCCAATCAATCAATTCTTGCAATACTTGATCATTACATTTAGTAGTTCCACATCTTTCTTCAAATTATTAGAAGTGGATGACAATGCTCTGGGTTTTTTTTTATTTAAAGTGAGAAGGCTTTTTAGAATAAGTGTTAAGTAGTACCGGTGATGACTACAGATTTTACTCCATAATTCTGGTTTAGAGAAAATAACACTTCCACTGGCATATCAATAAAACAGACAATTCTTTTCTAGGCATATTTTCTTCTTTAACAGTGGTGTAACATCATTTTGAAATATACAGAAATCTTTGAAATCTGTTATATATTCTCAAAGAAAACCAAGTATACATCAATATATTTGCCAACTACTTAAGTGCTTTAAATCAGCATAACTGTTTCCTCTCTAAAATTCATCACTAGACTACATAAACCAGGGCTGCATGACAGTTATGCCTGAACTGAGATGCAGAGAGAGTAAAATGAGCATTTCAGCTTATTTTTATTTGCTACTTGTCTTTGGTTGTAGATTTTTCAATTTTTATTACGAATAGCTTAAGAATGAAGACTGTGATCATTTTTCCCATAAATGGCATAATTAACTATGTCATTTAAAAATGAACTTTTTTTGCACTTACATTTTAAAGAAAACATTATGTTCGAAGACTTCCATTGGTTAGCTGCGACAAAAGATAAACTCACCATTTATTATACTGCCAATGCTGTGATATAAATACTGCTTAAAGTATTAACATATGAATTGTGAAAAAAACTACTGTGCTACTGCAATATATTTTTTCCTTGTTTACTGGTAAGTTTTTGTTTAAATTAAAATCCTAAAAAGAGAAAGATGATTGTAACAGACCAAAACTTGAAGGACTAAGGCTAGCAAGGAGGTGAAATGAAATGCAAAAATGCAAACTTTATTTTTTTTCCAGACAAATCTCACTGACTTCCTATGAGACTAATATTCCACACTTTGCTTGCTAGAAGTTTTAAACTGGGCATATAGGAAGTAGATGAGAATGCCTATGGACTTTTTAAGAGCGTTTGACCATCATATTCACAAAGGAATACCCCTAAGCATGGATGACCCCAACTTATCTCAAGAAGCATTAGGCTGCTATAATTGGAATTGTAGATTAACCTCAGGCCTAACACTTTAACACAGCTTTCTGAAGAGATTCCTATTTTTATGAAAACAGAAGCTTGAAACAGAAGTGAGAAATAAATATTTTATTCTGACAACGTAGGACTCGATTAAATGACTCAAGTTTTCCAAAATGAGTTTCTTTAAAGCAGGCCACAGATGATATAACAGCTTCAGCAACAGAAGTCATGATTGTTTTAAATCATAAAAGCTCCACTTGCAAACCATGGTATTGTCTGGCCACAAAAAGTTAGACAAGGGAAAAAAAACAGGTCATGTATCTATAAATGTCAGTTAGGCGAAATATGAGAGAAAGTTCAAGTTTGCTAGCTGTCTAGCTAAACAGCTCTGCTATATAAAAGGAAAGAAAAAGGAAAACATTTATATCAAAAAACTTTATATACTCCAGCGCTCACTGTGATAACAACCCCTTTATTAGAAAGCAACAACCTGACAAGAGTGAAAAGCACAGGAAATCAAATTTTGACCTACAAACTTGAGAAATTTCTGTAGCTCTGAGTGAAACTGAATGTGGGCAAAAGCCCAAATGATCATATTATTTCTGAATCCATGTGTATTGTTCATTGAACTGCTCACATGCATTAACTTTGGTGGCTTGCAGATGAAAAATTATCATCTGTTTAATACTGTACAGTGTCTAAATGTTCTGCATAATGTTGTAGAAAGATAATGACCCCTTATTTGTAGAATTGTAGTTGCTATTCAAGAGACCCCAGTGCCAGTAAGCTTTCTATTGACCACTCACTCTTCACATATCTGTTCTTAACTAAAAGCACTTTTCAGGATGAAAGCTTATTTTTCCACCAGAATCCTCTGTGGATGAAAAAGGCTGTACAAAAGGTAAAGGACAAAAAGTGAATATGTGGAATGAGGAGATCCTCTTATTTTACTTATCAATAACAGCATTCCTTTCTCCTGCTCTGAGAGGCTGCTTTATTTCCAGCCTCACCACATAAAAACCATCATAGACATATACTTGAGAAGTATTTGACTGATATCTGTTATGTCTAAAACTATGCCTTCAAAATAGTGGTTATCAGTCTTGAAAAAAACAGAGTACTGTTGTAACATTAGAAAAAAAAATTAGAAATTCAAGCTGTAACAGAAAGGCAATCATTATACTGCACAGAGATGAAAATACAACAAATCTGTTGGCATGGACTCAGGATATAATTGTTACATCTCTAACTCCTAGCATTACAGAACAGAGACACAGGGAAAAAAAAAAAAGTAGTAGCAGAAAATACTCTCTTGTATTGGCTATACAGCCATACTCCGCTGCCTCACAAGGATACATTCCCAAAAAGTGCAAAGGTTAATATTACGATGGGTAGGAAAGCAATTTTTCTGAGATACTGAATTCCTGGCCAATATCCTATTTTTCCATCCTTTCCCCATGACCGATCTTGTTTCAGCGGATGAAGATGAGGATAAAGACAATGGTGGGTACAGTTCAGAAAGAAGTAACAAGAATGTTCCCAGTAAAAGAGGCAAGTTCAGTCACAGATGGAGCAGTTGAAATCTTTCAGGACAGAGATCCAGAAAGCTACATTAAAAAGACAGCATGTCCTGCAGCTAACAGTCTCAGCATGGCTCCTCCTTCTGCCATGTGATATGTACTGTCCCTTCACATTTAAAACACATTTATTAAGTGACTCTGCATCTGCTCACTAATTCTTATGGAAAAAGTTACTTCACTGTCTGGCAGCCTTACTGCTTCATGTATAAGTGCTGAGTGTCTGCAGAGCAGGGTGACAAAACTCTGAAACACCATACAGAGAAGTGACCATTAGCAGGGTGTTGCCATTTTTTTTGTGTCTGGCCATTGCCCTGGTAACTAAATGCGAGCAAATTCTCTCTCTGAAACCCACATTTATTTCACTCTCCACACTTCTACATCAATCCAGAATCTTAAGGTCTCAAAAATCTGCAGGGCATGTGCTGGTAGATACACTGCAGCACTGAGGTGAGAACCTACCAGCATAAGGCAGTCCTCAAAACAGACCAAAAAATACCCCACACTTGTCTGCCAGTCCGGCAATTTAAAAGATATATTTTACCTTCTTTCTTCACAACCACATAGTCTAAGGTCACCTACACCTAATGAAAGGTGCTACACACAAATACTAGATGGACAGAGTTTTGACATTGCCTGGTCCCTAACAGGCAGCTACATTAGGGAGAGCAAACTGCAATCACAAGCACTTATTGCAGTAGCTGGAAGAGTAAATTGGAATTATAGCCAAGAGAATTTGCTTTGCCTCTTCATTCAGTCTATCAAGTCTTGTAATTTGCACACTGTGTATTATCTCCTTATCTTAATTACATTTTCCTCTCTGCCATACACTCAATACACTACTTTGGGCAAATTTGTTTTTCTGTGATGCGCTTCACTGGTTAAGTAGAGATCATATTTTCTCTTTTGTCTAATATTGTTGTGAAAAAGGAGTTCATTAACTTTGTATTTGATCATATGAATATTTTTATATACTCATATACAAGCATTGGATAAGCAGAGGATAGAAGAATTACCAGTGAACTGCAAATTGCATCTCATTTTTAGAATTGCTTCTTGACATTTTTAAAGTGTTCCTGGAAAAGTACTAGCAAGAGTTCTACTCAAAGCCCTCAAAAGATGGTTCCACCTCTTGGCCTCTGGTGCACCACAGCAGCAACCCTGTCCACAAAAGCAGTTTTTTGAACAGAGCACAAAGAAAAGCCTGAAGGCTACAACTCACAAGCAATAGTGTACGATTAAAGAAGAAAAGAAGATTTACCTGGTTCAGATCAAAGATATCAAACACGCGTTTAATGTATAGATCTCCCTGTGGATCCAGCCCTTGCAGACCAAGGAGTTTCTTGAATTCATGCAGGCTAAGTTGCCCAGATGGGCACTCTTTCATAAATTTGCTGTAATAATGGTGCATCTCTGGGATAGGGCCATCACCTGGTAAAGATTCATTGGCACCCATATTATTATGCAGATGTCTCTTTTACTCTATTCACAATTGTGTCTCCCAGGTTCAGTCTTGCGCAGGACCAGAACTCAGGCAAGTACTGCATTTAAAGGGCCACAGTAAACCTCTTACAGCTAAGCTTCTCTTTTTATTTAGTGACTCTTTGAACCCAAGTGAGATTACCTTTAATGCCAGGTCCTAAACAAGATGGGGTTTCATAATGTGGTTAAAGTAGAAGTTTAGATGCCCAGACTCAAATAATGGTTCATGAAAATCCAAACTCCCACTAACTGCAACTAAACATATTAGAAAAAGTGGGAGATTCTCAAAGCAACACATAAAAGTCTAATCCTGGACTGGCTGTAAGAAATAGTTATAATTTATGCCATAAATAAGGATGAAAAAGTTGAGACTGCAAGTGGGCAGCTCACTATTACATCTCCAATGTAGGAGGATTATGCCTTTCTAAACACAGTCTTTTGGACTCTTCCTTGAAGCACTTCTTACAATGGATATGATAGTGATCTCTTGCACCTGTGTGCAATTGCACCATATTTGCTCCATCAAAGCATGATTCCCAAGTAAAATACAACTTTCTGGTTATCAGCATAGTGACAGATCTTGAGCAGAAGAGGAATATTTTACATGAATTTCTTCATCTAGAATCAGCTCAATCTGCAGATTAAATAAAAGGTCCTTTGTTGTAGGTCTGTGCTGTAGTCCTGCTTTTTGTTTTACAGCTTTCAGGAACTGATTTATTTCTTCCTCTGTAAGATCAGGGAAGGGGTATCAATAATACTTCTCTGCTGATTAGCTTCTATACAGGGAGATGAGCAGCTCAGGGGCATTACTAGAGCTATAAATACTAGTGTAAAACTATAGGATGTTAGAGATGTAGGAACAAGGCACTCCCACTCATCCTTTTCATTTGCAATCACATGGTGAAGTTAAAGAGCACAGTCCTGTGAGGTGTTGAAAAACAGCAACCCCCCCTCCAACCGAAAGAGGCCAGAGACTCATGGGACTGGGCCTATTTTTAAAGAGACTCCATTTGATCTTAGTGGGTTTTGCTAAAGCTCTCTCCAAAGGAACACTGTAAAGTTTAATATCAAATACTATACAGTGAGGTATATGGGTAAGAAAGCTGCACACTACTCGAAAGTGCCCATGAACTTATGAAGATTGAGCAAGAAGATTGTCCGGACTTCAGCCAAAGTTGGTTCAGTAGGCAGAGCATATACACCAAACTAGGTGGTGGTAATGCAGTCCTTTACCTGAGACCATCTCTGATTCCTAGAGCTTTTTCACGATGCCAATGACAAGAGGGAGAGTGGGGACACATCCAGATAAGCATGTCCTGTGTCTGCTGAGTTTGTGGGGTCGGGGGGTGCGTGGAAGGGCTCCAGGCTGAATGAACAGTTCTAAGAGAGAGTAGGAGAGTCTATACAGGACTTAGACCATTTATTGGAGCTGGAGTCTCTAAGCTGAGGCAAAAAAGGGTGGGGACATAATACCATCCCATCCATGCCACATAAAAGGTCTTCTCTGCAGCAGGAAGAGCATCCTAGCTTACATCATAGCTTATATCCACTGCCTGTCGGCAGATGAGTGTAAGGTGGGGCAGTGATAGGGAAGAAGAAGGAAGCAAGGACAAGAGAGGTGAAGGAAAATAAGCAGACAAACCTTCCGACACAGTGACAAAATTCTCATTTTTTCTTCCTCAGTCATCATAACCTGCACTTAAAGCAGTAGACAACCACTTTGTCAGACACCACAGAAAGACAGAATCAGGGATCCGATTTAGGCTGCTAACTTCATGAAATGAGATTAGTTAAGGATTGTCCTTCCACTTACATCTTTTCTCTCATTCAGTGGCAGCTTTCTTGCATCTCTTCACATCACCTTCTCCAAAGCCTGGATCCCACTTAGGCAAGCAGAACTTGGGAGCCGCCCACATCAGTTGATCCCCCTCCTCTCCTTCCCATATTTCTCACCCTTCCACACCAAAACAAGTCTAAGGAAAGCATATCCATGGTGTCTGAGGCACATGAGAAAGACTTCTGCACTGACTTAAAGATGGAGCCTTAGAAGTCAGACTTTTGTCAGATTTTGTACTTTCTCATAAAAAGTGTGTAAGGAAATGTTACTTTAAAATCATTCCAAGTTTACTTTAATACCTGTTTTTGGGACTACCTGTTCTCATTTAATAACAATAACTAAAATATTTGTAAAAGACAGCAAAAATGCCTGAAGAAAAAGAGATCTGATTTATAGTTCACTCTCATAGCATCCTTCACCCCAAGTGAGGGACTGGAGCAGTATATAATAGCTAATATTAGACCTGACAAAGAAAGAAAAAAACGAAGTGAGTTTTATGGAGCACAAAAAGGCAAAAATTTATAGCCTGCTGCATAGTTTGACAGCACTTAATAAACTCACAAAGTGTGTGCTGAGATAGTAGAAATTCTACAGAAATTGCCTATTCCTGAAGCCAATGGCAATGGAACATTTCTACTTTTATAAACAAAAAGAAAAAAAAGAAAAAAAAAGAAAAAAGAAAAAGAAAAATGTCATAACAACAAGGAATTCAACTGAAGAAACTAATATAGCAAAGCCATCTCAAAAGAAGTGAAACAGTGGGTACAGAGACCATCATGTGTGTATATATATATGGGAAGCCCAGTGAAGCAATTTCAAATAAGCAATCTGTGTCAAATTGAATTGATGCTAAATGACAAAAGTAAAATTTCAATATCTATTAAAATCTACACTGGAGATGGCAAGAAGCTTTCTGGAGCTTGTACAATGTTTTGTGATTTAAGAAAGAAGTACATACTGGTAACAGGGAGACCATGTATTTGCACTGAAAATGACAGTCCTATTACAAAGATTACTAGTTCCAGAACAGACCGCTGCAAAGCCGAAAGAGCACAAGGCACACAGAAAATACACTCTGTAGGTAAAACAAAATTGTCTCTGTAGACAAACATGATAGAACAAAACAAAAATAGATTCATGGATCCCGCTCTGAAAATGGTATTAAATCTCATCAGTTTTGAAAGGGATGGTGGTATTTGAATTTCTTGACAAATTATTAAAAAAAAAAAAAAAAGTAGCTCTTTTGACATAGGTTAAAAATAGTGGTTGCTCCTCTTTTTACTTTTTCTCTTCACAACAGGATGATCAAGAACAACCTTGATAAGAAATATGGCAGAAAAACAATAAAGAAGACATTCTTTCTCACTTGGGTATTATGAAAGTGGTGCTGATTGCAATTGTAAGGAGCAGATACTAAATCCCTGTGTTGTGAAACAAGGTCACACATCTTTAGACTGTGATATATTCAACTGAATACTCCCTATATGAAGTGTAAGACAAAAAATGACAGTTGCTAGTGCTTGAAGTAGCAAATGCCAAGCATTAAATGCGCTTGAATAAAAATGAGTTCCTATCTAAAAGTTGTGTCACCTTTGTCTATTCACTTTTTGTCTTTTCTTCTTCATTTTTGAATTCATTCAGCCCCTTACCAATGCTTTTCCTCAGCAATTCTTACCTGCCATTTGTTCTGAAAAGCACCATTTCTCTCTCCTGCACGATTTGACTTTGCTGCTGGACTTTGCCCCTCTTTTTCTTCTCGCATTCCTTTTCCTCCTCCTGCTTTGCTCCTATCAGATGATGTTGTACTGTTGCTGTGAGCCAACAGACACCTGCAGCTGCTGTTTACCATCACAAGGCATCTGTCACTGCTTGTTTCAGTTGTAAAGGGGAGCTACCTACAAAGCACTACGGAAAGCCACATTGCAAAAATTCTCATATCCCTGTCTAACCGCCTGAGTTAGGAACATATTTCCCTCTTTCCATCCTGTCACCTTCTTTCATCACCGCCATCTCTGCACATGCATTTAGCTACTCCTCATCTCTTGCTCACCGCCTTCTTAAACAAGAAAGCTTTTCTGCGGGTGAAGCAAGTTTCTAGGATGACATAACCTCCAATCTCTCTTCCAGGGAAGACTAAATTCCTACTAACTGGCTAAATTCACTAAATTCCTGCTAACTGGCATCAGGAGCAGGAAAAGAAGGGTTGTCACTGTTTCCTATTGAAACCATGGTATACGCATCAAAGCATATAAGGATAGGTGTAGCCACTTGATTATTCTTTCATTGAAAACACCAATCAAACAGTGGTACAACTTTGTCAGTTAACGAAGTTCATTCTGTGCCTTCTGTTATATGCCTACATGCAATGAATTCCTTGAGATTGTGCAAATTTAAAACAGAAACAGAAAGCAGTGGTCATTTAAAAGTACATCTATGGAAGCCTTTTATGTTTGATCCTTTTGTATACTGTTATTACAATAACTATGGTTATTCCTGACATGGAGATTATAAGAATAGCACAATGATACATGTGCTGCTGATGAGATAAGCAATTGTGCTTACTTTGTGTGTAGTCTAGCCTAGGCTTTTTTTTTGTCATTAAATTAAGCACTCAGAGATACAATTCTGCTGATCTGGTTAGCTACACACTACAGCACACCAAGGTCTATAAATAATCAGCAGACCGTGCATAATGATATAACATCTTATACTTAGTGCAGAACCATTTGTAGTGCAGTTGTTTTCATTTGAAAGATAAGAGGTTACATCAGGCTGGTGGCCAGTCACTAGCAGGATTCCCAAGGGCTCCATTTTTCGGGCCAGTTGTCTTTAAAGTTTTCATCAGTGACTTGGGTACAGGATTTTGAGTGGTTCTGTGTGGGGCCAAGAGTTAGACTCAACTATTCTCATGGGCGCCTTTCACCTCGGGATATTCTATGATTCTACTCTGACACTTTATGTAGACTTCCCCATTTGTACATAACACAATAAGAGGCCCCTTATGAAGCTGTTTATTTTCATCAAAGTTTCTAGTTGCCCATAGAGGTAACCTCCTAAGGCAGATCTGCATACAGGTTCAGAGTTTCTTTTTGAGTCTACTGCAAATTCACTGATTTTCCTGAACTGGCAAGAGCTTGGGCTGTACCCTGTTGTGAGGGCATGAAGGAACTGCTATTAGGACTGGTAACCTCTGATTGAAGACAGAAAAGTAGGGTGAATTGTTCTGATTCCAAAATGGAAGAAACAAAAAGATCCTACAAATCCCTCAACAGTCATATGGTGATCTGAGGAAAACCAATCAAACACTTGATTTGGGAAAAAAAATAAAAATAAAAAAAATTAAACACTCAGTTTCCAATTGCCTGTAATTGCCATTAGTTTATTAAAAAAAGTCATTTTCAATTTAGGTTAATAAATTCTTCTTTCAAGAGTTCCAAAAATCTTTGTATTAAGAGTTATATCTCTGAATTAACTCCAACCCCAATTATATTTTGATGCCACAGGCTGTTTTCATAAAGGATTTTGGCTTAGACAAATTGATTTTTTCCAGTTAATAATGTTACATATAGCTCTTGAAACAACTCTAAATAATTGCTGCTTCTTTTTATCTGCCTACGCAGCACAGCTATTTGGAAGAACTTCATCTATTAAAGCATCCTTAATTTTTTTCTCCCACCAGCAAAATAAATAAATAAATAAATAAATTTAAAAAAATCCACTGAGTTAAGCATTTCAGAAGAGGGAAAATATAGCCAATGGAGAGAGACATCAGTAAACATATTTAATTAAAAGGAGAGGTTGTCTTCTCTAATTAGATACTATTGCTTTGATCGGAGATGTTCTCCTTGGTGTCTTAAGCTGTACCTAAGCCTTGCAGGCACCGAGCAGCTTGCATCTCCTAGTGGCTGCAGTTAGCAATGCAGTAGTTTGTTGCGACTGCTAAAAAGCAGTTGCAAATTAGTGATGAGTGCTTCCTGTCCAAGTGCTCTCCTCAGCCTGGGGGAAAACTGGGCTCTGTATCGTGAAACCCCAACATGCCATTCTTGGTCTCTTCTTTTTCCTCTTACTGCAGCTTAGGAAACTACCACATTTATTCCCACCTGTTTGTTGTTGTTGTTGTTGTTTTTTGTCCCAGTGTCAGCTCTGTTTCTGGTGAAGAATTATTCTGTCACTAAGATTTTAACTATCTTTTCAATACTCCTTCCCTGCAACCTGCATTTCTGTTTCACGAGGGTTTGAATTAATATACCAGGAGGAGATTAGACATTATTTATTCTTTCCAATCTTCAAACAGTTATTTCTCTCTCTTTAAATGTGTACCTTGTTTTTGTTCCTTTGATATACATATTAAATATATATATGTATATATATATCTGTTTTCTTATTTCCTCTCCTGGAAGGCCAGTATCAACTTGTCTTATTCTTGCCTAATCCTATTTTTCATTCTACTTTATTTCACCACACATCTTGATTCCTTCAATGTCTCTTCTAGAAGAAATAACATCATCTTGGAAATTCTGATTTATGGAATTATTCAAGTTTATCTTTCTCCCTTGACCAGACTTGCATGTTCCTTCTTGTTTGTTTTTTTTGTTTTGTTTTGTTTTGTTTTTGGTTTTTGGTTTTTTGTTTTTTTTTTTTTCCCCAGGGGATGATCAGGGAAATAAATATCTTATACTATTGTTCCACAAACTTTCCAAATGAGAATAAAAAAAGATAATAATAGGTAATAAGATACAGAAAAAAAAATTAGATTTACTATAATGATCTAAATATGCAGCTCAGTAAACCTGAAGAGATTTCACTTTGGAAACAATGGGGAAATAATTTTTTAAAAGAAGAATGAAAATAGAAGTATTCACACAACATTTCAACAGTGAAAGGGAGGGATTTGATGATTTCAAGACTCTAGGCCAGTCCTACCTGCAAGGAATCAAACATTATTTGGTAGATTTTTGAAGAGCTCTTCTCTTAAATAACCTCAGTGACATAAGAAAGAATCCAACAAATCAAGTTTTCTCCATTTAAGTAGTGTTTCAGAGCTACTGGAAATTAATGAGAAAAAGAATCCCGGTTATCTGTCCCTTCTTATTTGTTATCAGTAGGCCAAAGTCTTGTACTGTGCATACTAACATATGCATTTCATGATGAAAATAGTCCAAGAAAGTTTCTTACCTGGTTCATGTAAAAAACGTGAAACACTTGCTCAAGATATCACTTTGTCCGAAGGTTTATATCACAGAAACCATGTGTTGTCTTAAAGTAATGGAGAGTAAGTTATTCAGAAGGGCAATGGTTTGTAAAGCTCTTGAACCACTGACTCTTTTCTGTTGCTGCAAAATCATCAGCTGATTCTTTGGCATCTATAACATCGTCTGCTCTTCTTCTCCATCCACACCACACTGTTAATATTTGTACAGTAGTCCTGTGTGCCCTGGCTTGCTGCCAGCTAGATCTCAACCACAATCTAGGAGCTGTAAAACTACCATAAACCTCTCAAAGATCCTTGCAGATCTAGATTAGATAAAAATAGAAACTCCATAGGATCATCCTCTGTGATCCGTCTGAGCCAGACAGGCTTGTCAATAAGCATATACTTCTCCCTTGCCAGAGCTACCTTGACACCTCAGTGCCTTCCCAGGGCTCAACCTGCATCTGCAGGGGCTGTCTTGAAGACAGAACAAGAGATTTTTGCTTGTGTTGTGTACAAACCTGCTTCAGGTTTCCACCCTTAATACTCTTGCAAAACTTTCCATACTTTGCACTAAAAATGCTCTGGCTGTGATAACTTCTGAATGCTTCACAAGCAGCTAAATGGTGCTGTTGTGTGCTTTGCGTGGATGGCTTTTCTTTCAGCCCTTTGGAAAACAAGGAGAAAAACAAATCCTGCAAAATACTAATAATATATATTGGGACTCTAGTGTTTGTTAGAACACGTTCATCCAACTGAAAGACCATACAGAACATACTGGAAGATAGCAATGGCATTGGAAACAAATGTTCTGAAAATCTCTTACAGAAGATAAGAGGTTATTTAAGTAAGAAAACTGGTAAAATTCACACATGAGAATGAAAGTACATAAATCAGTGCTAGTGAAATTTATGAGAGGAACATTTTAATTGAAAGCAGACTCTTCATGACTCTCCAATTAAAGTACATGCTTTGAATTTGACTTAGATCCTATCGAACCCAAGAATGAGTTAAATACTTCTCACATAATCTTGAGGTAAAAAGAACTAGGAATATGCCCTTATATATATAAAATCCTGAAACAGCAGAAATAACGGAAGTGTAATCAAATTGCTTCATTTGCATAATCCATTTAACACTCATGTTCTATTCACACAATCTCAGATAATGCAGTGATATAAACTAGAGTATTTAAAGCATGTATCAGAAAGTGGAAGTTGATAAAACTACCTCCAGCAATTTCAGGTTCAGAGAGAAGTTTGCAGTACACTAATGTTCATTATTTGCTTGGAAACTTAGTTCTTAAATGCCAAACACATACTGCAAGATACTAGATTCCAAATTTGTTTTTGCATTAAATAACGTCAAAGATCTGGGAAGCGATTTTTGCCATCATGGCAATAAACAAAATCTGGTCCTCTGGCAGAAGAAAAATAACATGTAGATTTTAAAATAAACAAACAAACCATCCCTGCAGTTTGCAACTTTGAAGTGCAATTGCATTGCAGTATGCAAGACAGTCTGAACAATAATGAATAACTTTTGGTATTTCTAAATTCTGTGACACACGAGAACTTTGATTTATATGAAATTTCTTTCACAAACTGACATAATATATACTTCTTTATTCTATTAAGAAGTAAACAGTTTCTGCTGACCAAATCAGGTAGGCTGATTTTCCACTGAAGTGGAGGGCAGCGAAATGTGGTTCTCCTAAGGTGCAAAGAGCTGAGTCATTTTGTAATAAGATCCTTTGGCTCAGCAAGGAAAGGAGTCTTAAGCTGGGATTTTTGCATTAAGACCAGAATCCAGAAGACAAATGCATTTTGACTGTATAGCACGTAAGTCATACTCCTGTTAGGGAAGCATCAGTATGGTCAGAATGTTCAAAAACAGCACGAGGATACCGTTTCTGAGAAAGCTCATTGCAACCCATAAAAATAGCTTATGAATTACTCTCACGTGGCTGGTATGCCAGCAGGTCACTGTTTTATATAAATTGGCTGAAGTCTGTAGAATGACTTCACACAAAACATTCATTACAACAGATATCACACCAAACGAAACAGATCCAGTGTGAATTCCAGAGGAGAAACTTATGAAATGCTGGCACATGGATTGAATGGTCCTGGTCCCCATGGAATCATAGAATCACCCAAGCTGGAAGGGCCCCACCAAGATTACTCAGTTCAACTCCTGGCTCCAGCCAGCACCACCCAAAATCCAAACCTTGTCTGAAAGCAGTGTCTAAATGACCCTTGAACTCCATCACCTGGGGACATGCCCACCGCCCTCTGGTGCAGACCGTGTCCCCAACCCCCAGCTGCCCTCCCCTGACACAGCTCCATGCCATTCCCTCCAGCCCTGTTGCTGTCACACAGCAGAGCTCAGCGCTGCTCCTCCGCTCCCTGCGAGGAGCTGCAGCCGCCATCAGGCCTCCCCTCAGCTCCTCTGCTCTGCGCTGAACACACCCAGAGACCTCAGCTGTTCCTCATACACGTTGCTCTCTGGACCCTTCTCCACTTTTGCAGCCCTCCTTTAGACTTTCTATCAAAGAAAATTTTATGTCTTTCTCACATTGTGGCACCAAAGCTACACCCAGTGCTGGAAGTGAGACAGCACAGGACAGAGCAGGACAACCCTTTCCTTTGCCCCGCTGGCAGCGCTGGGCCTGATGCACCCGAGGGTACAGGGGGATTTTATTTGCTAAAGGGCTTCTATAGAAATGCTCACAAGACTTCACGTAAGAGAAAAATAAGACTAAGCTGCAGCTCATCTAGATGCCATGTGCATCTGAATCTTTTGTAGCTATACTGTTGGGAAACACTGGAGTTCAGTTAATGCATTTCCTTTAACTACTGCATTACATAAATGGATTGCTTAAGGAGAAAAATTTGACAGCCTATTATCTGGGAGTAAATGTCACATTTTTAGTAACACTCCCCATTGCAAAAAGATAAAGATGGCACAATCTCAGGTATATGGCTATTTGAAATGTGTGCTGACAACCCTCCCTTCTAAGAAACCTTTCCTTGGCTTTCTGCTGCAACAGCTCAATTAAGAAAATATACAATAAAATCTACGCCTCAGATTACAGTAGCTAATGGCAGACTGTTAAAACATCTTGCAGGACTGGAAATGAAGATCAGATCTTTAGCTGGAGCTCATTATTAAATAATGAAGTTAAGAGCTTAGCATATGCAGTTTTATAGTGTATTTTATGAAGCTCTAAAGGCCAAATCGTTGTTTAATTTCATCAAAATGGGGGGAAGACTTCCAAATAGATAAAATATTGAAACATCATTTTCTGTCTAACATGGAACATTAATTAAACAAGCTCTTCTGGGAACAGCAAAACAAAAGCCTACATTTATGTAGACTCTGTCTACTCTCTGCTATATCTCTTCACCCTGATGCATCAGCTCCACTCTATTTTCACCAGGCAAAAGAAAATAACTGCCTCATTATTTTTCCTGCCAGCTGCTGCCTTGAACAATGAATAAAAGCAGAATTCTGTATGAGGGGGGCAATTACTGTGGGTTGTCCCTACTACCCAGCTGCCAATTTTAAAACAACTTTAGGATTGAATTAGTTGAAACTTCTACTCTTTGAAATTTCATTGAAATATACCAAGTGATTAAAAAGCTAGGGATTGACAAGAATGGGGGATTAGAGACTGCTAGATGGGACCAGGTAACAATAAAACTTTGATGTGTGTATAATATGGCAAGTTTAAGGAACTTAACATTCATCAGTTAACTTGAGCAAGCTACTCCTTGGATGCTAAGCTACTTGTATGGAAAATTCTGTGACCCATAATTGTAAAAAACAACCAATCAATTAAAAGACATCCCTATTTTCAAAAAGCTGTCCCCCTTTGTAGACTGGAGTCTGTCCCCTTCTTTCTTATAACTCCTCTATGGATACTGAAAGGCTGCTAGCTACTAGGTCTCCCCAAAGCCTTCTCTTCTCCAGGCTGAACAGCCCAGCTCTCTCAGCCTGCTGTCAAAGGGAAGGTGTTCCATCCCTTGGGTTGTTTTTCTGGCCTTCCTCTGGAAATGGGCTTGTTCTTATACTGAGTGGCTAGCTGCTTTGGCAAAATATTTTTTTCTTATGGAAACAACCTAGACATGGAAAGTTATTCTCCATAACTGTAACTTGTTGGATTTGAATACTTGAAGTATGTAAAAGTCAACAATCATCCTCTATAACTAAATTCTCAATGCTATGAGTATTATAAACAAGTGAGGAAAACTGTTACAGTTTCAATCATATTTAGTACTATACGGGCTACAAATATTAGAGAAGCTGAATGGGATGAGGTGGTAAAGAGCAACTGTACCTTGAAGTTTTGTGACCTAACTTGCTGCCTGTACTGGTTTCACCATTTAATGAGTAGAAAGGGGAATTTTCAAAGATAAGGACTAGGGTAAACAGTAGTGACAAGTTCTTATGAGCATATTTGTTGGGGCAAAACTATTCTAAAATGTGCTTTCATCTTCTCACCATCTCTTACTCAGTTATCCCATACCAAGAGCCCAGTTTCCTGATGCCTCTAGTTGGTCTTGCACTGATATGCTATCTTCTTCACATAAAACCTGATTTGAAGAAGTGTTTATTTCACATTCTAGTTTTCTGGAAAGTAACTGAAGGTCAGGGCTCAATTTTCTGATACAATAATGCTTTTACTTACTTATGTAGTAATCAGTTTTCACACCATAGTGGGCCCATCCTTTCTTTCAGCTGGAAGCTGACTTCGATTGTTGTTTTACTATTGACAATTCAGCCTAAACACAATTTTAGTCAAGGACAAACACTTCTGTAGGGGTTACAGATGACTCTCCACTTTTTTGTAGCATTTAATAAAGTGATACTTTGGCTCGAAAAGGAATAACAAGACACAGTTTTCTGGATGGGTCTCATGGCTATGAGGAATCTGATGAACTTTGAGTTAGAAGAACAAATTATGACAGTACAACTAACAGCTGCTGGAAGCTCGAGGATTCACTTGGGATGTTAAAATTGGGAATGGGGATTAAAACTAGACAAATGTGTCTTTGGGAAAGGTAAATTGACTGATAGCAGCCTAAGCCATATAAGGTGCTCAAAAGAGTACAGAAACATTTTATCTGGTGACTGAAGAAATCCCAGTGCATCTCTGTTGCACATTCTTAAAGCAATAACACTGAGTGACCCAGTCTAAAACTTAGAGCTCTAAAAATTTTTCTCAAGTAAAATAATGTAAATAAACTTCCAATTATAGCAATACATGTAAAACAATAATAAAAATCCATCTTTCAACACTGAGAATTTATTCAGCACATATTAGAATATATGCTACTACCATAATATACTTGGAGCAAAGCATTCAAAATTGTCTGCCAGACATTCACATTTATTTGTCGGTAGTTTTCTGTTGAATCTTCTGATTCATTTCCATTACCTCTGGATAGCCAGCATTATCAGCACAGTGAGACACATTGCTGAATGCATCAAATGGTACAGCCATAAGAAAATTGTGAAGTTAAAAATGAATTCTTACCTTATTCATGTCAAAGGTATGAAATACTTGTTCAACATAGCTGTTAGCTTCTGGAGTAAGTCCATGCAGATCCAAGACGTGCTTAAATTCATGCAAACAAAGTTGCCCAGATGGGCACTCCTTCATAAATTTTGTATACCAGTGGTGAATTTCCATGGCATTAATGTCATCGGCTGATCCAGAAGCACCCATAGTGTCAAACATACCAAGTAACCTTTTTCAGTATTTATTCATCCGAACGTTCACTCTTGCTTCCCAGCAACAATCACTCAAACACCAGCTCTGAATCTGAGAGCTACTTTAAACCTCTTACAGAGTGCTACCAATATAGACTAAGTAAATATAGCACCCTAGCAAGATTACCGGCACCCAGTTTCAGTGCACCATGGTTTTATTAGCTGATCACAGTCTTTGTGCATAGTCAGTCTGCAGAGCCTCAGGAGGACTTGAGGACACATTATGCTTTTGGAAACTGTAGTGCATAAGCTATGTGAAGTGGATAATGTCAAGTAAGCAACACAGAAGGATTTTGAGAGTAGTTTCTAAACCTTTGTTTTAATAATTTCCAGGGTTTTAACTAAACGCTCAGCCCAAATGTCCTTTCAATCTTCTGGAGATTATGTTTTCAAAGATAAGGAACTCTACAGTAACTTATGGAGTCTTAATAGAAACTACAGCATCTTAGTAACCTGAAAATTGTATGCATTGCACTCAGTTTCTCTTCTTGTCCTTTCTTTCCTGGGATAAGAGCACAAAGGATCATATACTGAGTATATTTGAGGACAACAGTGTAGACCAAGTTCTGCTGTGAGATCTGATCACGCAACTGTAAGAGCTGAAACGTCTTTACATAGTAGAAAGCATATAGATTATGCTTTGGTGATTTTCAAAAACTACCCTTAAGTAAAGCTTTCCCAGATAGTTATTCTATCTTATTACAATATTTGGATAATATTTTGGGTACTTTTTGGACAGGTGTCTTATAGCAACCGGCTTTGCATTTTTAATACTACTGTATGTACCTCAGTCCAAATATAAGTTATTACCTTAAAGGCCAAAACTGTAAGATAATTTGACTTGGATAACCTGAAGAAACTGAAAGTTCTTGTACATTAAGCACAAAAACAATGCCATCTTCTTCAGGAAGCAGTACTACAAGCTCTGAATCTTGACTAAGCCACTGTTGTCTTAAAAACGTCTCCCCCACTGCCACTGCTCCAGACAAAAGCTTGCCATAAAATTGAATACTAATAAAATCAATGGAGATAACATTATTTAAACTTTACACTGCCTGGTCTCATAAACATTGGCTTGTATGAGAAAACAGACTGATGGAGTAGAGATGGAGAAGGGTGACCTGCAGTAAAGGGAGTGTAATGCTGCTTAGGGGTATGAAATTGCATAGGGATATGAATTGCTTGCAGGAGAACACAGTCCAGCTACCCATGAAGCTGCGTGTGGTTGCATGAGCTCAATTTTCATTGGGAAAAGAGTCAGGCTGGTGTAGTTGTGAATAGCCAACACAACAGCCACTAGAGGCAAATCTTTTACAAATCTGACTTCAAAACTGCTAAGAAATTAGACGCTACTGTTGGTCATGTCACCAAACCCAGTTTTCAGGCAACACAAGGGACAAGCTGTGGCATACTGGTTGGGTACCATGATTGAACCTGGGCCAAACTGCCTCTGTATGCTTTGAGGAAAACATAAAGTTTAGAGTAGTCTGCATGGCTTCATACACACTTACTTGGTCATCTGGTATACTGAGCTCTGTTTAGTTCTTCATGCAAAGATTTGAGATACACTAATGAAAAATAAAATGTCAGAGAAAAGGTAGCTTGAAGTAGCAGCCTTCAATCTTTTCTCTGTCATCAAATCTAAGATTTCCATAAACTGAAACACAGAATTTTTCAAGTGCATACCTACTAAATTTCTTATACAACAAAAAGAAGCAGCATTTTAAAACTTAAATATAATTCAGACTTCCATTTCTGCAAAAATAACAGGCACGTTCAAAGTAGAAAACAAAACAAAACAAAAATCCAAAGTTTTCAATTTCCAGAAGTGATACATGATTTTTTTCCCCCCCCACTATAAGGCTTGAATAAAAGATTCTGCAATCATTCTTATACATTTTCATTTTCAACACAATTCTAAAAACTGACAGCATAAATGTAAGTATCAAACTAAACCAACTCAGTCCTTGAAAACATATGGCATGGAAGAATCTCATAAATCTGTTGTGTTTGTTCTTACAGAACAAAAGTTAAAATGACAGAAATTCACATTTTAAGTAACTCTTCAAAATAATCATCAAGCTCTGCTAAATAAGTCATTTGAGGAATAAGCAAAAGAATTAAATATTGAACTTTAACATTTAACAAAATAAGCATATGAACAAACAAGGCATGCTTATTAGCAAAGGACATAATTTAAAAAAAGGAATAAAACAAAATGGCCAGAAAACAAAATGGCCAGAAAACTAGAAGCAGCAGTGCAATAGCCCAGATTTAGAAGAAAGCTTGCAATAAGAATTGAATGAAAATAGGAGGAGATGCTTTCAAAGGAGTTCTTGTAGGCCATGTTGTGTTGGAATAGTTTTACTAGTGATTTATAGTGACTATGTACGTACAGAATAGAAAGGTTATGTTGGCAATGTTTTTTAGCAAATTAATACTATCCCTGTTTCCACTCTGCGGAAAACAGACTTCTCCAGTTAAAGCACAATTTTCTCAGACTCATTTTACTTGTGCACATCCAGGTTATTGTACTTCGTCATATGTACAACCCAAAAAGGAAAGTCCAGAAGTAAAATGATGCAGAATTCTGAGGTAGGTCCCTGTAGACCTATAGGTATATGTAATAGAGAGAAAAGCAATCAGAAGAAGAAAGGAAACACAGAGCAAAGACACTGACAAAACTTAAGAGAATGTATAACCTTACAAGAAAGGATGGAAAAAAATGAATCAGATACCATAAAAGAAGTACACAGCTTGGAAAGAAGAAGCTGAGCTTATACAAATCAAGTTGAAGATGAGAATTTAATTACGAAGGTCTCCTAGTTTGAAAGACTTCAGCATCAACAGTTGTGCACTAAAAGCTATTGCTGGAATAGTGCTTGCATCAAATATGTCCCATATGCTTAGCTTTCCCTGAACACGGAGAAAAAAACAAAACAGGTCAACTATAACCTCTGAGCACTGTGTCAGAGTACACCATGCACTTAGACCTTCATGATGTATTGGAGAGGTTCAAGATTACTAATACCATTTATAAAATAAATGCCGTTGCATCTCTGATAAAGTGTCTCGTTAATCTTGAGGTTTCTATGCATGATGCAATGAAATATAGGAGAAAATACAATGAAGCATTTGAAAACTGAAATTGCAGACAGTGAAACACATGACATCATGACAGACATCATGAGATCTCTTATGGCGAAGCTTCAAGGAAGTAAACTCTAACCCCATCCTAATCCTCATAGAAGATTTTCAGTAGATCTCTCAAAGAGTTATATATATACGCATCCCCAATTTCTGCAATTCACAGGAACAAGAAATTTGCACTTGAAAGATGTATGAAAACAGAATCATTTAGAATTTTTATCAGATACCATTGCTACACTGACAACAAACTTACCTGTAACCAGAAAACCTGCAGGTCAGTGAACTAAAATATCTTATTTTCCTTTGACCTTAACGCAGCCTATGTAGAATTATTTGAAAAATTCTGGGGAAAAAAAAAAAAAAAGCAAAGGATCACTCTCAGAAGCCCAAATGTTTGTACAATTATACTGTGGAACAAAGTAAAACGATTTTACTTGCTACAAAATGCTATGGGTTCAAATGGCAATTAGACAACTATGTGAAAAAAAAGTCCATGAAACCCATTTATTGACTTTGTTATAGGACTGAGCAGCCATGGGCTTCAAGAAACAGGATGACTGAGGAGAATCTGTTCATTAGGAATATCCTCCTGGTCATTGCCAGAAGTACTTCTGAGCTGACTAGCAAGTACAGCTATTTTTATATTCCAGACATGGACCAGAGAACATTTAATTGCCTTATCTTTATCCAGCTGGTGTTCAGGCTGAAGAAATGAAGAGCAATGATTTTGGAAAAAAATAACGTGACCGAAGAAGGTTCTAACCTAGATGGATGTCTGGCTGCAAGACAGGCAATTCCAGCTTATTTCTAATTTGCATGTTTATCGTAAAAGCATTGATATCAGTTATTTTTTCCTTATAGTTTTCATTTTTATCTTCCCACCATTCTTTTCATACAAGCTTCTCAGGATGCTCCTATGTGAAATTACTCAATTTTTCAATTACTCTGAATTTACAGTAATAAGCGTGTAAATTTCTGACTTACTACTGTGTTAAGTCCTATGTCTGTTCTCTAAATGGCCAAAGCAAAACACAGGGAGGAATTTGACTGTTATCAAAGACATACATACAGAGACAAATCTGAGCGTCACTTATACCAGCTAGAAAGAGAACAAAATCAGAAGACTTGTGACAGTACAGACCAAAGAGATGACTAGATGGCAATTAACCTATAATTATTTTACTTATATGTAATTATTTTATTAGTTAGTTATCAGTGTAAACATTAATAGATACCTCTTGAAATTCATTTTGTTAACCGTCTCTAAATCGTTTGTGAGATTACTCGACTAATATTCTAATTCTACTAAAGCCCTTTACATAAAGAACTGAGGTGACATCATTGTCCTTCTGGAACTCTTACACAACACTGATACCACTTTATCTTAAAAAAAAAAACAACAACAAACACCAAACCAACAACAAAACACAACAATGCAGAAAACAACTAAAGTCATCCCATTCCCATCACTTCACGTGGAACAAAAAAAAAAAGAAAAAGAGGCAGAACAAACAATAAAAGTTATCACTCTTTTAAAAGCATACTAAATATTGTTTAATTAATGCCTTTAATTAATGCTTAAAAATGATTGTACGAATGAAAACTGAACATACGTAATATGCTCAGTACCACTATCCTTGAGAAGAAATCTTGCATTTAATAAATAAATCATAACTTGATTTGACAGCACTAATTGCATTTAATCTGTCACTCTTTGCAGGGGCAGAGTCTGGGATTATCTAAACATCAAGATTAGTGCTCTGTGAGCAGGGATTTACAGCACATAAAACATCACATTCTTTCTGAGCTTGGGCACTGAGAGACTCAGTGGGAAACGGGAGCAGGATACCAGGGCAAGGTCCCCCAGGCTACAAATGATCCATGTCTACTTGTACACAGACATTCAATCAACTTCAGAAGCCCAGGAAACACCACTTTTTTTTTTTTCTTTTCTTTTTTTTTTTTTTCCTTTGCTACAAACTAGAAATATTTGAAATTGAATGCCATTTACTCTGTGAAGGCAGTTGAGTAACTCTGCCATCTTTTCCCTCAGGCTACTAAGTATTTCTGAAACAGCTGTGTTTGCAATTCACAGTTTTGTTGTGGTTTACGAACATACTCTGCTTTGTGGATGCTGCAAGTAAAGGACAACGTTATTTTCACTTTTTTTTTTTTTTCTTTTTAACTGAATGAGATTTTTCAGAGGCGCTGTTTTGTTTTATATCCCGGCTGAAAGCAAACCTGTACCTTATTTGGATGCAGTTCAATGCAACCTTAGCAAGTTCCTCAACAATACAAAACTGGCAGGTGCTCAAGAGTGGAGAGGCCTTGCAGAGGGATCTGGGTGAAGCAATTATCAATAGTGTGAAGTTCAGCAAGGGTAAATACAATTGTTGCACCTGGGGTTGGACAATGCCATACACAGACACAGACTAGGAGATGAATGGCTGTGGAGCAGCTTATCAAAAAGGGACCTGGGCTGACAGCAGGTTCAGCAAGGTCCACTAGTGTGCCCTGACAGCCAAGAAGGCAAACCGCCTCTTAAGATTCATTAAAAACAGCCCAGTCAGTCAAAAGAGGCAATTCTCCCACTGTATTTGGTGTTGGCACATACTCACCTTGAATATTGTGTTCAGTTCTGGACTCCATAGTATATAAAAAAAAAAAAAAGGTGCCAAGATCCTTAAATTTGTCCAGAGGAGTGCAACAAAGCTTGTACTAGGCCTGGAAGGCATGTCTTGCGAGGAGAGGCTGCAGGCACTCATATTGCTCCATCTGGAGAAAAGGAGGCTGAGGGATGACCTCACTGCCCTTTGCAGGGCCCTGAGCAGGGGATGCAAAGGGTGGTGCTTGGCTCTGTTTCTGGGAACTGATGGCAGAGTTGGAATGGCACAGAGCTTAGCCAGAGGAGGTCAGATAGGCACTGGGTGCCCTAGAGAGGTAGTTGATGTCCTGCGTTTGTCAGTGTTCAAGATGCATTTGGATGATGCCCTCATTAATGTGCTTTAACTTTTGGTTATCCTTGAAGAGGTCAGGCAGTTGGACTCAACGATCTTCATAGATTCCTTTCAAACTGAACTACTCTGTTCTATTCTAAATTAAATTCCTACTGAGAGCTACTTAAAATATACATTCAAATGTGGAGAACTGCTAACTAGCAACCATTATGGCTAATAACCCATAGCAAAAGACAAGGAAGGAACATTTAGTAACATACATCCATGTTTCATGTATTGTCAACAGTAGAATGTCCACCACCAATCAGGTGATTACAAGAACTAACTTTATAACCTATCCAAAAAAATTTCTCAGAATTTGTGCCAGTCAAATGTCAGCTTTGTCATTACTGTGTCAGACTGAAAAGGATGGTAAGTTTTGTTTTCTTGTCTCTGATTTTTTGTCTGAAGGATCCCAGATAGTTGAAAATAAGATCTCTTAATAGGATAGGACAAAGAAAATAAAGAAGAAATTGATACAATTTTATCTGATGATCAGCATTTGGCATTACACCCCAAGAGTCAATTCAGGAAAGTAAAAACAGCATGAAATTTAATTTAAAGGAAAGACATGAGAAAATATTTTGGCATTTTATATTTTATACTTCTCTAGAGGAATTTCATCACCACTGTGCTATGCAGCACTAAATGTGCTGCAAAGTTGTCTCACATCATCACTATCTTAAAGTTAGTTCCCAAACGTTGCAATCCTCCACAAAGTTTAAGATACGAAGAAGTACCAGTGAGTACAACATTTATTCAAGTGTTTGTTTTTTTTTCTCCCACTGAGTATTGACAAAGAGAACTCCTGAGTGTTTCACTCTGAAAAACTGATGGAAATACATATCAGAAAAATCTACATTTCACGAAGAAGTTGCACACTGTGAGTGGGAAAGCACAACTTTGGTGCTTTTAGAAAAGGAATGTAAGTGCAAAATCAATGCATGCAATTAAAATAAAGACACAGGAAATCTGGTAGCGTTCAGAAAGTAAAGATTAATGTTTCCAGACAAAATTGCTGATGCATTACAGATTTCTTTTCATTTTTTAAACTATGTTCATCATCATGTAATATGTCAGCATATTAGTGTTGACTGTTAAGGGAAAACCCCTGGCACTCTGATCTCCAAAAAACTGGATTCAGGCTTGCAATACAAATTTGAAAAGAAGGAAGGGAAACATGTCTTTAATTTCATGAAAAGTTCTTAAGTGGAGGTCACATTTTCGGTTTGTGAAATCAAGTAGGTTCCTCTGAGCCATGGTGTATAGGTGGAAATAAAGACCTCAGACTATTTTCAACCCTAAAGATGTCATTTTTAGAAATTCCCTTACTAATTCTGAACTTCCATTTTCTTAGAGACTACCGATATTTACTGAAGTGCTGCAAACTTACAGGAAGATACAGGATGTCAGTAAAACATTCTCCAGTATTATAAATTATATGTTCAAGACATAACAGCAGGTATGAAAATGTTACCAAACTATTGTCTACACAAATACAAGATAGAAAGGGGGAGAAATTTCTGTTTTTTCTAAGTTCATTTACTTATTAAATCACATCTCATCCTTGTAAAACACATCACAGTGAAACATGTAGACTGTTTCTGTCAGAAAGTGCTGCTTGCATGAGTCTGGAAAATAAAATTTTAATGGAATAACCTTTATTCTCTGAAAGTTCATAAAAATCATCACACTGACATAGTTCATCTAAGACAGAAGGGACAGCTCCTGAAGCTTAAGTTTTACTCAAAGATAGCCACAGTATTTTATGGCAATAACCAAAAGTTAAAGCTGAGCTCAGGTTTTCTGATTAGGCCTAACCCTTTGTCTCCTCCACATAATTTAAGAATACTCTGGAGTATTATATGTACTTATGTTATTAAATTCAAGAATATAAATCAAAGAATGCTCTATTCCTTCTCAAGTAGCATCTACAAAGAATAATTATACCTATACAATAGCACATCGTCTTGGAATATAAGTTTATTGCATATAATATTTTTATTTTACATGTAAGTAGCATAATTCTGACTTATTTAATGGTTCAGGAGAAATAATAAATAAATAATGGTTATTGATATAAATATGGAAAAGGATTACATTCAGGAGATAAATACCATATGTGCATGAAAAGAGTAAAGAGAAATTTGTAAAAGAAACAACAGCCGAACAGGAAACAGAGAGAGGAAAGACAAAAGGAGAAAGCAGTATTATCAAACACCAATTAATTCAGGAGGATATAGAAGCCTAGAAGAGCAAACTAATTCTTTACAGTCAGCTGGAGAATAACTGCATTTTCACAGCTGAGTGATCCTCCTATGCCTTAAAGGGGATATTGAAGTATTTAAAAATAATTATTCTGTAGTACTGGAGAGAAAAATGCTGGGACAACTCATAAACCTGCCCTCAGATAGTAGTATAAACTTCCCTGCTGCAAGACAATGTAGTACAAAGCATAAAAAGGTCCCACAAAACAAATCTCCGTGCCTTGACAGGCAAGCAATTCAAACTTTGCATGAAGATATCTGATCATTAACTTTCACCTTAAAGCTACTTGGAAGCTGTTCCCTCTCTAAATTGAATTAGCAATATTTAGAAGCCAGAGAAAAGCAGCTTACAAATGGGCAGACTGAATTGCAGCTTCCCTGAATGGTCCTGCAGCGGTGTCGTCTAAGTTCATCACAGACCTGTGAAGTTTTGTAAGGTGGGTAAATATTTGTCCACAGGAAAACATAGCAACTGGTCACAACGCACACGTAATCTGAACTAGTAAAACTAATCAAGCTGAGTACATATCTACCAAACTAGAATTACCAGGAGATACTCCAAAGGCATTTATTTACTGGTGGAGGGGTTGATCTTGGCTGACAGCCAGCTGCTCTCTCACTGCCTGTCCTCAACAGGATGAGGAGAAAATAAGATGAAACAGCTCATGAGCCTAGACAAAGACAGGGAGATCACTTACCAGTTATTGTCACGAGCAAAACAAAATTCACTTGCAGAAAATTAACATAATTTTCTGCCAATTAGAATGGAATAGGATGGTGAGAACAACAAAACTAAAGAAAAATGTCTTCCTCTGTCACTCATTTTCCCAGGTTCAACTTCAGTCTTTCATTGATTCCCCACTCCTCCTCCACAAAGCACGGGAGGAAGGTTGCAGGCAAAGAATCACGGAATCATTAAGGTTGGAAAAGACCTCTATGATCACCCAATCCAACCAGTAACCCATTGCCACCACATGCACTAACCATGTCCCTCAGTGCCACATCCACACAGTTCTTGAACACCTCCAGGAATGGTGACTCCACCACCTTCCCGAGCAGCCTGTGCCACTGCCTCACTGCTCTGAGAAGCTGTTTTTCCTAATTTCCAACCTGAACCTCCCCTGGCACAACTTAAGGCCATTCCCTCTCATGCTACTGCTAGTTACTCAGGAGAAAAGGCTGACATCACAATGATTCTTCTTTGCAGCTGCTTCCTTTTCACATTTTCCCCTGCCCCACTGTAGGTCCTCACGAGGGGCTGCAGTCCCTCAAGAAAAACCTGCACCAACATGGGTTCTGCATGGCTACTGCTCCTTTAGGGCATGTCCATCTTCTCTACCGTGAGCCATAAAGTAGAAAAGGAGAGGATATTTGCATGTTTCCACAAGCTGCAGGGAAACCCCTGCTATGCTATACTGCTCTTCATAGGCTGCAGTGGAACTTCTCTGTCACCTGGGGCACCTCTTTCCTCTCCATCTTCGACATTCGTGTTCACAGGACAGTTTCTCACACTTCTGTCCTCATTGTTACCTGGTGTCTGCACTCCCTTCCTCAAGCTGACCATGAGGTCTGCCTGACCTAGTCATGCCCTATGGAGGGGGAAAGGTTTAACTTATTTTAGCTCAGTAAGGGAAAAAAAAACAACCTTATGGAGGAAGACTGAAATCCTGCATGCAAACTGCACTTGAAAGGCTTCAGTGTATGCCATTTCATTCCAAAAGCTAGCAGAAAATTTACTTAGTGGGCAGTTTCCAATTTAGTACAATGTTAAGTAGCAGAAAATGTCTCAATTTTATGAGAATTATTTCTGTTTTTCAGCCAGCTGTATAAGATGACACTAAACCATCTGGCAGCAATCGTGCATAATTTTCTGTGTTTAAAATTAAAAAGCTGGACCAAAGGCCAACTCTTTCAGTGCTATTTGGTGTGTCTTCACCTTGTGTCTGTGCTATCTAGTGCCATCAACATGTCTTCCACACAGTGCCAACAAGACAGAAAACTTTTTTTTTTTTAAAATTAAATTTACACCCCTGGTAGAAAAAGGCCACATTTTAGAAAAATGCTTCCTTGTACGTCAATTAAGAAGCTGAAGAGCTGCAGTAAAAATATGCTGGGATAGAAACAGCGCATGCAGATACCTGATTTAATTACTTAATATATCAGTTCCCTCCCAGCCTGTTCACTCTGTCTGTGGAAGAGGTGCAGAAGAAAGATTTTCCCCTAGGCAATGTACAGCATATATACTCATATAACTAGCTGCATGCATGGTGGCTGGGAGCTCACTATGTAGAGCAGAGGAGCAACGGGGTAAAGATTTGAAGAAAGAAACAGTAATGAAGGGAAGAATTGGATCTTTCAGAGAGAATATCCGTACTGCCTAGCTTTCATTGCTCAGTAACTGTCCTTGTATTATTAGATACCCTAGGATAAATGCAAGTCGAGTTATGGATACTATTCAATAAATGAAGTGTACCCAGATCACGGACAGATTCTTATAGCATCTAGCAACTATACTACAAGCTTATGTGTTTGCATATTCAGTTATTGTGCAACTTAACTCACCCAGAATAAGGGAAGCTAGCTTCTTACAAACTTAATTTGCAAAAAATTCTGACTGTAGAGGCTGACGCTGATGGCATTTCAGATGCCTGTTCTGATATCAAGACAGATATGCTTTCCCACATAAAGTGTTGAAAGGCTGAGTTTAATGTGTTTCTCCACGATGGCAAAAAAAAGTCACTTTAAGAAACTACTGGTACTGCTGGCAATTTTATTGCACAATTACCCAGTTTTAGAAACATGATAACATTAAAGCTGTGGTGTCATTTTTACAACGTTTGAAGAAACAGTTTAATGCATGAACTAAAGCCTGGCAGTTCAGTTATAGCACGCTCATAAACTTTTCCAAACTGTATTTGCTGAACCAAATAATAACAAAGAAGCACATAGTAACAGTTTTTCCTGTTCAAGTTATTAAAAGCTTTTTGAGCGATTTCAAGATTTCTTTAATTTCAGAATTATTCTTCTCTCCAAAATTGACAGCACCTCTATTCACTCAAAAAGAAATATCACCTTTCTGCTAACAGATAGCTTCTTCATGGCTCCACATCTTCACAAATTGATTGTTCTTGAATAAGTAACCTAATTAAGTTTTGCCTGTCTAATCCTATGCTTTATCTGAAAGATCCTGAAGAGCAGAAAATTACTCTGGGAGTTTGTCCACTTTAAGTCTGACCAAATGCCTTCCAGTTTCAATGATTAAAGTAACAGGATTATGGAAATATGCCTCTAATTCTCTCAATTGCTTAGTACATTACTTTTTTTTTTTTTTTCCCTTCAGGAGACAATTGGTCTGAAAAATATCTTCAGAATTTGGCATACGACTGTGCCTTTTACTACAGCCTTAGAAGCCAATCCACAAGTAACTCAGTTTTACGCTCTGTGTGGAACAGATGATGAGCCAAATTTAAAATGCAGTAAAAGGTGAAAAAGCACTTGCCAAGAGAGTTTACATAGAACTACAGCTACAATGCATCTAGTTTTAATTCAAAGTGTAAAGGTGCAGAGATGCTTTCAAATTCTCATTCCTCTTTCCAATCAGCATCTGCCAAAAACTTTAGGTACTCCGTTTATGCAGTTTCCTGACTGCCAAGTTCAGTGCTAAACCTAAGATTTCCTCCCTCATCCAAGGTACATGCAGCTTTGCTCTTAATTCAATTCACTGTCCAGAAGAAGGAGCACTCTTTTGAAAAACAGTCCTGAACACCTGCAGAGTGCAACTATGAGTGGCTTCAGAGAGAGACGGAAGCGGTGGTAAGAGATGAAAATCCTTGCTTCACCCTGCTAAATCCAGCATTACACTACAGTGCTGTGACGAGAAAGGAGAAGACAAGAAAGGAGACAAATACCTTCCAGTTTCATCCTGCTGAACTGCTGAAACCAGGATTAGTTATATAATAGTCATAAAATAATAATAAATAATAGTCATAAAATGGGAATTGAACTTGTGAAGGACGAAATCTCTCAATTCCCCTCCATATTAAAATGACTGCTTATGCAGCTGAATAGCATTTCCCCAGTGAGAACAAACAGAGAGGAACCAAGTCCTCAAAGCTGCAGCTCTTGCTCAAGCCTAGCCTTAGAAGAGCACACTCTAGGTTAACTACACACCGCCTGAGAAGCTCTGCTTGAGAATGAAACCATAGGGCATATCCTACACAGGTGAAAACTTCATCAGATGTTCCTCATGTTCTGAATATTCTGCACAGTGCTTAAGCTTTGTTTGTATTTCTGTGGAAGATTTGAACCAGTGACTGAAATCAGGGCATGCCTCAAGGAATTCAAGTTCCAAATCCACCAGCACACAAGATAAGTACAACACGCTTGCTCAGATGTTCACCATACAAAAGCTTACCTTAAATGAGAGGCTGTTGTTTCCATCATCCTCCTCCACATGCACAGGCAAGATCCCATGAATGCTGTCACTGCATCCCATCTAAAAGTGTGCTCAAATAAGTGCTACAAATAAACAGAGCACAAAATCAACTTAAAGTTGGATATAGCTTCCCACGGCCTTCATTCAGTTAACATCTTAAAGTTATCACTGTAAACATCAAATGAAACTTGAAACCAGGGAGATCATACTGTCCTTATTTTTGCATATCATTTGTAATTTGGCCCTGCCAAACTATGACAGTACTAACGCCTCATGGGAAGAGGTGTTGCACATCCTCAAAAGGACTGGAAGAAATTGAAAGAATAGAGGGGAAACCACCTTGGGTACTCACAATCTTTTGATCTGGGATCAGGAATGTAGGTTGCTTGGGAAAGCATGGTCTCCCTGACAGGTTGGCTGTGTAAATCACAGGGTGATATGCATAGTGTAAGGCAGAAAAATACTGATTAAATTAGCTGTTTGTCAGTTGGAGTTCAATAATATCAGACAGGGCTGAGCAGAAAACATTCCTGCATCCAACAGAGATAGGTAGTTTTATACTAGGAAGACAAATGAGTGTTCTAAATTTTATTTGGGAGCAAATAAGAATTGCTTGGTGGATTGAAACCCTAGAATTTAACTTTACAAGCCCAGAATCAAACTAGTAATAGATGAATAAGTACCTTTGCAAAGAAATAAGGAGGAACAGAAGCAGATTAAATCATTTAAGAACCAGCCTGCATGATGTTTTTGCAATTTTTTAAAGTGTTGGATACTTTACAATAAGATATCTAATATCTGGGTACTGAAAACCTTTTTTCTTTTTTTTTTTACTCATCTCCTCCACAAAAATTAAATGACTTCGAGAATTTTACTAAAAATAAAGCTTTATTCAGTGGGCTTCCTTTCACTGAGTTTTTATGAGGAGAACATGGCAAAAGCAACAATTCCCACATTTTCAGCATATACCGTAAACTGCAGAAATTAATACACCACTCAGCAAAAGCCCAACATACTATATAAAGATAAATGATTGAACTACTGCAGAAAATATATTTGTCCAGATACCACCTTGTTCTGATGTAGCAATATTTTGATACCCACATTAATCTTACAGATGTGTTTTTTCCGTTTATCTTACCTCTGTGTGGCAGGTATCTACAAGTTTTTAAACTCATTTATCCACCAAGGTCAAGACAGTTGGCTGAATATTACACTGCATGCAAGCATCCTGACATGCCCAGGGTTAGGCATCCAACAGCTCCAGCCTAGAGTGTCTTACGACAATAACTTTATAAGAGCAGATGTGGCTCCATGCTTTGCAAGACTACATGTTGTGTTTGGCATGCTGGAGTTAAACAGCTACAGTACTTAATATATTTTCCTACAACAACATAAAGTAGGATTTATATTAGTCTAACTACATGCTAAATTGTACAGTTGAAGCTAAGTTAACATGTTTAAGGGATCTGAATTCTTGAGCAAGTACTTACCTTTATTATATTGGGAGAACTGTTCTCAGCAGAGGGTCTTGACAGAAAAAAATCATAGCTGTTCAGGGAATAATTAATTAATCACTAGTTTTAAAGTTTTATTTCTCAAAATAATTGAAACTCCGTTTTCAACAAGAATGTCATATTTACTATATTATCCATATATTTATGAATAAAATAATAGGAAATAAAGAGAAATGTAAATAAGCCACTCATTTCCAGGAAGAAAAAAAAAAACACTCAAAAACCAAAAAACAAAAAACCATGCATGAAAAAGCATTTACCAGCAGTTTTTCAAAATTGTCTTAGCTGTGATGGAATTGTTTTCTTCAGAGTGTTTTGCATGATGCTGTGCTTTCGGAAAAACCATTGTAGATAACACATTGATGTTTATAGTTGCTGCTAAGCAGTACGGTACAGAACTAAGGCCACTCTCAGTGAAGGGCCCAAGAAGTTGGGAGGGAACAGGATTAGGACAGCCAACTTAAACTGGCCAAAGGGATATTCCATACCATAGGACATCATGAGAAAGGAATTTTAAAGAGGGAGTTCCTCTCACTCTCTTCCTCTTCTTGGGGGGCACTAGCTGGGCATCAGTTGACAGATGGTCAGAAATTGCTTGTGCATCACTTGTTATATACATTCATATATATAGAATCATAGAATCACAAGGTTGAAAATGACCTATAAGATCATCTAGTCCAACCGTCTTCACATTACCACTATATATACCATTTTATATATACACACACAGTCATCACTATGATCCTTTTCCTTTTCTCTATCTTAGTAAACATTTTTATGTCAACCCATGACCTATTTTTATTTTTATTTTTTTCCAATTCTCTTCCCCATCCCACTGGAAAGGGGAGGAGTAAGCAAATTACTGTGTGGTGTTGAGCCATTGGCCAGGTTAAACCACAACAAGAATCAAGTAGAATTATGATTTAAATATTTAAAAGAATTGTTTCAATGGGTATAGAAAACAAGGTTTAATAAATAAGACTCAGTTAAGTTCACACTCAAACTGAGGAAAAGGTTGCTAGCAAGCAAGGATATTTCTGATCACGTAGTCCTCAGATAATACTAATATCTAATTTTATGTTTTGTAAATTAAATGTCATAGTGAAGATGCTCCCAATTTACCAGTGTGCCTGGTGATAGAAATAAACAGGTTTGGAAATTAGTTGTTTTTTTTCTTTTCTTTTTTCTTCTTTTTTTTTCCCCTTCAATCTAGTTTGCATATAAGATCAAATAAATATATTCAGTAGTTATGAAGTCACAAAAAATAGAGCATAAATCCAAGACATCAGACATCATTCTCCAGTGAAATGTCATCACTGAAACCTGAGGGCATCATTATCCCCAATTCTGTCTCTCTCTTTTATACAGCACAGTCCACGCTATGCAAAACAGGTTATGTTTTGTGCCAATAGCTGCAGGTATTCCGAGTACCAATGTGTCTGGCAAGTTGCTTCCTGTTTCACCTGCAGCATCATACCCATCAAGCAAATATGTGTTTCTACATCATAATCATGAGGCTGTAAGACTTGACCAAGAACATCAGCTAAGTTATTTGAAATTGTTATGTAAAAATAACTTTTAAACATGCCTGCCTTTAGAAACAGTAGTCATAATTAAATATATATATATATATATATATTAGCAACTACACAGGAGTGTCATTTTGCTCTCCATAGAGTGCAAGCAGAACAAAAGGTTCTTCAGCATAATATTTCTTTTGGGTGAAAATCTTCTAATAGGCAGATGAAATTCAGATTGGTTTATTGCTGTTCCACATGAAATACTAAGAAAATAAGGTTTGAGTCCTGCTATGTAAATAGTTTTGTCAAAAAAACTCACCCCAAAGCAAAAAGATCTCATGAATGCAGATTGAAGCTCAGAAGAGCATTTTTCTCCCTGTTATCAAGTAAAGCCATCTCTTAACTTTCTTCACACTGAAGTCTTCAGTCTTAGAGCATTAGATCTGAAATTTATAAAATGTCACTTAGAATAAGTTTTTCTGTGTGTTAAACTACTTCACGTCTCCATATTGACATGGATATAACTAAGAGGAGTTAAATTATCTTCATTCATAAAGTTCAATTTAGGTCCTACTTCATCTTTCTTTGTTTTCAGCAGAAAAAATTCCACAGATGTTAATGGGTCCAAGAGGGGCACAACTAAGCTCTAAATATTACCTTGCTAGTTGTTTGCCACTTCAGTCCAAAACAGTTTCAGGTACTAGCTCATCGTTATTATGAAACAGACTTTATCTTGACCCACACATTTTTCTCTTTAGGTCTTTCAATTCTCTTTTCCATCTCATGGGAAGTGAGCGTGGGGGTGTGAGGGATTGGCTAGTGGATACTCAGTCACTTATCAAAGTTTAACCCACCACAATATAGAAAACAGATATATATGCACATATATAAGGCATTTAACCAGAATTGGTGAAAAAGAGTAAACTTACTATGAGGTGTTTATCTTAATTGTCTTGAATACATTTATTTGCTGAGAATGACTATATAACTTTGTACGCATATATGTAGGTGCTTAAAAGAAATGCTTGAGCAGAAGCTTGAGAAGAATCCTCTTAAGAATGGCTGGTAGAGCTGAAAGAGCAAAAAGATCATAACCTCCCATCTGACAACCCACAGCAGCAGCTGGCCAACCTCTCTGCCCTTCTACATGGAAAGTCCAACAGAAAGAAGCAGGAGCAAGACTGGTCTTGCAGAGAAAACAGATAGATGCAGGCTCTAGATTGAAGACAGAAACTGAATTCACTGTTTGACTAGAAGTATAGGTTTACACTATCCTACAATTTCCTATCATTTATGTATGGCCCATAACTGCTTCAACTGCCCTGTTTTACTGCCTACTGAAAAGCAAGTAGGTAATTTCACACTAGCTCTTGGACATTAGGTTTATCATACTGAGCTTAATCTTAGAGTATGCTTTGAGAACTGTCATAAATTTCAGAAGTGGGATTTGTAACAGAGCCAGTCACAGGTCTTTTTATTACTGAGGAGATAGGAACTGCCATCTGAAAATAGTAGAGGCTTTTTCACAGACTGATTGGGATTGATTTTCTTCCATTCACATGCACTGTCACTTATCAGTATGGATACCCTGGAAAGATGTTTCTATGATGGGTCCATATGCATTATTGCAATGTACTTTGCAATAAAAGTAGGCTAATTGTCACTTATGATTAAATCAGACCAGCCACAAAAAGTTATTCTCAGGTTTAGAAATACAGAAACAAGGCATTGAAATTCAGGAAAGATTAGCACACAGAAGGAGACAGACAAGCTTCTAAGTTAAAGCAGGCACCAAAACAAACAAAAATATAGAAGAGAACAAAACAGTGAGTCCCTGAAGTCCAGGTTGATGTTGGTGTCCTTGGCATTTGAGGAAAAAATGGAACAGCAGAAGAAACAGCAAGCATTAAGTACTCTTGTTTGACTTGTGGCTATAGTAAGTACTCATGACTGTTTAGATGAACCTTAGCAATGCCTTTTCCCTGAAGTATGTTGACAGAGCTAATGACAAGAAGACCCACAGGTGACTGAAGAGATGAGAAAAGGAAGTGACATCATGCATCCCAAGGAAAGTATTGATCAAGACAGATGTAATCTACTCCAGTTCTTAGTGTCACAATCCTACAAAGAGAAAGCAATACCGTAGCAATTGTTGTCACCATTCAGACATAATGAGAAGTGTTAAAAATAATGAACCAGCTGTCTGAACACATAAAAGTGAGCATGGTGTGAAGCAGTTATTAGACATTTCAGCTAGACCTGAAACAGGAATAATGCCTATTCTATGAACCATCCATCAAGCCTATCCTACATTATTCCATTCGACAGAGTTAATAGCTGAATTTCAGCATATGTAGAATTGCCAGATATCCAGCAACTTGAGAGGAACCAGGCTAGTTTTTATATACAAAGAGATTGAGTATAGTAGTAATGAAAATTACTGCCTTCTTTTATTCTGTCAGAATGCCAGAGTCTATGTCTTGAAACATAAAAGTAAGAGAAAGACTGTGTGCAGACAGTTAAGCTAAGAAGGTGGGGTTAAAGATGAACAAAAGCAGGTTGCAGACCCAGCTTTGGGGCAACAGAAGCTGCTAAAAAACACAAAGCATTTAAATCTTATGTTCATTTTCTAGCACGGAACAGTGTAATTAAAAAGTAATTAAATGTACATGAGGTAGTAGCGATCAGCTGATCTAATTTTTCACTGACAGTCTGGAAGTAGACTGTTAGCTGTGATCATCTAGTTGTTCTTTGAGCAAGTTATAAGAGTGAGAAATATGTATGTTATATAGAATATATATATATATATGTTATATAGAATCATAAAACATCTTGAGCTGGAAGGACCCTGTGAGGATCATTAAATCCAACTCCCAGCTCCACACAGAACCACCCAAAATCTAAACCCTTGTGCTCAGGCACAGTATAAGCTTTAGACCTGAATTACTGTATGCATTTATTCTGACCTTAGAGATCACTTTTTCGGATGTAGGTTGCTCCACTCCTTTGAGATCCAGATCCTCCTGGACACACTGAAAATGGCCTCACTCCAGCTCATCATATGGGAGGGAAGGGAGAATACCCTGACATCTTCCTCCATGTGGTAACTTACCCATAGCTTGGCCTCTGAAAAAATCTGTTCCACTGGGAAATGTTACAGCAGGGTCCAAAGAATCTTGTTTCTACAAAACCCAGGCAAATCCAAGCACAGGATCCCTTTGCACTTCAGTAGGGTTTGGACTGGGTCCTTAAACAGGAGCAGTTCAATGCAATGAGCAATAAGGCAACAGACTAGATGTCCTTATTGAAGCTGTAAGCACATTTTAAATGATTTGCAAGAACACTGTTGCTTCAACTTTACCATGAAAACATTTACTATAATTTCCTGCACACCAAAATTGATCAGAACAGCCTTTAGACCAGGTTCTGATTTCCTTTAAACATGTATATGTATGCTTACAAGAATGGCATTGTGGCTCAGGCACTCCTTATATCAAACTGCCTATGTACTTACAGACTTTTCAGATGGATCCAGTGAAAAACACTGAAAGACAAACCTCAAATATTTGAGATACACAGGTATTTAGAACTTGATTAGCACATTCATGTTGGAAACATGGAGAACTGGAAGAAAGTCAGGTTAATTGCAATGTCAGTTCTACCCTTCCTCTCCAAACTTGCTTTGATTTCCTAGTCAAATATTTCAAACAGCAAATCAAATTCAACTCTTTCTCTGGCAGAAGTAGATCAATTAAGAATTTCAGAGGCTGAGGACTTGGACTTCTTATGCTGCAGACCAAACAGCTTTTTAAAGTCTGCCTCATAACAACTGCAGCTACTGAGCAAAGAGCATGCACAGCACTGTGACTGCTTTCCCCTCCTATCTGGCTCCAGACTTCATGTGAGAAGGAACGAGGTGCCTGGGATGGGAGACTTCAGGAGAATATATACTTGCCCTGTATCTTGCAGCTTACAAAACTCTCTCCCTTCCCTAGCTCTGCCCCAAAGAGTTAGCATTTAAACTACATATGCTTTATCATATCTGTAGGTGCCTGGTACCTCTGCACGTATCCACAAATCCACATCAATCTGCACAGTAAGTTGCTATGGCTAAAAAAAAACAACCCACGCTGTTTTAGAGAAAAAGCTGTATGCTTTCCAACAAGAATGTTCCTTGAATTAATGCAAAGATCAGCCTGTCACTCAGGCAAGACTGCTGAGGAGGGATTTGCTCCCTTTAGCACAGCCTGAAGAACCCCCAAGGGCATTTCTGCCAGGGGAAGCGTATGATGGTTGAAAATACAGCTGGCTCCATAGGAGTGCTGCATTCTTGCCACTGACTGTGGCAGAGGAAAGCCAGAGGTAATAGTGTGGGACCGCTGATATTTTAGAACAGGGGAGGTCACTAAAAGGATTCTTTACTCTTGCAGTGAGACACAGCTCCAGACAAGCTGCTAGACTCCTCAAGATGCTGCTTTGCCCTCTTCTCCAACAAGGAAGGTGCCAACAATGCCTACAAAAGAACAAAAGGTGACACTGAGGATGGTGGCACCAAAAGAAGCTGTCACCTTTCAAGTTTCCTAGTGAGATGGCTGATGTCCCCCCCTTGCGTGCCAATGTTCTAGAGGCATTTAGACTATGTTCTCAGTAACATTCTTTAACTTTTGGTTAGCCCTGGACTGATCAGGCATTTGAACTCAAACTTTGGCAGTGAAGGCAAACCAAAAAAAAAGTACAAGGAATGAGAATAAAATAACCATTATAGCAAGTAGTATATCTGGAGATAATTATGCAGTAAATTTGAAAAGGTAATGTTTCAAAATGTGTATTGTAGTAACTTGAGAGAAAAAAAAAGCATTATCAGTTGTAGGAAGTTCATAACCTTTCATCATTTATAGGAAAGTCAGAATGTTACATAGGCATTAATCAAAGACAGATTAGGATCAAATTATATGGAAAAGGAGAACTTGTATTACAGTTAATTCTTAGTAAAATAAATATTTCAGTGTAACATGAGAATATGTTCTCACAAAATAAAAGCAGCGAGAAGTAGTGTGTATGGACTCAGCTTTTGTGAATATATCAGCAGCACAGACCCTGTGTTACAGAGAAAAGACAGCAATAAGTCAGTTTCATTTGCAACATGACTTGGCAAGATCTGTAAACTCAGGGTAGACTTGAACCAGAATGGTTCTGCCACACGTTCTGCCTCCAAAAAATGACAGTATTTGCATATAGTGAGGACCTTATTTTCAGGACATGGAATACAATGCAAGTAAAAGCAACACAGTTATAGTTTGTCAAGATAAGAACTGCTGCCTGAACAGCTTCCTGTAAGAAGACCCCAAAATGGATTAGTTTCAAGCTCTGATTAATGACAGACACTTCAGGGACTTGTTCAGCATCAGATTTCTGTCCCTTATGAGAAACAGTTGTGAGTTATAAATACTCAAAACTTTACTTAGTTTAATGGAAAGAAATTATTTTACTTTCAATCAATTCTTACAAAAATTCTCCCCTTAAATTGGCTGCTAATTCTTAATGCAAGCCTGCTATCTATGCATACTGCAATTATAGAAAACTGCTCCTTAATATGAAACTCCTCTTTCTCCACCAGACATCTCATAGATTGATGGAGATTTCTTCAATAATGTATAGCATTAAGATTTTTTTAAATATGTACATATACTCTTTGTATTCTAAAAGGCTCATTCTTTGCTGCAGTGAAACACTGCAACAAATTCATATTAAATATACCTCCTAAGCCTTTTTTTTTAAATTTAATTTATCTTCCTTTTATGATTTAATCTTCTTGATTCTAGAGTGTTTGATTCACTCTGTTTTCCTGTATTTCTTTATAACTTTGAAAATCAGCCTTTGGCTATCAAATTTTTATTTCTAAAAGCAAATACATAATAGATGTCTTCACCTTTATGAGTGGGACTTTTCTTTTTTTCCCCTCTTCTTTTTTTTTTTTTTTTTTCTTTTTAAATTTCCTTCCAAAGATGCAAAGAAAAAGAGAGAAGGAAAGATAAAGCTGCTATTTAGAGATTTTAATATTATTGTACGTTGATTGTGTTAATTGACTAAAAGGAAGCATTAATTGAAGTTATCTAGCAGGTTTATAGGTTGACTTTCACTGCATGACCAACACGATGTTTTCAAGAACAATCCAGGGCTTTAAGACAGCTGATCCAGAAGTAATTAAGGCAAATGATATCCTAAGCCAGAGATTTAGAGTGCTCAGTCACCCTGTTAAGCGTATTACTGTCTTCAAGACATTTAAAGCCCATCCATGCTAAAGACCATTCATAGTACTTATTGTACTACATGAAGGTCTTGTATCATAATTTAAAAGAAACTTAAGTTCATATTTAGAATCATAAAATCATAAAGGTTGGAAAAGGCCTCTAGGATCATGTAGCTCAAATGTCAACTCACCATCCATACTGCCTACTAAACCATGACCCTAAGTGCCATGCCTACACATTTCCTAAACACCTCCAGTGACTCCACCACCTCCCCAGGTAGTTCCAGTGCCTGGCATTTTCTGAATACCCAACCTGAATCTCCCCTGACACTACTTGAAGCCATTCCCTCTTGTCCTTTTGTGCTATTTATATACAGTTGCTTTCACTCCTCAATGGTAGCACACTATTGCAAACTACCAGCTTTAAAAGTGGTGTTTAAGTAGCAGAAGATTTAGGATTACCTCTGTGATTGGTTTTGAAATGATTTCTTCCCATATAACTTTTGATGATTTATAGAAATTCCTCACACAGAATTTATGGGCTGCTGTCATTCACTTCAATGGTAACAACATGTCTGGTTCACAGAGCAGTATTTTCCTGTAGATACTGGAAAGAGATACCTGCAAAATTCTATAGAAAACAGATATGTTGGAGACATTTTTAACTCAACAACATGTTGAATCCCTTCCTAGTCTGAAATCATTTCCTGGGATATTCTCTTCTATGTCATGCTGCAGACTGTGTTCTTTTTCCAAAAGGTCCTGAGTTTTTTTATGTGATGTTTCAGATGCGAGTGTACACCATACAGTATGCATCAGGAGCTTGGAAGAGATGTTTTGTTTACCTTTCTGGACTGTGCGTGTGCCATGGATTTGCAGGACTATGGAGAGGGATTGCTGCCCATTCAACAGCACAAAGATGCCATTAAATTGTCCTATGAATTACTGTTTTCATATAGCAATTACAAGGTACATTGTCAGCTGGCATTTCTGGGGAACACAGCTCAATGTTCAAACACCTTGGTTTCTAATTCTGAATTTCAAAAAGTGGTCTCTATCTTCAAGGCACCATTTGCTTTTGCAACATTCTGCTCGCAGTTTTATAAAAAAAACTCAGGGTGAAACTGGCTGCTTTTATCTTTCTCTTACTGACTGCCATGGAAAAAATAGGTTTTCAGTTATCAGCTTATTGGCTGACAACCCTTTATCCTGATGATAGCACTTAGCTTAAAGACAGGTTAATTTCCCAAAGACTGAGATCTAACATACCTCTTTTTCTGGAATTCAAAAAACAAATACAATGCTAATCAGCTCGCAGGTAGCCACAGAATTACTCACTACTGCTTGCTGCAAATATGGCCAGGAATTATTTTATCAAGTTAAGCCAATATTTCATTTAATCTCTAGCAGGATTCAACAATGAGAAAAAGCAAATAAACCAGGATGCAAACAATCAATATGCTCACATTCAATAAACTTGAAGTGAAAGGAGGAAGAATGGGCTGTGAGGGGATGATTTTTTTCTGACCTTTTTGAATGATCAATGTACATCCTAGAGCATGAAGACTGGCAGTACCAATAAGTTCTTATCCCTGTCAGCTTAACTGCATGTGTTACCCACATTGTTTCTTACAATTTAGACTTCTATTAGCATAAGGTTTTATTTACTGCTTTCTGACATTCTATTTCTTTTAGCACAACACAGAAACATCGGGCAGGTTGAATTATGTGAGCTATAACACCACAGTGTTATTTTCACAATTGTATGTACATTATCATTCTGATCTTTTTCTTTTGGAAATAAAATCTGAAGTGCTAGAGGCCTGATCTCTGTCCAAAACAAAACCATTCATTTAGTTCAATATTTTTTTTAATGTTTGAAGATATATGTGGAGGTGGAATTTTCAACCATCTGAAATAAAAATGGTTCTGTCTTTTTGATGCTTGAGGGAATGAGAGAACAATGTAATTCAAGAGGAGCTGCTTTTTTGTTTAGAATAATAACCTGTAGCAAAGTACTGTGAGCTAACTGTCTGAAAAATGGCTTAGGAGCTATTCTAATGAAAAAACACATAGGTATGAACAAATCTTCACAGGAGCAATGTGATTAGCCCTCTTGTCACATGAATGACCTGCAGCATCGCAGTGTAAGATGCAATTGCCAAATCTAAGAAGCATCAATTCTGAGTTGATCTGATCACTATAATGAAATTACCAACAGGGAAGGTGAGCTTCATTATCACTCACAAGCTATAAGATGACTGGAAATACTCATGGTTCATCTTCTAACTGTCCTTTCCAAAGAGCTTGCTAACTGCAGCGTATATGGCCAAACACATGCTCCTGAACCTGGTATTTCACACAGTCAGCATCAAAGGCAGTCAAATAGACCATCATCTTTCTCTGGACTGCTGCACCATTTTCAAAGTGAAGATATTAAAATATATAGTTAGCATCTATATCCACAAGGAATTGTATTTCACTGTTAAGTGAGATGCAGTAAAATTTGTTCAGAATATTAACAATTAAAAAAAAAAGGCAAAAAAAGCAGTGCAAAGGTCTTATGAGTATTACTTGTAATAGACAAACTTCTTCTGCATGTCTGAGAGAAAGATACTAGATATTATTCAAGCCACCACAAAACATACATTTGCATTTTGGCGTCTAGTAAATGTGAGCTACATGAAAACAGGCGTGTAACAACAGTGGAAAGCATATATACTTACTGCTGATAGACTTGAAGATCGTTCCAGGGAAGCTGGCACCCATTGTAATGCTAGGCAATACTGTTGTTTATTCATTATAACCTAGCCAAATCAGCTTAACGTTAAATGTGTTGATCCTTCCTGTACAATCAAATGCCATTTATGGTGCACACACATTTTTGTATTTGTCTCGCCATGCCTTAGGATGCTCTTATTCTCATTTTTGAGTCTTGCCTGTGTAGTATTTAACTGAACAGACTTTTTCATCACATTACCTGTTCTATGCCTCTGGCTGACAAACAACAAAGGGAAAGCTTGTGCTTTCAGTGTGCACACAAATGCAGATCTCTTGGCAAAAAGTCTTTGATTCCTTACATATTTAAAGACTGTTTCAAAACCTCAAAGTTTCCCATGTTATTAATTATCAGTCAGAAAGGAAAACACAAAATAATTTAATACATACACCTTAACCGCATTTTGGCCAAGTTTTGTAGAACAAGGGCTCTTCAAAAACGCTGATAACAAAACCTGCCTTAAGAAACCTATTCTGTAGTGTGTCTAAAGAAAGCAAGATGTGGGCAACATTGGTTGTTGAACAGTTAGACTGTATGATCTTGGAGGTCTTTTCCAACCTTAATGATTCAATGATCCTAAGATTCAGTACATGGTATCCCCTCACATCAGCTTTTGCTAAGTAACAAACCTTTTCTTGAGCAAGTGTTGCTGTATGAAAGAAACAAACACAGAGCTAACATAGAGGGAAATGACAGGGAGGAAAATAGGAATGTTCCATGGGGTCCAAAAAACATGAGAGAACTTGTTTGTAATTTATTCTATCTATAGTTTTCTTCTGGGATGGAGGCCTCTGCTGAAGTACATCCTTTTAAAGCCCGCTTCTTGAATTCAGCTCTTTTAATTTTCCTACAGATACCTAGGCACAGAAATGGCAGAAGTCATGAATCAAAAGCAGTTTGTACTCTTTTGTGTTCATTCTCTTTTTCCTTAAGGAAAGGAAGCTTCCAGTGCTACTGCCATCAGCACTTCTCCTGCTTCAGTTAGTCCATTTAAGAATCACCTGCGTTTGATTCTTTACAGTGTAGCTCAAGAAGTGTAAAATTTGACCTTTCCTAGTTCCTCACTAAATGTAAATGGGCTTCCAAGCATGTAGACTTCTTCCATAAAATAAAATGTGACTTTTTTTCTGAGGCAAACTTCTATTTTATGTGATGCAAAGCCAGAAGTCGACTGTATGCACAGACTATTTGTTACTCTATCACAGTCTTGTCTGTGTTTGTCAGAAAGCAGGAAAGTGAATAATATAATACTTGCATTTGTTCTATGGGCTCTCCTCCCTCCCGTGGTCCTAACAAACAAGGTCTCTGTGAAAAAGATGCTTGAAATTTAGGCTGTTATTAAATGGTAACGGCTCACTGGATGACTGTTCAAAAGGCTAGCACCTGACATCTTAAGTTAATGTTCAGATTCAGTATGCCCCCTGATGCAGGGACACAAAGAAACTACAGAAATAAGCTGCAAAACCCCTTTCTAAATGACTTCTGACTACCCTTATGAGTCTGTAGAGAAAAAGATCACCTCACTTGTGGGCATTTAATCCATTTCTAAGATGGTGAATCCTGGGCACATTCATGTCACATCATAAGAGATCCCCCAGCATCTACATAGGGCAACTATACAGGCTGCATACGCGTCATTTTTACCATTTGTTGATAATTCAGGAGGGTATTAATGGACATTACTTAACACCTGAAAAAACTGTATTTTCTGTTTTTAAGAAACTCAGGGAGTGTGAAGAGACACTTAATTTTTTAATTTTCAAAAATCCTGAGGTTTGGTATTAACCAGACTCTTCAGAAGACATTTGCAGAATGCAAATTTACATTTCTTTAAAAAAAATTAAAATATTAAAAATAAGGGAATAACAATCCAGTCAATTTTAATATGAGCAGTCTGCATAAAAGAATTATTATAGAAAACACTATTTCATGATCAAATTACTGCTCAATTTTTATTTCTTTAAAAGCTACTTAACATACATTTCCAACATGTATGAAGTGCTTTTTGTGAGCAAGTTATAATGCATAATATTCTTTATGCAAAGAATAAGTTTTATAAAGGTGGTCATTCAGCATAGAATTGTATTGGGACCTTCCTGATGGAATAAACAGCTGTAATGAATTCCTAAATGAAACTGAATCTCTGCAGCTAAGCTCATAAAGTGGTTCAGCCCAAGCGCCTATATTGACTTGTACTCTGTGCTCAGAAGTAAGGAAGTGCTGAGAGGAGAAAAGGAATAGGACAAGCCATATGTAATAATTCTGTAACAGCTTTCAGCTACTTTCAGCTGAATTTTTGCTATATGAAATTTTAATAAGCTCTATAAATAGGTAAGCTTATGCATGAAAACAAATGCAAATTCTCAAAAATATAAAAACACTTATTCTTCCTCTACCTGCAAAAAGTTACTATCAATTCAGTGACGTATTATTCTTTCTCTCTTTGTTCTTCACTTTGAAAAATACGTATTATGCATCCTTTTCCTGCATTGTGCTATCACAAAATGTTAGGAATTCATTTATTATTTTTTGCGAGACAACTTATGTGCAAAAATTATCCAAACCTCTTGAAAGATTCTATAGTTTGAGAGAAAATTTTGAACAAACTAAATCCAATGAGAGTAGTGATCAGCCTGTAGAAGAGAATCTTCCAGGAAGACATGTTTGTGGCCTTCCAATACTTTAAAGAAGCTTCTAAGTAGGAAGGAAACCAACTTTTTACGCTGACAGGACAAGGAAAAATGGTTTTAAATTAGAAGAGGGGAGATTTAGGTTAGATATTCAGAAGAAATTATTTACTCAGAGAGAGGTAAGGCCCTGGCACAGGCTGCCCAGAGAAGCTGTGGTGCTCCATCCCTGGAGGCACTCAAGGCCAGGTTGGATGTGGCCCTGGGCAGCCTGAGCTGGTGAGGGGCAGCCCTGCCCATGGCAGGGGATTGGAGCTGAAAGAGCTTTTATGCTCCTTCCAACCTAAGCCATTCTATGATTCTACACTTTATTTGAAAAGACAGCAGTATAAATAGTATAAATAGATACCGTAAAACTGCCACAATAACATGTACATTTTTTCTAAATTCCACTGAAGTGTTATTGCATACTTGCTTGGAAATTCATCTTACCTGCAAGCGTCCTTTGAATGTATTGCTACCAAGATAAAAGGAAAATTCAGAAGATATGGTTATATTTAGATTTTCAAAAACATTTGGCAAAGGATTTCAATCAAAGAAATGGAAGGAACAGTAGAATAGAGGATAAGAAAAAGTGTCTGAAGAACAAAAGGAAAAGCCTCATGGCTGGAAGCTTTTCAGTTGGGCAGAGATGACTCCTAATGCCTGTGGTCTTTCTATAGGGGCAGTTTTGGAGCTTCATGGAGATCACCTACAGATAAAAAGTCAAAAGTTTAGATAAATGAGAGATTTTACAAGAGAAAGGTAGTCATTCAGCCACAAGGGTATTCAGTTCAATTTCAAAGTAAAATTTCAGCATTTCTGTGATAGCTATTGCATTGGTCACTAATGATTTATTTTTTTGTGTATTTATGAACAGTAAGCTAATTTATATATTCTTTATGTTTTAAACTCTAGATTTTTGCAAATCTTTGTCTTATATTCCTTTTGGGAAAAATAACAGCTTAGGATAAATGGAGCAGGTTCAAGCAAGAACTGCAAATATTGGGCTAAATAGAAGATAAGTTATGTTTTCAGGCAATTAATTACCAAGACTAAAAAGACGTAAGGAAGATAAACAAGCATAAATAAAGCTGGAATAACCAAAGAGAACTAAATGAAGACATAAGCAATCCTACTTTTTAAGTTGCTGAAAACAACAAGCCTAAAAAAACCACTACGAAAGTCATATTAAGAAGAGAAATTATGTACGTCACATTAAATGAGAAGTGCTGCATCACAAATAACTTGTAAGTTCATTTGGTGATGATTCCCGGTTAATTTTCAGTTGCGTAGGGAGAAAATTTATTCCAGAAAAGAGAGAAATATAAAACTTCAATGTTTCATGTTAAGGAACTAGTTCATAAATAACCAGAGAAGAAACAAAAAGGGATCAAAATTACTGGAAGAGATGAAAGGGAGAAGATTAAAGAGATGTGCATGATTCACTTTCCTTCAGTTATTTCAGTTTTGCTTTCAAAAACAGATTTGAAAAAAAAAATCTACATAGCCGCTGACCATTCCTCTGCAGGCTGGTGGCTTTTGCAAGATTTGATACATGTCCAAGCACCTGATTCCTGAAGAAACCATGGCAGAAATTGTTACCGAATTAAAAATATATTGCCCAGAACGCACTGGTGAAACCCCAGACAAAACCAGGCACCCCAAAATGTAGCGATTGAAATAGGAAATCCAACAAAGCAACAGATAGACAGCTGCTATTACAGAGCAATAAAACACACTGAGTGAAGGTGCAGACAGACAAAAAGGGAGAGCCAGGACCAGCCTAAGCTGCATTTAACAGAGAGGACACACTGTGATTTAGAAGAGAAGGCTTATCTTCTGAAGCGACATTTAACAGAGGAAATAGAGAAGGGAAAGAAAATGACTATGAGAACACATCAAGCCCTACCATGCGAAACATCTGTCAATGGTGAGGGGCTGGTGGCAAGATGGCATGCTGTTTAATTCCCACTTCATCACAGAGCTGGAAAGGAAGCAGATGTTTTAGAAATCCCATAAAAAGTTCATTGTCTTCAACTACTACACGTGCCCAAAGTGATAAAGCAGGATGACACCTGAGCAATATAATATGGCTTTTGAAAAGGATGCCCTTGCCACTTTGGGTACTCTCAGGTAGAAGGGGTCTAGCTTTCAGAAAGAGATTCCTGTAGACAGTGCTCTTGTGCCCCAGTGTTTCCCTTGGGGTGGCAGCCTGGGCTGGGGATGAGGTAGCAGGGTATGTGGGCTGCCACACTGCGCAGTCTGAGCGTAAACTACACAACTGCAAATCATGTCCACTGCATTTTAGGCAAATCATGATGTTGAAAATTGATTTTATGAGAAGTAGAGAAAATAGTTTAACATATCTGTGAAGATATAAGAGCAAATAAATCATGAAACCATTTCCTGTCTTTTATAACTACAGAGCAAAAGATAGAAATTACAACACGTGAGGCACTGTATTTTAATTTCTGATCATTAATAACAACTCTATCAAGCTCTTTCTTGGAAAATAGTAGAATAATTTGAAGAAGAGCATGATGTGGAAAAAAAGAAATGGGATTAGATGACCTAAAATGAACATGCCAAGTAATTTTTAGAACTACTACTAGTCCAAAGATACTTAATAAGGAAAATTGCAATTGTTAGGATGGAAATTAGCCATTAAATATATTTATGGAAGGTATTATGATTTCTTTTTCACTTAGGACAAGACAGAATTGGAAATCAGGATGAAAAGAATATTATATATCATTAACTGATAACTTGACCAAATAGTAATTTTCTGTTCCAAAATTATGGCACACACAAGCAGATGTCCTTGTTCACACTATTAGAAGCTCAATTCTGAGAAAAACAACATTTTGTCATCCAAAGAAGTGCAGAATTACAGTTTTGTAATGCAAATTTTTCTTACCAGCAGATATTTCTTTAGCCGTTGCCCCTCAATCTAATACAATAATTATTGTTGCAGGATTTCTCCTTGGAAACCATATTTTGGGTTTAGACTCAAGATCCCAAAACACTAACTCACTCCTTCTGATCACTATTTCAATGGATGAAGGGATATGGTTTTTAAGAGAATTTATCAAACAAGTTGCCTGTAAAGAGTAGATATATCCTTTTCTTAACAATCTATAATTCCAAAACTCATTACAACTTCATAGCAAACAGTGGTTACTATATTCCAGGTATAGAAATTGGAAGGTCTAAATTTTTCAAACAGATCACTGCTTCATTCTTAGAGAAGTCAATGCTTAGCAAAACTATATATATATATTTTTTGAACATTATTACCCCTTACCTTATGTTTGGATATGAGGGTACGGAAGTTGTTTCCAGAATCCTAATACCTACCTGGAAAACACTGAGTTGAGACAAGCTCACAAACTCTCATACTTTAAACAATACATACTTTTAATGCTATTTTATCTCAGTAAAAGACCAATTCTGAGACTTTAGTTGTTTTGATTTTTTGATTACTTACAAAGGAATTTCAAGCAAGGAATCTTTAATCAGTCAAGACAAGACCCATAGATGCCATGGAACAAGTACCAAATCCCTTTAATCATTTTATTATTATTTTTCCTCCCACCACTTATACCCCTCCCACCCCCCCACCCCCCCCCCCCCCCCCCCCCCCAAAAAAAAAAAAAGAAAAACAAAACAAATGAAAAAACAAAACAAAACAAAAAACCCATGAGTAGTTCTCAAATGCAGACTGATCTCCACAGAGCTTTGTATGAAGACAAACGAGAAATGACTCAAAAGGAAGCTGGATAGTCTTCCAGTAACAGCTGGGACTGCAGGTTTTCAAGTTGCTTTTGATGTGTCTCCATTGACTGTCTAAGGTGATTCCTTTTTGTTATTTGACAAATGCAGTCATTTCTTCAAAGCACCCAGAGGAATATAAGATGAGCCCCATGGTCTATCATACCCACAGTATAGGACCAATCAATACAAGAGAAAGAAGCAGCAAGAGAGGAATATAATGTGCTATCAGCATCTTACATTCCCTAGCAAGAAGCTGTCTTTAACGATTTAAAGTAAGGGATTGTTCTCATATGGGGCTATTCTCCAGAGTGACTATAAGAGAGGTTTTATCTTATACAATAGCTCCTTCTCTGAATGTACTCTGTATCATTTCTGTTAACACTGAATGACAAAATAGGTATTACTAACTTTAGATGATATCTCTAGGAAGCATGCAGCACTCAGAGAAAGGCCCTGGACGTATGCTAGCAATGCTTATCAGATTCACAAAAAAGGTCAGTTGTTAACTGCACTAAGGGCACATTAAAGAACAGTCATGAAGACTGTACTAAATTCATACTGCCACAACAAAGCACTAATGCAACAAGTCTGTCTGAGCACAGCTGTCTACCTGGAGACAACAACTTTTCCCTGTCAGGTACGTGGTTCAATTGGAAACAGGCTGCTGCTTTGAAATTTCTTTCATAAAGTTAGTTCTTGGAGTAGAATGATACCAGCATATGGTTCCCTAACACAGTTTTGCATCCAAATGCCCATCCATGGATTTCTCCAATGTTTCCCACACAGAATCAGTATTTTGTTGAGAATCACTTGCTGCCGGGCTCTCAGTCACACATACACTTGCTATATGAAGAATCTGGCTGAAACTGAAACCATGAACTTGTTAGGAAAAGCATGGTTACTCAAAAGCTATTTTCACTACGAGACTGGGTCCAGTAGAAGTATACCATCAATGTTCGTTGTGAGCTTGCCAGAGATGAGCAGAAACACCCACTGCTGCGAGACCGAGATAACGAAATATACTAGGGAAGTAGCTGCCAGCTGTGGTTCACAAAAAGATGCTAAGTGTTTTACTCTCTACAGCTACACCTATACATATGTAATTATAGAACTGCACAATAACAGAGCAACTCACAAACACACAGAGAAGTCATTCAACCTTTGCTTTCTATACATACTTTTAACTCAGCATGATTGATTACTGTAGCAGCACCGAAGGTGTTAACTCAGTGCTAAATCTTTTGCTACATCAAAAAGATTCAAATGATTAATTGCAATGTTACTGTTCTCCCAGGCACAGGGATTTTTTGCACAAGACCAAACTTCCCTAGGCTCTTTGGTTTTCACACTGGAGGGATATGTTTGAACTCTCCATGTAAATCACAGAGCAAGGAGTGAACCCAGAGAAGGCAAACCAAAGTTATTACATTATGATAGGCATGGGACCAGATGTTTAACTTTGTGCCATATTTCTTTATTTCTTTTGCATTCTGTTCCTGAATTTTTCCTTCATATGTATTAATTTAACATAGTAAGAGGGCTTCAGGCAAATGGCTACCTTTGAAAACCTAAGCTAACCTTCAGCACAGCCCATCACAAACAAGCCTGCTTTTTATCATATTCCCCAAGGTACTGCCTGATCCCAGAATAGATAAGAGTCAGGACAGACGAAGGGCCGTGACATGAAGTGTAAGAGATGATTGCCCATCCGCAGCAGGGATGACTGAATCCTGCTGGCAGCCCTCTCATTAAAAAGTCAGGAACTGGGACCACAGATCCTACTAGGAAAGAAAATATGATGCCACAGAAATGACATGACATATGAAAAACCGTATGAAGCAGTTCCAAAATGTTTCCAAGAGTGATGCTGCTAACTGGAATCACTTCACAAAGGAAGGCAACATATACCACTTCATAGCTGGTACAGTGTAGTGCTGCAGCCCAATAAACGTTGTCCTGACATTGCTAGTACAGACCACAGGCCTCCTGCTGAGTTTCCAGGGATTCAGGAACACAGCTTGTCAAGCTCACTCTGTCTCAGTTTCTCCTGACATGCCTGCAAACTCCCAGCTTAGCTATAATAACAATTTTTCTTATAACTGTTGGTTATGCCTAACTGTTAGTTGTTTTTTTTTTTTTTTTTTTTTTTTTTTTTCTTTCTCAGGTTTGTTTGATATAAGCACAGTTTTACAGAGAGTTTCTCCACAAAATGTATGGTATGGTATAAGAGGCCTTAAAAAGTACAGACACAGGATGTGGTCTGGAAAAGTGCACGCGGGACAATTAAATGGAGCACAGCATGGAGGCCCCGGCAACTATAACAGCTTGTCCATGGTCACTTGAAGAAATGCAGACTCAGATGGGCAAGGCCACATTTAAAGGTACAAAAAGAACAAAAAGAAAGCATCCATCTTCCATAGAATTCACTGTGTAAAGGAAATTTAGATGTACAATGAATAAAGAGCAATCAAGGTGTAAAGCATGTTAGTAAATATGTAAGTATTACTTCAAGAGACTCCTAAGCTGAGAAAAGAGAAATCAACAACATTACATTCCTTCTGACTAAAAAGTCAATCTGTATGATTCCCTCTTATCCTCAAAACCTTCAATGTTAGGGCCCCAAGGGGTCCATACACTTGTGGGAAAGCAAGGATTCTCACCTCCAGCATCATCATTCTCGTGACAGCAAAAGAACGAATAGGTCCATGCCATGATCCAATCTTTCTTCTCTTGAAACATCCTCATGCACAGCCTCTCACATCTAACCAGGAGAGGTATGTGCCTCCAAGAATATGTACAGTCACGGACTTCTTAATTTCATGCTTTACCAGAGCCAAATTACTTTTTACACCAGCCAGGAGAGTCAGCTATCACTAGTTTTCTGAATGACTAAGAACCAAACAAAAAAAACAGTATCATCACACCTACAGCCACTGGTAGACTAAGAGGGTGAGCATCACATGGTTCTCCTCTACCTCACATTATCGCCGCTGACATTACAACATGGGCTTGGCCCAGACATCTCATCTCTTAAACAATGTTCAGAGCTATGAAGAAGTCACCAGAGGACTCCTTAAATGTTGGATTCATTCTTGTCCCCAAAGGCAAAGTTCAGAGTCCCAAAGTTCCCAAATTTGAGCAAGTTGTCCATTCATGTCTAATTGCTTCTAAATTAAATACTTTAGCAATAGAAAACACAGAGAAAGAAAGTTGTGTAAAATACTATTCAAAATCAAACCTATGGCTTCTACTATCCAGGAGAATGTCTGCTTCAGCTCATGCTTAGGTGAATCCCCATTTTGAAAAATGAATAAAGAGAGCACGTACCCCACTTGAGCTTTTATGAGTAGTATTTGTACACTGGACACTGGAAAGTATTTTATTCCTTTTATTCCTTCTACTCTTCCTTGCCAGCTAGTGCTGAAGAAAAAGCAATATTAATTTTTATTTATTTATTTTACCTTCTAGAATCAAATTAAGAGATGAATCAGGCAACAAAGAGTAAGGTAGTTAGGCAGAGATAGACTGAGGCTGTGTTTAGCAGGTGGAATCAGAAATATGGGGACTTAAGCCTATCAATATATTTCCAAAGATCTGTGTAATAACAGCAATTGAGAGCTTTTATAGCTACACAAATCTGTCAAACACCGCTTCCGTGATATTTCAGGAGGGAATTGGTCAAAAAGCTTTTTATAGAGAGATAGGGGAGTTTTATAGAGAGAGAGGGGAGATCAGTTCAGACCTGATCTATTTGATGCTTCTTTAAAGTATTTTCTTTAAAGTGCTGAAACACCACCCCTTCCCAAAGTAGAAAAGGGAGTGCTGTCAAGCAACCAAAATAAATTACAAAAAAATGGCAGCTCTTCAGAGGCAAAAACCCCTCCCCCCAAAAGCACACTGGTGAGGGTTAGTATAGGATGAGGAAACTAGTGGGAAAGAAGCAGTATTGGATCATGTCAGACTATGCTCAAACTACGAAAAAAAATCTCCAAAATGGAGGACAGTTCCTCTTTCAAAGTGACAAATTCATGTTTATACCCCAAAAAGTCTCCACTTTCAAAACCTAATTATTCCAGCCACCAGCACAGAACTGAGGACTTAAAGATGCTAAACAAAACAAGCTATCATGTTTTATTTATAAGAAAGTCATACTAAGATTGTTTATTACTTTCACTACTGAATTATAAGGAAGCTCAGGTTTTATTCACGCTGCATATATTTTGTAATACACACTGGAATTAAGGAATTCTACAAAAAGCAGATTCCAGTTTTTAAAACACTGCTTTAACTTGGACGCACCAAGGGTCTCCTCTAATTTGCATACACGTATATGCATATTGTATTTTAAATTAACATCCCTTGTATTTGCTTTTCCTTTTTTCTTTCCTTGCTAGTGGAACAGAAATGGCTTGAGTACCCCACTACTAAAGCATCATGGAAAGGGCTGGCCTTTGCCTTTCTGTTCTGGGTGAGGGTACAAGCAGGATGCTCTTTGGGATGAATCTGCTTCAAAACCACTCTGCAGCCAGCTGCCCATTTAGGACTGCATTTGTTTATCCCAGCCCTCCTGCTTAAATTAAACACTGCCTATGTCAAAAATAGTCTGACAAGCAAATGACCTTATTTAGATCTCAATTTAGCTTTTGAATTGCTAATATCCATCTACACAAACAAAATACGCTTCTTAAGCGGTGTCGGGGCATTTACTGATCTTTGTTCCCACATCCATTCCCAGACAAAGGGACAGCTGCACAGCAAGAGCCTCAACTATCTGGTTACTGTTTATTCTCAGCATGCAAAAAGTCTCCAGAAATTGCCCCTGGTGCTGTTTATGACCTGTGTCCTCTCCCTATGCTCGTCTTCTACTTTGCTGATGGATTAGCAATGACATCCAGAGAGGAGAAAAGAAAACAAATGACAAGAAACAAGCACTAAACAAGCCCTGTTCAGCTATGCCAAGCAGTAAAGGCTTGCATATTGCTGTATTATTCCAATGCTGGACCAGACTACATCGTGTGGATGCAAGCCTGCTTCTCACAAGCTGGCCTCATTACTTCTGAAGGCACACCCATCACCCCCGCTGTGCCAGAGAAACCAGAGCAAAACCAGATGGAAATCAAAGCAACAAGCAAAACAAGAACCTGAAACACCACCACTGGCAAGAGAAAAGAAAAGCCTTCAGCATCCAGGAGGGTAACAGATCTGTGAGCCCAGCCCTGAGCTAGCAGGGGCAAAAGCTGCAATGTGAAATAACACAAATAAGAGTACCAGCTCTGTGTTTATGCTGATGAAAAAAAGAATACCTTTTACCATCATGACTCCTTTTCTCCTTTGGTTCTTGTTTTTCCACATGTTCTGTTCATGTGGCCATTGCTATAAATAAAAAATCCATCCTGATTTCTGTTCTTTCTATTTCTTCCAGATATTTCAGAGAGTTTCTTTGGCTATATTTATTTGTTTCTTGGTTGAAAAGTGAACGTACTGTTACTTTTCTTTATATTTTTTATACTTATCATACTTCCAGTCTCATAGCGATTGTCAGACTGTGTTTGGTTAGAGTTCAATCATTGTCATTGAACTGCTGTAAATGTGAAAGACAAAATAATAGCACAATCCATTTATAAACTCCTCCTTTCTGACATCAAAAAGTCAGGGACTGTTGAACACTGGCAGCTGATGTGGTGAATGTGAGCTGCAGAAGTATTTCCTACTGCAATCATGATGATGGAAAGCCACTTTGCTTGAAGAGAAGTCTTTTTAAAATAGATAACTGAGGTAGCTTTAATTTCCAGTATTGTTCCAAAGATCACAAAGCCACACTGTGCTGAGGAGATAAAATTATAGAGAGTACCTATGGAATTCAGCAGAATACTGGTTTTCTCTGGAAGTATTCCCAGTTATATCCCAAATCAGCTCTGAAGGCAATCTGGCCAATGATAACAATCCAAATTCTTTCCCTCTTTCCAAAAGAATACACCAAGTGGATAACAACATTCCCATGAGGAAGGATTACGAGCCAAACTGTTTTTAACAGAAAACTGCAATGAAACAACAGAATGCTGCATCCAGAAACCAGCACAGGAAAATACTAGCTGGCCTGGAACAGTGGAATATTCCTCTAGAGAAACACACCTCTTACAGACTGGTGGCAGCCTCACGTGCTGCACCCTTGCTGTCCTAAGCTGCTCAACTACATGCTTCAGAACATCTGGTTTGACATGAGTTTGGTTTGATTTCCCAGGAACGGAGGTTATTTTCCTCTAACATTTCCAGTAAAGACACTCTGTGTTTTAGAAACTGATTACAGGCATGCACTGCATCCATCCTTCATACACCACTTTTTTTTTTTTTTTTTCTGTCCATAGGGGAACCATTCTTTTCATATTTTGCAATTTTCTTTTCCTTCTTCAAGTTCCTAACACATTCTTCCTGTGTTTTCTGACCATTCAGTAGCACAGCTTGAGGAAGGTACTTCATCACAGGAACGAAAAGGAAAATCAATTTACATTTACATCAGGTAAAACAGAGCTAGTTACATCCTCACGTAAAAGAGAATATGAGCTGTGTCCCATGTTGATGCAAAACTGTTTCTTTTCTCAGAGCTGTCTTCATGCTTCTAAATAACATTTGCACACTGGAAACCGATTCTGAACAACTTGAAAAGGCTGCGAAGCCACCACTCCTACTGCTCAGGAGATGGGACTGAAGGCAGCAGCAGGATACCCAGACGCAGGGCTCTTGAAAGATCTTACTGCTTCACTTTCCACAGAGGTAAGAAAATAAAATCAAAGTCAGTCCTGTGGGATGAGAAAAAAACAAAGAAACAAAATCACTGGATTTGACAATAGAAATAATGCAAACAGTGGAACGTAGTTAAAGACTACAGGTTCCTTCCAACACTACAAAATGTGCACACTGTCAAAATAATAATTGAGAAAGTAATTTAGGTTCAATGGCTAGCAATTTACTTACCTCCGTCTGCTACTGGTTCTCCTCTTCGGTGTTTTTATTACTCCAGCAAAATTGTATATGTTTCCAGAGGGAAGGAACCTTGCTGTTATCACCCCCTGGAGAAACTAGAGAGAATTCATCTCTGTGTTCATGGAGAGAGAAAGAAGACTGTGCAAGGAAGTAAAGAAGAAAAAAACATTTATTTGTTCTTTCCCACAGTACAACTGATTTAAACATAAGGAAATACAAAAAACAAACAGAAAAAAGCAATATATGTAAACTTAGGGAAATATAATCATATACTCTGCTTACACCCTGATCTTGGAGGACTAATAGAATTCGATACTGAAGCTGCTAAGTACTTCCTAACAGCAAATATGTAATTAAGAGCAAACTGTTCAGTTGATTTTCTCTATTGTCCAATATTACCAGCAGGATGCATTTCAAAAACCTTTCATGCAGTTTGTTTTTAACGTGGTTTGGAACAATTACATGGAAAAAAAAAACTGGGTAGTTATCCAAAAGTATGTCATTGTTGATATTCCATAGGAATACCCTGGGTCCTATAAACCAGGTGTTGCTATATCATATTGGAAGTGAAAGGCAACATTTCAGATTTTTTTTTTAAGTGAGATTATGCATGCTATAGTGCCTCATGGAGTTCGTGCAAGTAGCGTTCTTGCCAGCACTTTAATTGGCACTTAGCTTCTTTTACAGCTTGTTTGCCTAGACAGCCTGCACAAAGTGTAGCTGAGAGCATTATAAAACACAGCCTTACAGGAAACACGAATATTCATTTGATAATTGCCATGACAACTCAGCAACGTTAGATTTAAAAATCATTAGTTTGGTATCTGTGAAATGCTGGGTGCTTTTCCACCTCTGGGCATCTCAGGGCTGGAGGAGCTTGGAGTGTCAGCTCTGAGAGGGCTCAGGCTCAGGGTCGCAGTTATTCACGCAACAACAGCAAAAATTGTTCAGAGATTTATTGGGCTGAGCAGTATATCCCCCACTCACACTACAAGATGGCTCATGATAAGCCCCTTTTAATGAGAAAATAAAATTTGATTGCAGATATGGACACATAGGAAGAATAGAGGATAATACAACCTACAACAGTCAGAAAATACTCATTAAATAAACCAAACTTCACAGCAACGTGCTGACTGCTGAAACTTTTTGACAAAACCAAATGGGAAGTGCATGGAATGGGATGGCAGGCTTGGAGTTATACAGATGACGAATGGTTGATGGCCAGCTAATTAGTAAAATGTAATTTATTTAGTCTCAGAATGAATTTCACAGTTCTGTGCTCCAGAAAACTTAGAAATTTAGCTTCTTGGCTATAATTTTATGGTATATAGCATTTGCCATTAGTGCATTTTCATCTGGGAGTTGGGGTGGTTATTTTTTTTGCCTTTTCTAATGATGATCAAGATGAATGGTGAATTTTACACATCTCTTGAAACAGTTAGAAGCAGACGGCATTTCTTAATACATTAAGAGTCATACAATGTATTGCTAAAGTTTTCATTCATTTACCTTCTGACAGAGCACCACCAGAGCAATGCTCAGCACTACCTAGCAACGCTGCTAAACAGAGTTCTGTAAACACGATCTGCCATCTGAAGCCAATATAGAAACCAAAAGTTTGTTCTCAACAGTGAGATACCATTTTCGAAAGTACTGTTCATAGCTTTTTGAATTTTATGAGAGAAGGGAATCATAATCTGCATAGCCTAGATCCAAGCTACCCACTGTGTGTACCTAACAAGCATCATGAACAAATGCACCACCATTACAGGCTGCTCCTTGATTCATACAAATGGGTTTCTTAACTCAACCTGACATCACAGCTGATTAGACAAATAAAATTTCTGGGATAACACTAGTGTTGGTAATAACATTTTCTGAACGAGGCAGCTATATTTCATGCTAAAAATAAATAGGTTGTTAGAGGTCATGGAAAAACTTGTACAACAACTAATAAGAAAAAGCAGGTATTTTATAAATGACTGTCTCTTTTCTCATCCTTGTTTATATAGGTTGTTTCTAGCTAATACACAAGTTAGCCAAGAGATGCAGCCAGTGTACAAGGTAAAGTGCTGAGCAGAACACAAGCTATATTAAAGTTGAGCTGGGCATATTAAAGTTGAGTTGACAACAGAGGTTAACCAAGAGAGGCATGAATGCTAAAAGAATCCTCTTCTTTCCATTCCTCTGACCTGCTCTATTGTACATTCCCCTGTCCCTGGGAAGTACCATAAGCCAAAGGAGCAGGAAGCAACGGAGGAGCAGAGGCTAGAGATGCTCACTGCAACAGCCCAACCGTTGCATCACAGGATGTCCATGGGCAGCAACAGAAAAAGAGAAAGTCACAGTCATCAAATACTCCTCTGAAAAAATGAAAAGTAAAGAAAAAGGTTGGGAACTGCTGGTTTACGTCCTGTGTTGTGAAGTGATGTCACTGGCTCCCTATCAGAGAAGATCTTGGAGCTGAAAGGAGACAAAGCCTAAATTTGTGATGTTTCTGACACCAGCTTTCAATGTTTAGCTGCAACCAGAGAGAATCAGAAAGCACTCAAACTGCTCAAGGGAGAATACTTAGATGAAAGAAGACACCATTAAGATAATTTTGCATACAAGAGATCACTACAAGACAGCTCTTCCTCTAAAAAGGAATAGCAGTTTTGTGATCTTTAAAGTTAATTTGGATACTCTCATTGCTTACACAGAGAGCTTTTCAAAGAAAATTGAAACGGGAAAGGGTTCTTAGAATTAAGAATGATTTAAGATGATGGGACAATGCTCAAACGATGCTGTAACTTTTGAAGAATGAATTAATCTCATTATCACGCTTTTTCTTCTTTTTTATTCTTTTGGTTTCTCCTAGTGCTGAATTTTAAGAGCCATTTCACAAATATTATCAGAGATGCCCATTTATGTAATAGCGTTCATTTACTTAGAAAGCTTACATTGACATATGAAGTGTAAGCTACCCGTGAACAAGAAAACTAACAATTGTCAGTGGATTTGCAGCAATTCCAAAACTGGAAATGATTAACGATTTCATGAATTTCTGATTGCTCTCAAGAGTCTGTTTCAAAATGGAAATTGGTAAAATATGAAAAAATACAGCAGAGATTATATATTCTCCCCAAAGTCACAAATTCAAAAAATTAAGCCTAAACATATTTGTGCAGTAGAAAACAGCCATCCAAGAACTAAATATTTCCTTTTAGAAACAGAGCTACCGACTGCTTTTCCCAACTAGCAGATTGAGCACAGATCTCAAGCTTCCTTATCACGTGCAATTTCAAAGTGATGCAAAATGCCAACTTACATACACTGGATAAATACGTGCAGTGCTGGGAAACCCAAGTTTAACTACTCAGTGCACCTGCAGTGGTACATTTTGAACAGGAGATAAATTAAACAGATGTTACAGCTCCACCTACTGAACCAAGAAGAAAGGATGAGAAGGGGTACAATTAGCCATTGTAACAAACTGAGGATGTATGCAGACCCTGAAATAGATTTTTTTGTTTGCTTTATTACGTTCTGACACAGCCATCTGATCTGCCCTTGCAGTCTCGCTCAAGATCACGTATTATCAGATACCTTAAGCCACCCTAAGGAAGTGGGGGGCTATCAACTTGTTCCGTTAGAAGCAGCAGTCTGTTTTGGAGACTCAAATAAGTTGTAACGGTGTCATTTCTATGTTTACTTACTCTTTGGCTAGCCCAAAAGCCAGGTTTGTATGTGTAGCCTTCATACCAGAAGGAGCTTGTTGCTACAGATGCTGCGTGTATTCTAAGATCATGAAGCAAACAGGGATTTTGTAAACCATTAGTGCTTTTTTTTATTCTGTATGACAAAAAACTACATGAGAAGTTGATCAATGTGAAAAAAAAAACAACATCTTGTTAAAAAATATAAACATATAGCCGTAGTTTCAGCAGACTCTATGTCTTAATCCGCTGGCAGTAAGTGCAAATCAAATACATTATTTTGAAGAATGCTACTCACAGATATATGCCTTTTGGTACCAAAAGTGGCTGACAACCAGAAATTCTGGCTGTTGCAGAAACCTTTCAGACAACAGCAGATCAGCCAAGTGCTTCCTACACATTTGGATCATGGTAACAGAGGAGAAATAGCTGACAGATGCCAAAAGAAAACTTTGTCAATAACTTACGAAGAAAAGTACAAAAGACTGTGGCAACATGGCAGGATAGGAGGAAAGCATTATAGATAGCATTAATCTTTCATGCCCCCTGAAAGATTTTTGCAATGAGCAGAGACAGTGCTATGTGATTCAAGAGCCAGTAAAACTAAATATTGCACCTGAAGGAATGGAGCATTCAACAGTATGACAGGTACAACAGACGAATGATGAGACTTTTAGTCAGGAGTATTACCAGAGCCCAAACAGCCACAGAGCATTGGCAAACACACAGAACCCAAAATGTCAAAACAAAAGTAAAAAGAAATGAAATAAAGAAGCCGCACAGAGTACAAACCAAACAAGAAATGACACTAATAATAACTGGAACTTGAAAACATGCCTAATGTTTCCAGACTGCAATTCACCAATTTAACGGCTGGAAAGATGATGGCTAAAAAGAATAGGGAATTTGGAGTCAGACTCCTTGAAGGGCAGACTCAGTTGTGTGTATCTTGGTCCTGCATGTATTGCATTTTGCCTTCTGCTATTCTGTATAAAGGAGTTTTCTTGACAAACACAGACTGGAGTGGAGACTTGAATCCCAAATCAGCAGGCAGTGAAGGAGGGTAGCTGATAAGGAGCCAATCCTGAAATAAACAAGAGTGGATGAAATGACAAGAAATGTAAATTGAAGACATAGCATAAATAATCCATTTTCGTATTTGATTGTTACGAGCGTGCTGAATGAAATAAAAAAAGAGATGTAATAGCAATCCAGAAGATACTTTTCCATGCAGGAGGCTATCTGAGGAAGACAGCCGACATCTGGAGAGAGAAGACTGATGGGAGCTGAGAAGCAGTGCAGGTTTCCTTAGGATCTCTGAGGCCTGGGAGTGTCAGATTATGAATGTTCTAATTCTACTCATCCCAAACAACAGCAGTGGGCCCAGCTGCATGGTTTGCAGAAGAGAGAGGTTATAAATCAACAACTGATTCATAGCAGGAAAGCAAGACAAATGACTTCTTTCCTTCCTAATTTCAAGAGCATGAAATTCCCCAACACGAAAAGGTGTAACTACATGAATTCTTTGTTCCATTTCCACTACTGAAAAAGTTTTAGAGGCAAGTTATGAATTAAAGGCAGTGCTATCAAAAACTATATCCAGATGATCTTTCTTTGCCTTACAGTCACCTCCCCCAGATAAATAAAAAGCATTTAAAATAGCATGCATCAGTGGAGAGAACAAAAAGGAGCCAGGAAAAACAACTGAACTAAACTCTTATCCCTCAGGTGAGAGAGGTATTATGTGGAGTTGGCTAGACTTCATTTCATTCTAGGATCACTTTCTGAAGTTGTAATGAACATAAGAATGTGGGAGCACATTGTAGAATCTGAAGAGATTCTGATTTCCCAGGAAAAATGAGCAAGAATAAATATGTGTTCAAAAACAGAACAGGCTATTGGTAGTAAAATGGAATAAATCACGGAAAAGTCCATTAAATATGACTATGAGCCAAGATAATGGGCTTAATATTTAGAAGTGATCAAACAAAGAAGGAACATGCAAATGAATGAATGTTATTCTAGACATGAGAAATGGAAAGTGATGGAGAAAGGGAATATTGTCACTAAAGCATGTGTTTAGAACAACAGAACAGATGGTTTTTCATCCAAAGAAGGAATGAAGTGGTTTGGACCCTCAGAAATGACTTCAGCATTTACCTAGCACCTGAAGAGTGGATGGCCATTGGATGGTGCTGCTAAAGGATCACAAAGCAGCATCTGTCACAATTGCATGGCAGCACCACTATGCCCTGCAGGCTCTCTGGTTTGAACACTGAAGATTGACAAGTGGCTTTCAGAGGTCATTTAAAAGGTACCATTTAACACACACACTTTTTATTGGAGAAATAGAAGCTCACCTTCCTGCAAACCTTTCTGATCAGAAGCACTTTCCAATTTGTAACAGCAAACATGCAGTGACTCTTTTCTTGATGCTGCTTAACAGGCAGACACCCTGAGACTTCAAGAAGCAAAAAGCAGCTCCTCAGGACAGAAGCTAAAGATTTCCCTATGCTAGTATCACAACTCATCAACATTTTCTTTCCTCAAACCAGCACTCATTAGCATCTCCTTATACCTCATGCTCAGCATTGTGCAAGATATCTCCCACGTGTTGACATCTCTCCCCCTACTGAGCATACCTTTCAAGTTCTTGTCATGCTACTACCGGGGCTCAGCAGCTGACTGCATGTATCTATTTCAGCATAAGTGTTTACAAAATTCACATAGGTAGAGAGCTAATGAATTTGCTCAAACACCTGTAGTGATTGAACAAATTGTTTATAGCTCAGATTGGAAAATCTGCCTAGTGGGAACAGCTACTTTATTATCGTTGAACAGTTTATCACAAATGAGCAGTTACTGTAATTAGAAGAAGAAGTGGGAGAAATGATAATAGTGCAGGGAAGAAAATAATTGTCTGAACCCAAACATCTTAACATAGATATCTAAAGAAAATTCACACTCCTTAGGAGACTTCTCAGTCAGTCCTAGCATGATATGAAAGTAAAGGCACATAGAGCAAGAATTACATGTGGCAGGATAAGGCAGCCAGGGAGAAAACCTAAGACAAAAATAGGAAAGCCATGAGTATTATCCATGATTTCAGAAATCTGAGCAATTGCAGCTGTTTTAGATTACAATTTTGTTTTAATGAAAGTTGAGGTTAACACCCAAGACATGCAGTAGAGCCTCAGTCCTTTCCTCGGACTTGATATTTTGCTGAGTTTAAAAAGCAATTACTACAAAGACTTTTCTAAAAATCACACTTGTTTCAAAGTAGGTGCGAGTCATTGATGACATCTGGCCGCCTACATGACAGGTCCAATCTGCATCTCATCCTGCAATGAATAAGCAGATTTTAAACAACAAGCTTGGAAAGATTTTCAAGAGCATGGTGATGCCAAACACAATTAAAACAGGAGAGGACAGAAATATAGTCAAGGTTAAGCACTTCTGAAAAAATATCTGCTTTTGAATTCCACAGCCACAAAGGATACAGAATGAGAAAACTAAACAGCAGTGAGCTGAAATCTGATAAAAATCGCTGAAAGATGGACCAAATTAAAATAACAACTAAGTGTTGTCATGCAAGAAGCATCAAGCAGGGAACAGCGTGACAAAAGATGTAATTCTTCAATACCAAGAGCTTAAGAGGACTGGAATTAAGACTTCCTAAGTACTTACTTGAAATTCTTACCCTAACAGAAGTTGCGCCACCAACATCTACCTGCTCGGACACACAGGCAACCTTCTCTGTTTGCTGGACCTATCTGGCACAGTCTGAATGCCCAGTAAACCCAAAGCATAGGTCATGTGAATTTTGGAATTCCTGTATTTTATTGAGCTGGTGCTTTACCAGAGCCCTTCAGCAAGACTCAGCATCCATTTGTGCGTTCACACCCATGTTACAGACTGAGACAATGAGCAATCCTTCCATAAAGACACTGTGTTTACAGATTAGTTGCTGAATAATTGATAGCTTCAGCTTGTACACTTGGTAGGAGTCCCTCTGCCGATATTTGAGAGAGCTGTATCAGGTTCCAAAATGAATGGGAATTTGTGCACTAATCAGGCATGGAAAGATTTACTTTAGAAGCAATTCTGTGTAAACGACATGTTAAAAGATTAAGGAACCATAAAAAAAGAGCTGCATAAATGACTTACAGTCTTATATTATGACTTTTAAAATACACTTTGGAGACATTCAAGGAAAAAAAAAGGTACCTGATTGTATTCTGAACCAAGTTTTCTGCCTTAGGTTGCGGTGACTGCCAAGTTGTTTTGTTGTTTTCTTTTTGTCACAGATGATTACATTTAAGTATACTTGCCTGCCAATGCGGTTTGAACTTTGCTTAAATTATGTCATTCTGCCATCTAAGTCAATTTCTCTCTATCACAAAAAGGTCATTTAAGCTTTCAAGTGCAGTGGTTTGAAAATTAAAACATCTAAGGGTGTAACAATAATGCAAATCTGTTCACCTGAGATTAGAAAAGAAAGAAAAGGCATGTGGTTTTCCTCTGCCTTCACAGCTTGAAAGAACATTCTCATCAGTGGGTCAAAATGGATAATGCCTGCAGAGTCTTGCAGTGACCGTCATTTTGGAAGACTGAAATATTTTGCATGTTAATAGGTTTATTTTAGGCCACAAATTACAAACTCTTTTGTCTGGCAAATATTAAGTGCATTATGAACAAAGAACACACAACCATCCCAGAGCTAGAAAACTAAAGCATCCTGGATGCCTTCTGCATGCTTTACGAAAAATTCAAGTGTTTTGTAAATTTTCTTTGGAGTAAGCTTGTTAGACTCTTGCAAATAAGCTTCATCTTGAGCATTTTCACAATACTTGAATGTGACAGAACTCCATATACCTTGCTAGAAAGACTTATAATTGAACACTGTGGGCACGCAGGATGAAAATTCACCAGGCGGTTGTATTTAGTGAGGCGTGGGCGCAGGCCCAAGGCCTGGGGCCACCTGGCAGATTTATCAAACCAAAAACAACAGCCGCCTTCCTGCAGGACAGGTGTCATGGTTAAAAGCTAGGAGAACTGAGCTTGAGATGCTGGGACAGGTGGAGGTCATCATAGTTCCCTGCCTTATGAATGCTGCTGAATTAGGTGTGGTTTTTTTTTCTCCCCCTTTTCAGATTTTTGGCCTAAGCCTTTGGAAGACTCACACCATATAGGACAATGAATGTCATATTTCTCTCCCACCATCTACAAAAGGAGAACTTAAGAAGCATCTTCACAAATGGTCTTGTCATGTTTCCTGCCAAATCTCTTGCTTAGCCCAAAGAAGAGAAAAACTGTGGGGATCTCAGAATAGGGAGAAGAAATTTAGCTGGGATAAGGAGAAAGACTCTTCTCCTATGGTCTCACTGGTGCTATGTATAGCATTACTGAAGTTGGACCGTTACCCAAAAATAGATTAAAGAAAAAATATTTTGGAAATATTCCTGAATGCCAAACAAAAGAACATTCATGTCCTATTTGTGGTGACCTCAAAACAGGGAGAGCTGAGTGAAGCTTTGCAGACTGTACTTCCTTCCTCCATTTGCTGAGAGTCTGCTCTGGGACCAGAAGTTCAGCACCCATTGCTGTGCTTTGTACTAACCAGGGCTTGCTGTTGAATTCTGCACAAAAGTGTGGGAAATTAGAAGTACAGAGTGCTCTATAGGGAACACCACTCACTGTCAGTTTTTCTTTAGGATTTCTTGTTCATAACCTTTTGCTTCCCCCCCCCCCCCCCCCCTTTTCTCAGCTACCAGAAAACTCTGTTCTATTTACACTATTCAAGTACCCTGTAGGATGAAGATCTCAAAGGCATTCCTTCTAAAAGTTCAGTAGTAGGATTTACAGACATCTGACACTCTCTGGCTAAATGTTAAAAAAAAAAGCCACTCCCCTCCCCAAACGAACAAAAAAACCCAACCAAAACATAAACCAAAAAAAATCATGCTCAAACTTTCTTCTAAAGCAGATTGCAATGAAGTAACAATCATTTCCAAAAACCACAATTTTATAGATCTATAATGAAGACACACATATACAAAAAAAGTTGAATAAAAAAGCAACAACAAAATAGAATAAAAACAAAAACAAACAAAAAAACCAACACCCTGAAACCCAAAGCATTTGTTTAATACATCCCCCCATGTATATCTAGGCTCTTATGCAGTAGTAAATAAAAATAAATGATATTTCACTGTTATTGCATATTAACATGGACACTCAAAATGACATCTTAAGGTCATTACAAAATTATCACCATTAAAGCTCTGCACACTTCCTTCTTACACCACAGATGGCACCAAGTAGTTGCATCAGTTTAGCTCCACTATCTCAAAGTTATTTCAAAGTGACTGATGCCTCCAAAACACATAGAAACTTCATAACCTATGATAGGTTCTCTTGTGCTTGGTCACCACAAATACACTAGGACAACTATCTGAAATAATGAAAGGTATTTCCTGCATTGTTCTTATCCAATATTCTTACCCCTTGATTTACACTTTTTTTTGAGAAAACTTAAATGAAGTAATAACCCTCAAGGTAATTAGCCTAACAAAGTAAAGGATGAGAAAAGGGATAATTGTAATGAGTTTTTGTTAGGGAAATTGAAGTTCTAGAAATGATCTGATAACAACTAGTTTTCATTTTATAAGACCTGGGATCAATAATTCTAAAATGCATGTTGTAACCAAAATTTTGCTACTGAAAAATGTAGCAAAAGTTGCTGAACACTCAGCTAACTATGGAAGTCAGCTGTAAACCTATAGTGGAATGTCCTATTTATTTTGTTATATAATCCTTCAGCCTTAAAAATGAGATTTAAATCCGTTCTCTGCAACTTAGTTATTGAATGACTATCACAAAGAAATGAAGTGCATGGCTAAATATCAGCTGATAGCACTGATTTGCTCCCAGGGTTGCCGTTTCGAAAGGTTCTACTAGAATTTATGAGGTACTCAAATGCTATTTTGCCTTCACTGCCAAATTCTCAAAATAGAGCAGTAATTATGTAAGATAAGGAGATCTGGCATACCTGAGAGAGCTGCACTGCTTCACAAGCTCAAGGAGAAATCACTAAACAACTGAGAAAGACAATTTAATTTTCTATAAAAAGTAACAAGTATGATTCTAGATCCAGGATGGGAGTTAGAAAAGGTTCTTCACCGGGGGTTGGTGGGACCCTGGAACGGGCTTCCCAGGGCAGTGGGCATGGTCCCACGTGCCAGAGTTCAAGGAGCATTTGGACACTGCTCTCAGACATATAGTTTGAATTTTGGGTCATTCTGTGTGGAGCCAGGGGATGGACTTGGTGGTCCTCATAGATCCTTTCCAACTCGTGATGTTCTATTCTATGATAAGAGAATGATAGAATGCATTTAGAACAAGATGACTTAGAAACAAAACTCGTACAATGTTTCTTAGCTTTTTCTGATACTCAACACTATCACCATAAGCCGTTATTAAAAACAGTAATTAAAAGAAATCTCACAGGGCACCCTAGATCAGACTTGCTACTGTCCACTGTCATTTGGAGATGCATCCCAAGAGGCAACACAGAAACATCTAAAAAGCATATTGGAAACTGATGCCCACAAACTCCCATGGGGAATGCAGCAGGGCAGAAATAGAAACATTAAAGAGAAACAGGTCCTCTGCAGTCACAGCTTCCTATCCCTTGCTGCTGTCCTGTAGAAGTATGACATTTGTGTATTTTCGGTTGTGTTTTTTTTAATCCCTCAACATACCTGGAAAGGTTTAATTTTTTTATTTTTAGTGTTTTTTTTTATATATATATATTCATATACACACACAATTCGAGCACAAAGATGCTTGCCCTTTTTTGCTGTCATGACAGGATCACATTTCTCCTCAGCAGATACAAAGCCACATTTAGAGCAGAGAGAGTGCACATTTCTTGGGTTTCTTACTAGATGCTTGGGGATGAGAAACAGTGCATCAGTTGTTGGTGGCCACTATTTATTAAGAGCCCTTTAAATCCACCAGTGTGAAAACTTGTTCTCTTACTGGCCATTCTGTTTATTACTTGCTGCTTTACTAGTTGTTCAGGGACTGTTTGGAAGGCTTATGAATTAGATGCTTTATTACAACAGTTCTTATGTTCTGCTCCCTCTTTCCTCTCCTTTTGATACTAATTCTTTCTGCTCTGCTATTTTTTCCATATTTTTCATCCCTTGTGTTGTTGCTTACACTGCCAATTGTACTAGGTTTGCTGTAGTGAATCAGCTTTTCACCCCCTAATGAGTAAAAACAATGAGTCATTTCTCTAGAAAAGTTGTTTTAGCTTGCACAAGAAATCTGCTATTCAACCCCTGCTCTGTGGAGCTGCTGTGTTCACCCCAGAGAGGAGGATTACACATGGCTTCTCAACACCCCTCAATCTGTTTAGAGAGGAACGGAAAACATGGAAGGCTCTGGTAGGATCTGTAGTTCACTGTGGGGCACCAGGCCCCACAAGGAATGGCTGTCAATTGAGTGCCTCCTCACCATTCAGATGTCAGCCAGTCCCTGCACATAACAAACTCACTCTCCTTCAAAGAAGTAAGCTTTGAAAGCACAAGTGGTAGTTTCTGAACGAAGACTACACTTCACAGCCATATTTTCTAAAGAGTAGGCAACAGTTTGCAGTTTTCTCAAGTGTGCTTTTATACTTTTATTATTAAGAACAACATAAATAACTGATTTAGAAATATCACTCAATTATACATCCACAAATTCTAAATTTCAGTAGATTGAAGAGATGCTTAAGTCAAAGCTTTACCAAACCTATTTGCGTGACAATTAAAGAAAAACAAACTACATCATTAGGACTTCCTTTCTCACAAAACATTTAAAAGAAGTGCTTATGTCACTGCATCTTCTTAGTGAATAACATGAAATCTTTTCCAATTTGAAAGTAATATGATAACGAAGGAGCTGACTACTGTCAAATAGTGTGTTATCAAGCAGAAGCACATCTGATGCCCCTATTTTAACATGTTCAAGTTAAATTTGCTGTACTAGTGCTGTTGTGCTCATGACAATTCGAGGACAAGCAAAGTTTGCAGAGAAAGGAACAAACGTTTTTGACCCAGTGTTGTCCTGCAGCATTTACACATCAGGAAATTCGTCTCTTTTTCCCAACTAAATCAGATAGAAACTAAGTCACCATCCCTGGAGGTGTTCAAAAAATGTTCTGATGTTATACTAAGGGACACGGTTTAGTAGGAAAATAGAAATGCAAGGTGGACAATTTGACTAGGTGATCTTGGAGGGCTTTTCTGACCTGAGTAATTCTATGATTCCATGTTCACATGAAGCACAAATATGAATGAAAACTTAACATTTTTCTGAAAATCTCTGAGACAACAGCAAGCAGAACGATTAAAAAATATTTCAGAAATATTTCTTAGTGGTAACCAGAAAAAGAAAGAATTTAGGTGGTTCATCTGAGATATTAAAAACAACTGTAGTTTAGACAATGAGTAAGATATCCCATTACCTTCCCAGTGCTCACAGTTACATAATTTTACTCCATCTAGATTTTGGAACTTTTTATTAAATGAATTGGTTATGACCCTATGATTTCAAAGCAAACCCTTGGACTGTTATCTGTCTGTCATAGCATCTAATCACCTTTGAGTCTCATGTCCACTTAGAAAACCTCCTGGAATAAACAAAAACATATTCCTCCCTAAAAAACAAATAGAATGTTCATTTACTGAGCTGTACCTGTAAGGCATTCATTAGATAACATCATAATTGCAGAATACGTAGTTTAAAAAATGTACACTATTTTTCCTTGTACTCCTGTTATTCATGATAGTTCAGAAGAAGGCAGTTACATGAAGTGTACATTTGTCGTTCATCTTACTTGGAACCTGACACATTTACCCACAGATTACCACACCTGGTCCAGCACTCACACACAGCACTCCCTTCCCCTACCCCACTGTCTCTAATCACTGCCAGAAGCAGTCTGCAAAGACAAATGGCCAAATTTCAATGGCCTGATTCACACTCTACCTATATCAAATAATAAATGTTAATCTTCATATACAAATCAGTTAGTATTTGAATCCTATTTGAAATAATATGAAAAACTTCCTTACAGAAAGTATTGTTGAGCACTGGAATAGGCTCCCCAGGGAGGTGGTTAGTTCACCATCCCTGGAAATGTTTCAAAATGGTTTGGATGTGGTGCTCAGGGACAGAGGGTTGTTAGTTAGGGTAGTATGATTAGGTTGTGGTTGGACTTGACGATCTTTAATTCTGGATATTTCAGGAGCATGAGTATGTTGATCTTCAGTATTTAGAGAATTTAAGTCCAGTTTTTCTTTTCCCAACATAAGGAAAAAGACAATAAAGGAAGGTGGCCTGTATAAGTGCAATAGCCAACAGGCCATAGAATCATAGAATGGCTTGGGTTAGAAGGGACCTCAAAGATCATCGAGCTCCAAACTCCTCTGAAATGTGCAGGGCCATCAACCTCCACATTTAATACTAGCCTATCCAATCTGGCCTTGAACACCTCCAGGGATGGGGCATCCACAACCTCTCTGGGCAGCCTGTTCCAGCATCTCACCACTCTCTCTGTAAAGAAAATCCTCCTGACATCCAACTTAAATCTCCCCTCCCTCAACTTAAAACCATTTCCCCTTGTTCTGCCATTATCTACCCTTGTAAAGAGTTGCCTCCCCTCCTTTTTGTGGGCTCCCTTTAGGTACTGAAAGGTTGCAATGAGGTCACTTTGCAGCCTTTTTTTCTCCAGGCTGAACAAGCCCAGCTCCCTCAGCCTGTCTTCACAGGGGAGGTGCTCCAGTCCCCTGATCATCTTTGTGGCCCTCCTCTGGACCCTCTCCAACAGCTCTCTGTCTTTCTTGTACTGGGGGCTCCAGACCTGGACACAGTACTCCAGATGGGGCCTGACAAGAGCAGAGTAGAGAGGGACAATCACCTCCCTGTCCCTGCTGGCCACCCCTCTTCTGATGGAGCCCACAATACCATTTGCTTTCTGAGCTGCAAGAACACATTGCTGGTTCATGTTATGTTTTTCATTCACCAGGGCCACTGTGTCTGAAATCTGCTTCTTTGCCCATCACAAAATGCTACTGTTGCATGCCCCATGGATGCTGTTTTCTACTAGCCAGCAAATCTGTCAGGTGCTGGTAGTTGCTGTAAGCAAAGAGCTCTTTTTCCAAAGAAAATCCTCCAGCTCAGTGTCTTTCAAAGACTTAAACACGAAGAGCTGGCTTGCAAGAGTACCTGACAAACCTCTTTAAGAAACAGCTTAAAGATACCAGTACACAGACTTCACATTCTCCTCTTTGTAGCAATGTGAAACAGCCAAGACATCAAATGAAAAATATTTAAATGTCTTAAAAAAAAAAAAAAAGAAAATAGTAAGAGAATCTAAGAAGACAAGATAACAATCAAGATGGCTAAGGATTCCCCTCTACAACAGCATGCAGTTTCTTCGCCTGAGAGGAATGAACAATGAAGTCCAGCATTGTCACAGCAGTCAACTTTAATACTATCCATATGTCAAGCTGCAAAACACAATGCCTCAGTTATGCAAAATTTTTTTACCACACAGTCTTCACACCAATGAAAATTACCACCCTGACAGTCATTTGTAAGAAAGAGTTTTTAGAAAGCTGCCCGCATTGAAGCATAGAAAAATGTATCAGGTAGCAATATGATCGCATATTGACACATTTCTCTTGAGCAAATGGTATTGATATAAATTTTATTAAAATATTAGATTTAGAAGATAAATGGACTTATCCTGATAACTGACCTTCAAGGGTTATTCCCTACCTGGATTAACTGCAATACAAAGAATTTAGGTGCCAGCCACACTTAAATAATAAAAGTGCACATTAACTTATGCTTAAATCGTGTTTTAATTAATGCTTTAGAAAATTTAGAAAAATGAATTTGCATTCCTCACAAGTCTCTTCCCTCATTATTTTCAAAACAAAAGGTCATTCACATTTGCCAATATTATTTTTGACTTTGCATTGCTGTAGGTCAGCTTTCCATGGCAGTAACCGCGTTGCAAAAGGAGTTTTAGAATTCAGAGCAGCGTAAAATCCCTACTGCTCTATTGATTTCTCAATGCCTGTGACTTAAGTGAAAGCTTGTCTTGAGTGACTGTCCAAGAGAGTGAGAGACTCCCAGACTTGATTCTTACATGTGTAGTATTTAAAGGGGAAATTAGTTTCCAGTATATTGGCAAGATGGTAATTTCAGAGGCTTCACCTTCTACCATAAGATCCCGACATGCAGGGATAAACTTTAAGGACAATACAGCAAGATGTGCAGCATGAGGTAACAAAACTCCAGAGAGAAGGCAGCTTAACACTGAAGGAGAGCTGTGGCTTTAAACTATCAAAAGTTTTCCTTGAAACAGTTTTTCCTCTGTATTTTCTAATCACAGAATTAAGAATTACTACCGTGCTGTGGACCTCTGGCTTCTTCCAGACATGTGGTGGTGCTACTGCTTAAAGCAAACCAGAGAGGCTTTTCTAAAGATCAGTTTCATATTTTGCTCTTATAAAAATGCACAGTCATCTTTGAAACAATAAAAAACAACCTTCCCCAATATTATGTTAATTTTTTTCTTCTCATAATATATAAGTGATGTTTATTGATTTTTATAATCAATGGCTCTATATGTATGGCATTACATTAATTTCCAGAATATTTCCTTTCACCATACCGTTCAGCACTTATGCAACTACTTTGCAGAGGTCACCACATCTATTGTCCAGAAATAGCAGTAGTAGAAATTTTCTTTGTATCTGACAGCTACCCACTGGGATTTAAAAAAAAGAAAAAGCAAAATAATAACATCAAGTTCAGCATTTTAGTCAAAGGCTTTCCTTCACCTCCACTGGACAGAACTATAAAAAGTGCACTGATTTGTAATTTTAACTTTAGCTTTTAGCTGTTTATTGCAGCTGTGTTCTGCATATGGACATATTTCATTTTGTTCCAAGTTGCACAGAGAGGAAACTCGTCATGGCACCCCTCCTTTCAAACCTGATGAGAGCTGTGCAAATATTGGCCTCCATTCAAAACTGCATCTGATGCTTCTGGCAGCAAGCACAGCAAACAGCACCATGGAGGAAGCAGGGAGGAGCACAAGCGAATACTTCTGAAACTTCACAGCACTAGGAGAAGATTTATGTTAAAACATCTCCTACATAACCCCATGTCTGTCAGAGGCATTTGGGTGATGCCCTTAGTTACACACTGTAACGTTTGGTTAGCCCTGAAGCGGTCAGGCAGTCGGACTATACGATTTTTGTCAGGTCCTACCAACTGAACTATTCTATACTGTTAATAAATAATTATGAAATCCAGAATGTATAAGAGCAATAAGAATTAAAAATAATTTTCATTATCAGAAACTGGTGGTGGTAGGGGAATTAAATTTGCTCAACTCCAAATCCTTGCAAGATCAATGGCCAGGACAAGTTTGAGGAGGAGGAGCTCATGCATCAGATACTCATATCAATGGCAGAAAATAGAAAATTCAGCTGAAAACAACTTGAAAAAATGAAATCCCTTTTCTGAAAGTGTGTAATCAACAAATATACAGAGTGGTGTGGTTACGCTGGTATCTACAGATCACATAACAAGAAATATTGTAACATTGGAAAGAGATCATTGAAAATAAGTAAAAATACTTGCCCATGTCCTAGGATCATAGAAAAAACTCGAAGAGGAACAATCTCAAAAAAAAAAACCTCCTACAGATGTAGTCAGCCCTTAAATGGGGGCTTAGGAAAGGTGCAGCCAGGTTCCACCCCTTCCGGTCACACAGCTTCACCTGTGCTCACAGGGCTGACTCAGCGCTTGCCTCAGGTGGTCAATCAGTGGTTCAGGCTGTGACTCAACAGTTCCCATACAGAAAGCAAGCTGAACTGATAGTATGTTAGGATGGTGTTGATAATGCCTAGCAATAAAATTATCCACCTAAATGCAAAACACAGTTTTGCATGCCTTCTATTTGAAGCATAAAGACAGTTTAGGGGAGGAAAAAGAAAAAAAGAAGAAAAAAAAAGCTTTCTGAAAGGTGAGATCCATTTGATTATGGGATAGTTTTCAAAGGGAATTGAAAATGTCATCACCTGACATTTCCAAAGCTGAGCTTTCAAATCCTGAGACAGTGCACAGGCAGGCGTGTTAAACAGAACTAGTCACAGCCCCACACACTCTGCATGTGTTTCATGGATGGCAATTAGTGTCACTTCCTCTAACACTGGGCTTACTGTGCTTATCAGCGAATATGTTGAGTTTGGTTCCTTATGAGTCTCTGAAGATAGCCACCACAAGGTTTCTGACAGGACCTTTAGGTTGAAAAGTAAATCCTTCTTACTCACAAAATCTCAACCCCTCCCCCCCAAAACAAACAAATAAACAAACAAAAAATCCCCTAAGTGTAACTGAAGAAAACTTATGCAACATTAAGCCTATCCAAAGCCATTTTGGGGAAGTTTTAGGGCTGCATTAGTCTAGTTTTTCTCTCTCAGCCTTTCCTGGTGTACTGCACTGTTGCAAGGACAGAACCTCTCTCCTTCCTGCGAACATATGGACAGGTGCCATAGGGGTTACCTCAAGAACTGTAGCAACACCAACCCGATGCTGCCATGCCCCAGGTCACCAGGTTGCTGGGATCATAGTTTTCCCCATCTGCAGCCCTTGGAGTATTCAAGAACCCCAGCAGGCTGCTTGGAGGCCAGTCAGATGGATAGGTTAAAAAAAAAAAGCCAAAAGCAAACCAAAAAAAGCTTTGGTTTTCACTTTAACAAGCCATCTGCAGCAGTGAAGTAAGGCCACTCTGTGGAAGACTTCAAAGTCAATTAAATCCATCTGTGGCAAGCTCAGAAATGCTGTATGCCCCATAGCAAATGGGACTGGCCAAGAGCAGTGAGCCCTGCGTGTCCTTCACAAGCTTTGTAGAATTAAGTTGTCTTCCAGGCAATAGCTTGCTAGACCTTTTCTTTTTTTCTTTTTTTTTTTTTTTTATCTCCCCCTCCCTCTGGATAGCAAGGTCTTAATGCAGTATCTGTTTACTACAATTCACCAAGAGGCACAATGTTCCTTGGCTTTTATCCAAACCATTTAGTTCACATACATATTGGAAAAAGCTGTCATGTCAGCAGCTGAGGTTGATATCAAGAGAGACAATAAGAGGATTAAGAGGTGGAAAGCTTTAGAATGCAAGCTACTGAATATTTCACAAGAAATGAAGCTGAAAGTGCTACTGATGCAAGGAGAAGGTCAGGAAGCTTAAATGCCTCAGGGATGGTTAAGAAATAATAAAGTAGCCATTAGGCATTCCAAATGTTGATATGCAGTTTGTACAATCTCTGTTTTTGTATCAACATGAGCATTTCACTGGGTGTACATCAGTGACATGCAGCACTTGCCAAGGGAATTTGTTGGGAGGTGTCTACAGCATCAAAACCCAGGAATGAACTGACATTTGAGAGTGCCTCTGAGGCTGATGCTTTGTCATTTAATTACTTGTTTTTATTAATGCCTGATGTGGATAGAATTCCACATCATCAACTATGAGGGTTTGGTAAGAGAATTTAGTGTTTGATTTCACAAAGATTGACTCCTCATCACAGTTACCCCTTTCTATCTGATTCTCTAATGAATTGGTTAAGTGGATCTTCTTATACCACCATCAAGACCACAGAGACTGAGGGGAAAAGGAATAGTGGAAGCATTTTACAGGGCATTACAAATGTTTGGCAGTAAATAGATCAGACAGACAAACCCAGGTGTTTTCTGTCGCCTTCTCAATGACAAGAGGCAAGGCACAGCAGGACTCTCTCTTTAATTGCTTCATGCTACGCTTCAATAATCTCACCTATAAATGTCAAGACATAGCGTGCCAATGGGCAATTCAAAGAACATTACTTTCTTGCAAAGCAGAGAAGGAATTAAGTATTACATTACCCTTTAACTTACAAGTACGACTGAAATTACCCTTCCTTCCCTCCCATCTCCAGTCTACCACGGAGGCTTTAACAGACATGATGATAAATTTCATATCTTTATGTCTCTGAGCTCACGAAGCACATCGATGAATTAATGCATTGTCAACATATAATTCCTGTTACACTGTATTTTTATGGCACATTTTACTTCATGAATTCTGGAAACTTTTGCAAGAAATTTCTTCCCAGCATCCTGTTTAAGCAAAGATATTGTACTACAAAATGTAAAACAAAAATACCTTTTCTATTTATCTTGATCTGCTATTCCAGTCTTGCATCCAGATGTGCTTTAATAACTCTTGAATTATAAAGAATAACTTTCTATCCTTCATTTCTTTTTGCTTTAGGAATGGTAACTTGCTCTTTGTCTAGAATGTCCAAAAAATGTCTAGAATTAAACTGGGGACTACTATCTGCTGTTTTTGTTATTTTTTTTCCTTTACTTAAAAGTAATTACATTAAAAAATTATCTTCCTGTGTACAACTACTGAACTAGCGTGGCTTTATATTGTGAAGTACCTTTAGCTAACAAGTTGCCTCCCGTGTGATTTATTTTTGATAGTTATTTTAAAGTAAACTAGTAGCATACTAAAAAAAAAACCAACCAAAATGCAATATGAGAAATCTGCTTGCAGATTAAAAGTTTTACAGGCATACACTTTTTGTTCATTGGAGAGGCTAAATGCATTGTCAGCCAAGACTGCTTCTTTGAGTAACTGGGCTAAAAGGACAAGTTTAATCAACATCAACTAGCCACTAATAGCTGGGTCTTCTGCACACTAGTTGAAATGGCCGGTGGATTATTATTATCTTCTTTTTTCATGGAACAATTAGTTTAAACAGATTACTCTTAAAGGAAAATGCCTTTTTTTTTTTTCTTTTTTTTTCCAAAAGTAACATGCTACTTCCAATACAAGTTTTTCATTTAGAATTCTGGGCTATGGTTCACTGATTAACATGAGAAACAATCCTACAATAAAGAGGAACATAGAAATCAAGACACGAGGCTCAGAGACTTCAACCTATGTCTTCATCATGCCAACTCATGTTTAGATAGCTTACCAGTTCTAGTGCTGTTAATTGCTTTATTTCTGCCAAGCAATCAGACAAATCACTGTACCAGTTTGGCATTTACTTTTCTAAGCTTAGAGATATAGTGAATTTTTCCAGTGTTTTCCAGTTTTCTAGACATCAGTCATTGTAGCAGTAGGGAAAGGTAATGTATATAATAATGTAATAATGTAATTTTGGCTCAACAGAACACTTTTTCTCATCAGCAAACAGTAATAAAAATTGGGAAAAAAAAACAAAGTGTTCTCTTTGTTCTACTTCATTCAGATTGTGCTAGATAAACTGTTTCCACTTTTAAAGAAAGTGAATAAAGTTTGTCAAAGCTTTTACCAGCTAGCTGGGAGAGAATAGCTTGCTCACTCAGCCTCTGATTATTCCACTGATTATTTCCTCTTAAAAGCATAATATTTACCAGACATTATCAAACATCTCAGTGCTTGCTCTGAAGGCACGAGTAGAGCTGAAACAAATGGGACTCTTCCTAAGAAATATAAGCATATAGCAGCAGTAAATCAAATAAATGTGCAGTGCTAATGAACGTGAGCAGTAACTCAGATTCAGGCATACGGGATCAGATGAAAGCAGTGTTGTCTGATGATTCAACTGTAACACGTACATAATTATGAAGGGTTCTGTTAAGAATTTCTAAGCAGCAAAACGCTGATCAAGACATCTAAACCCCTTTCTTCATTACATTTTAATCTTTTTTTCATATGTATTCAGTACATTTATTTCCAGCATTTGAAATGATAGTGTAATTATCAGGGCTGTTTGCCACTAAGTTAATAAGGCTACTGTATATTTTTTAAATCTAGTTTAAAAAAAAAAAAGAAAAAAAAAAGGTGATACTACAGTGGAACAATGCAAAGCTGGAGCTAAGCAGATGTATTTTTGTAATTACTGAGATCAAGCCTGGTTTTATACCTGTGCAGCTCCCTTACTCGTGCCTCTATCCCTGTCTCACCACTGTAATGAGATTTAAAACCAGGTCTTATCTTCCAAGTGCACATAAGGATCAGTTCATCTCACATTCAGCAACAGCAGGTGACAAGAGGATCAAAGCCAGATGAACAGACGGACTTCACAGAACAAGGATTGAACTTGACTGTGTTAAATACACCTGTGGCATAAGTCACAGCAATAATGGTTAATTCCCACTGCAGTCTGTCAGAGCACTAAAAATGCTCCACAGATTGCTCCAGTTGTAGAATTTTTCATATTTCTCATCTGGATACTAACGGTCCTGGTTTTATGACAGGACTATGAGATTTCAGGCTACAGTTAGAAGCTCAGTCCTATACGTCAAGTTCAAATCTTTTGGCTGTACGTTATTCAGCTTTTAAGAAGAGGTAATAAAAATCGACTTTACCACAAGTTGAAACGTGTTTGTTTATAGACATTAGAAATTGCTGCACTACATAAGTAGGAAGGGGATGACAGCACAAGATGCTACCAACAGCTTTATTGGTTTAACTGAGAAATGGTGTGCACACACCCTCCTTCCATGGCTTGTGTAAAGGAAACAGAGTCACCAGGTCCTGCTCAGACTGGATAAGCCTTGCTTCATAAGCACTGCTTTAAATCCATGCAGGGCTGGCAGCAACATAGATTAATTTCTGGAAGAAAGGGAACTTAAAGGCTTCTGCATTTCAAACTGCTTTAAGTTTCCCAAGTTGCATCCACCAAATTTGCCACATTGCCTCTGGCAAAAAGGCAAGAAAAACAAATGGAAGATTCTGGATGTGGCCTTATACTTCACCAAGAGGAACACTGTATTTATTTTTTTCCTTTGCAAGCTACTGTTGCTCTCTCACACATCAAGAGTGATAGATTAGAGCAACCCCAAGAGCTGTCAGCTAATATCTACATCACAGCAAGATCAGAGAGCAGCAACCTCTCTGGAATGCTGTGACAATTTCTGGCTGCCACCACAAGACCTGCAGGTTATACTACCATAGGGACTTTAAAGTAGAAATTTTATGTTTAAAGACAAAACAACAAAACAAAACAAAACAAAACAAGACAGCAAAACCTTTCATACAGCAGGAGGCAAGGTTTCAGAAAATGAAGTACTGACAGTCTCTTAGAAATTTTTCACATTGCTCCACCTTCCTGTGCACTCTTATGCCAACATATTTTCCCTTACACTGGGGCACAGCCACATGTAAGTGAAGAGAGGAAACCAGTGTCAGAGTTATCAGAGGAGATGAGCTAGCTACTCAGTTACACACTTGGACCTGCATTTGAATTCAGTGGTTACAAATATAATAACAACTTAGAGCATCCAGATGCTTGTAGCACCTCTGACTTCACTGCACTGAAGACACTCATTATTCCATGAAAACATGACACCAACCAGATACAAAAATCAGACATTATATAAAGTTGTCAAAAACACAGAAAAGCACTGTAAACACTCTGAGGACATCAGAAGTCCAGTTATCACAATCTTAGCAACGGGAGGTGCATTTCTTAGACACTACACTTTTGTGAAGGTCAAGGTCCTTTTTGGAACTGAGGTGACCACTCAAAGCAGTGATGATCTAATTTTCCAGGCCGCTGCCCTGCATTTTGGCATCCCTTCTTAAACTTGTCACTGATAAAAAGAAAATTGCAGTTCCTGGTTTTGCTGGCCACTTGCTGTGTGGTAAGAAGAAGGGAACATTTGGGCCTATGGGACTGAGACTCAATAGAAAGATTTGATGTGCTGACAGCAGAGTATACCCCAGAACCCAACCAAAGTGTGGGGGGGAGCAAACCAATGTGGTGACTTTCACCTGCTTCAGACATGGCTATGCTGCCCAAACACCAAAGCACAGACAACTACCTTAACAAGCAGCACTCTCAGAAAGCACCTGAATTCTGATGGTACTTGGTGAGGTGGCCCAGCCCACAAAAAGTGATGGGCACCACCAGATGCTCTCAAATTCTGTCCCATGGTCACTAACAATGGATAGACTTCAACAGATAACTGCTGCACCTGCTCCCACCTATTCTTCCTGCCCAACCAGAACTTCCCTGGAACATACTCCTCTGCAGACACCAGCCTCAGGATGCAGAGGATGAGCTCAGGACCCAGTCCAGAACTGCTCCTGGAACCAGCAAGATGAGTAAGTAAGAAGAAGGGGAAGGGAAGAAGAGTTTTACATAGTGCTGTTCTAGGAAAATATAGCAATATAAAGTCTTCATTTCTTCTTCTGTGAAGAGGGCAGTGCTCCTGCACTTCGCAGTCATAAGTGTGAAAAGATCAAAAATGTTCAAGCACAAGAGAGCAGGACTGGACTGGTGGTGCCATTCTACATGAGTGAGCAAGGGCACATCAAGAGCTCTGGTTGGAATAAAAACCTAAACTAAAGCTCATCTCCATGCCAAAAAGGTGTAAAACGCACAGTGTTGCTGTGCTAAATACCTCTCCATATGCCAGCAGGTTTACTTCAAAACATTCCAGGCATTTGAAGTAGTGGCTAATAAAAGACCTGTTAACTTGCTCAAATTAGACCTCCCTGTAGCTCTTATTTCAGTTCCACAGCACACAGATTTATATAAATTGCCTTTGCACTGTCACCTTGGAAAAGCAGGGGATAATGAATTCATGTCAGGAGGACAGTTTTGTGGAGGCAGGGTAGTCAAGAGGATGCACTTAGCAATTCTAGCATGCTGATGATGATTTTGGAGGGGATCCTCTCTGCACTGCCTGAAGCAGTCGGAACCAGAGTGCTGCCCCTGGCTCATGTGTGTCAACAATCCAAGTGCCATGCTGATGTCAGATGTCTTCCAAGAGTTGTGCTATTCAGTGGTAACAGGGCAGAATATAGAAAACAGAAACTGAAATAATGCAGCAAGAAATCAGCGACCAATCAAAAACACTGAAAAGCCCCAGTCATTTCCCAAAACTCCTTTCAATGACTGTTTCTGTGTTGAGCTGATAGCAGCACCCACACTGCAAAGAGTCCCATCTTCAGCATCCCTATCCATCTAACAAGCGAAAAACATTAAGCAGAATTATGTATAAAAACAACAGAAGAAATTTTTCCCAAATAATTGTCAGGTGCAGAGTTCAACACATCCCCTAGTTCCACTGTGAATTTTAAAACTAGTTACAAAACTAAGGTATTGAGAATCTATCAAGAAACATTAAACACAAACTATTACCTCTGGCTTCAAATCATTAAGGACAAGTTGCTGGTCACACAGCATGTATAAGGTGGAAACAGCAATTCAAATTTAACACAGCATGATGGGTATTATGCTGTGCTCCTAATGCACACACTCTGGAAGATAATGCCTTCCCTTAATTTGCCTTTGCACTGCATCCTTGCTCTATCTACCTGTCCAAATGAGGTGGAGAATACCAAACACAACAACAAATCAAGGAAAAAGAGGATCTCAAGCTCTTTAAATTGCTAATACACAGCTTGTTTCCAGTCCTTAAGTAGAGCATCCCACAATGACATTCACATTTTTGTCCATGTTTTCACTACTCTGTTTCAAGAAAAGACTTCCATGTTTTATTTTCTTTTAAAAATTACCTCACATTTTTCTCATCACAAATCCAAGAAGATACCATGCAACACAACAGATGTTTTCAAAAACAGTGCTGAACACTGGTGTAGGCAGATACACTTCAGTAAAGTATGTCTTAGAGATGTACCGACTGAACTAATAAATGTTTGATGAATTGAAACAAATGAGGAATTTAGTATTAAATCCACTAGAAGATGACAGATTTTTTCAGCAATTACACAGCAGTTTGCAAAGTCTGAGAGATAAGCATTATATTTAGATGGCAAAATTAGGTCAGAAAAATTAAGCTACTTGTTCTAAGACAAAAGTACAAGTGTGAAGCAAGTGCCATAAAAAAAAAAGTATGTGTGATTTTCCAGCTTAAATTGTTCAGCAATATCTTTCTTTTCATTCTCTAACCTGATCTTTACAGACTAATTTCCTACCTGCCTTCTTTTCATTTGTTTTAAAATATTCAGCTCCTCTACACCTCTGCAATTCTGATATTCTTCAACGTTAGCCATTTTACAACTCCTCTATTGGTCTAAGAACATACGTGCAACACTATATAGCCAGTGGCCAACCAACAATCTTGTCTACTTACTTTTTAAAACAGACCCAGCATATTTTCATATTTTTCCTTTTTTCCCTTGATATCATCCACATAAAGTAATCTATGCTTTGGTTATCTTCTTATCTTTTTATCTCTTTTTTTTTTTTTTTTGAACTTTTCATTGGAAGAAAAAAAAAATCATAGCACATCCTTCCCCTAAAATTTATGTAAGATTATACAATGTAAAAGGAAGAATGCTCTGATCTTTTCCTAACTTTGAGTCTGTTTGAAGCCTACCTTACAACTTATTGATAAGGCTGGTTCAATGTTGATAGCCTAACATGTCAGTTTACATAATCCTACTTTTAATTCCCTGTAACTCGATAAAACTTTTATCATTTGGTTTGATCTTATTTTAAACATGTCAGGTGTCTGTCTCAGGCTGAATTTTTTGGAAGCATTTCAACCAATATCTAGCTATTTCTGCAAATGAGACAAGGATATGTAAGGAGAAAGTTAAACTTGCATTGAATATTTAGATGACAACTCCTTTAAAGCTCTTCATGCTTTTAACTAGGGAGCAGAAATTTGACAAAAGAGGGAGGGCATCATATGAAAATGGTTCGATGATTCATTCTTCCATATGAAAATTTGAGCCATTGGGCCAAGTTATAAATCTTCAAAAAAATTACAGCCTGCATATCTGTTACTGATTAACAACTAAAATTCTACATTCAATGAACACATTCTCTTTTTTTTTCTTCTTCTTTTTTTTTTTTTTTTTTCCTTAAGTGATAACCAGATTGCCTATATAATGTCCTCAAAGAACATCTGTCTCCTAAAAGTTTTTGAATGCAAGCCAGCTGGGCATATGCAACCCCTAACCCTCGGGTAAAATACAGCATGTGGGCTTTCTGTTTGTTTGTTTGATATTACAGGGTTTCATGAAGAACACTGACTATTCTGAGAGCTGGTGAGACTGGACAACAGCAGGACTGTGGGAAGAGGCTGGAATGTGATGATTCTGACAGTTTCACACCTCATGGATACAAGAAGGAGGATACATTAGGGAGGAAAAAAGTGAAATAAAACTGGGAAATCACTCTTCATGTGAAATACTAATAGATTATTCAATCTAAAGAAGTTAAGTTTTATGGATGTAGTATCATTTGATTCAAAACTGCAGAGCAAGCAACAAGAGACAAACCAATCCTGAAGAAAGACGACAGAGTTAGGCAGCCTGGAAAAAATAAAGTGTAGGGCAAGAGCAAGGCCAAAATAAATCACGGAAGAGAGAGTAGAAGGTTAGGGGATGAAAGAGTGAAAAGTAGAAGGGGTATTTTGCGTCCTGGATTTATACAACTGAGGAGACTTGTTGCTTCCCAAATCTTCTATCATCTCCTAAACTAGCTGATGGCTGGCCTGGTCTGTAGCAGCGTTGTGTTTTGGTGTGGCATCACCCCCAACACATGATCTCACTGGAGAACTTCCTGTGCCTTTCAGGAAGTCTTTCCCTGTAAGAATCAGAGCTTTATCCATAAAAGATACAGGCAATTAGGATTCTCTAGCACACATTACAGATCTTATGGTGGAAACTGCAAACACAAGAATGAAACTTTAAGTACTGAGAGCCTAGACTTAGGACACTCAGGATCATTAGTGATCCACCGTCTCTGTCTCTTTTATCATTTTTTTTAAGAACTCCTCCTGCTCTTAGAAAACAAGTAAACCCCTCTCATCTCATCCTCTTGCTTCCTAAAATAATTAGAGTAGAAGATACCTTGTGTCTATGTGGCCAGTCCGTATCTCTCTCAACTCTTCTCACGTAGCATGAAGTCTTAGTGGCTGCTGTCATCTCTTTGGATCTAGGCTGTATTACTGGCATTTTTCCCTTCTAGTAGGAGATTGCACATTAAGGAACATGGAACAGCAATGAATATGAAATCACAGGCCAACGTTTTCTTTCATATATTATACTAGAATATGTATAATGAAGGGGAAAAAAAACCTGTGGGAGGCAAACTGTGATAGAAATGCAGGTCTGTGAAAAACGGAGTTGTGGAACAGATTGGAAAAGATGGTGCAAGTTAAAAGGATAGCTATAGCAGGTTTCTTTGAATCATATTTTTTGCGGATCTATAGTTGCTGAGAGTCTCTCTGTCAGTTACACCCATTTCAACCATTGACAAATGTCTCATTCCTTACACTTCTAATGATAGACCACAATAAATAGAGAAAGAACAAAAGAAAGAAGGAAATAGACAGACAGATTAAGGAGAAAGAAAGAGAGAAAGAGAGAGAGAAAGAAAGAGAGAAAGAGAGAGACAGAAAGAAAGAAAAAGGAGAAAAAGAAAGAAAATCTCATCTAGCACTTAGTTTAGTAGTTCAAGCATGAGGAAGGTGCAGAAGGCTGATTTCAACATCATAAATTTGGATAATGAATGTTTGTTTTTGTTAATATGACTCCGGGGGTACAGAACCACCTGCCTTTATGCAAAATTGACTTTTTTCTTTTTTTTTTTTTTTTTTGGTTGTTTGTTTAAGAACAGCTTCACTATAGCTGTGAGAATTGGTCTAGTGCAAAGTTAGTATTTCCACTGTTAGACTTGCTGTTCAGTAGCCAGCCATTCACTCAGCCTACCCTTGTGTAATGATAGAACCAATGAGACTCTGTAAACATGAGGGCTGCTCTGAAAGTAATGCCTCCTATTTTATTATTTTGGCCCATGACATCCGAGGCAGGTGGTGGTGGTAAGGAGTTCGAATATTCCCAATAATATGTCCTTACATATTGCTGCAATGCAACAGATGGCAGCAGAGGGGCAGTCTGACAAAACAGCATCTGACACGGAAGTACAGATGGACTAAAGGTGTGTCACTGAATTCCTCCATGCGGAAAAATGGCACCCATTGACATTCATTGACACTTACTGAACATTTCTGGAGACCAAACAGTGGGTGTGAGCACAATGAAGTGAAGGGTGGCATCGACAAATAGTGGTGCCAATGTTGAAAAACACTTTTTTTTTTTGTAGCTGAGAACTTGAACAATTAATGAGTAGGACTGTAGTCTTTGTATCTGTCCTAGTTTCCATGGAAGTAAGCAGAAGGCATTACTTTCAGGGTAAAGTACATATGTACATATCCAAATGACATTTTGCTTCCCAGCAAACTTTTGCTCCATTCACAGTCTGGAATGAATGGCTCTACTACAAGTGTAAGGACAAAAATACTGTTGTCCATCACTGTGGAATCTGGTCCCTGACCTGTAACGTCAGCAAGGTCCAACTCCCTGATGTGCACAAAGGTCTTCACGTCTGCATTGGTGAACTGCAGATCATCATATCCTAATATGCGATAGAGCTCAGTTTTTCTCTTGTCTGTTGTCATTGGCATTGGTGAGCTCATTAAGATAAAGTGCTCTGCAATAAAACAACTGTTATTGATAGTTGTAGACAAAAAGGCAAAATTTAACTGGAGTGGTGGGAAAAGTAAGACAGCATGAACTCAGTGTTCCATGCTCTATAGTTTCCCAGCATAAGAAGAGGACAACAGGAGACCATATGATTTGTGCCCAGTTAAGGGCAGCAGGTCCCACCGTCCTTTTCTTATGTTAGTCCTTTCTCAGCCAGTTTTCTCATGTGTTTATTCTCAATGCAAATATTATATAGCTTAAATATACTGCATACTTAGGCAGCGTTCTCAGAACAGGTTGATTCAAACACCATTTCCCACCATTCATATTCACATCTGACAATAAAATGCTCATGTCCATTACTGCATTAAGGGAAAAACAATCATGCAGAAGACTGACTCGTAGGACACCTGCTGTGTTCACTGCACAGAACAAGCCCGATGTGCTATTTTGCATTATAAAGCCTATGCAGAAGTTAATGTATCCACACAATAATGAGTCATTATGTCTCATTAGAGGCTCCGTTTGCAAAGTCCAAAGTGTACAAACAGAGGCATATAAGACAAATCTGAACTAAGCACTGTACCCTGCCCTCTGCCAGCACCAGTGGTTCACAGGTATCTGGTAAATGATTTATAAACTCAAAGATAACAAAGTATAAAACTGTAAAACTACCTCTGCTTATGAAGCAAGCACTTTCTGAATGATCTGCAATGTCTCCAAAAATGTTTCAAATTTTGGTGTCTGCTCTGCTGCTTACAGGTAAGTGCACGGCACCCTGTCTCATATCAGTCCCTTCTGGCTTGTTAAATATGCAGCTGACAAAAAAAAAAAAACAACAAAAAAACACCATGATATCACCAGAACAGTCCTGATGGGAGATAATTAATGGGAAATCACTGCAGCAGGGACATATGGGAGAGTGGGTGATCACAGGACTGCATAGCAAAGTCTGTGAAATACAGTCTTGATTCTGCTCCTTATGCTTACTTCAGAATCTCTTGCCACTGAGCCTTTCAGGTGTTACAAGTTGAGGACGCTTTCCCAACTGAAAGAGAATCTTACAGGATGTTTTCTGATCTGCTAAAATTTTTAAGAGAGCTAAGTGCTTTTTCTTTTTTTTCCCCTTTCTCTCCTGGAATCTTTCCTGCTCTCATCATTATCATTTATTGCTCATAAGAAAACACAAACAATTAACACACATCTGTTTCATAAGCGATTTCTTGGGATGTCTGATTCAAAATTGCTTAAGGGGACCTGTCTTTTATTTATTTATTTATTTATTTATTTATTTATTTATTTATTTATTT